>JAFBMS010002660.1:0-26016 GCA_019788955.1 Albula glossodonta
ATGATTGAATTATTGGCACATTTTACTCTATTTATATAATTTATAGAAATTTGAAGATGACCTACTGGTGAACTGCAGTGTTTGAATATTTTGGGAGCCAGTAGTTATACTTGTAGTGTTTCTCCATGACGAAAACCCGAGGTCAGTGTTTAATCGTTTTTCCCTGGGAAATATGTTGGCAAAGACAGCGCCATGGCAGCATCACCTGCATGTTGTTATATCAGGTCCTCTGGGAGGTATCAGTACCGGTCAAATCCAGTGCTATGTATTTATTCGTTCTGTATTTTTTAAAAAAGCTGTCTGTGCTGCATAATTTTTATGATTTAGCTGAGTGAATGAAGTATCTTTTCATATTGTAATATACATTTTTTTGTTATCTTGCATTGTGGATGGTAGCTGTTAGCTGTAGTTATCTGTGAGATTGTGAGGAGGGGTCAGAGAGAGCATTAGCTCTGAGAGAGGGGGGGCTTGGGGGGGTTTAGCAGAGGAATAATGAGCAGAATGAGAGGCATCAGAGCTGTTTGAGATCTCGCCAGAGTGAGGTGCAGCATATGGCTCTACCAGTGTGTGTTTTAATATGTGTGATAATATGATGTACACACATACATACCTACATTACTGTCCATGTATATATATAAATATATGACATCTTTGAACATCATTACATTTTGTCAACTTCATTTATGTGTATGTTTAAATTAATATATTTAATTATTTGCAGTACCTGTACACACAAACTTCATATAGATACACACACCCCATATAGACCCACACACACACACACACACTTCATATACACACAGAGCCTTTGTTGAGGGTGCTGTGTGCATGCAGGCTTGGCTGCAGCAGGGTTCGGGCCGTGGATAGGGAGGTACACAGCCGCTCTGCTTTTAAGAGGGATGGGCGGGGGGGTGGGGGGGAGCACTCGCAGTCCCCCCACTTCCTCCTCTCCAGCATGTGTCTGTTCTGACTGGAGGATTCTGGGGGATAAATTTAGACCTCCAGCTCTCCCTCCATCTGCTGCCACTCGGTTTAGGCTGGTTTCCATAGGAACCATCGCCGGGCACCCGGGAGAGGAGGGAAGGGAAGAGAGAGAGGGAAGAGAGCAGCAGTGTTTTTATTCCTAAAGCAGTTTAAGAATAAGGGTTTTTCTGTCCTCTGGGCAGCCGCTAATTCACTGTTCTCTCTCTCTCTTGCGGCCTCGCCAGGTGAGCCAGGCTCAGGTACACGCTGGGCCTCAGGGCATTCAGCATAAGCCCCGCGCCTCACCTGGTTTACAGGTGAAACCATGAGGTAAGCTGAGTTCAGCACTCAGAGCCAAGAATGAGTCACTAATAACAATAAAAGTGTATAAAATCAAGTACTAAAAAGTGTATAAAACTGTTATGAAAAATTCTGACATAAATAAGGCTCAAGGATATCACAGCACTGTGCCCACAAGGGAGTTGGTTTATAACTCTAAATTGAAAGCCCAGTTACTTAACAATTATTCTGCACAACTTGCATGTGTTTACATTGGTCCTTCTTTCTAGCCTTGAAGCCTCTAGAAATAAAATCCTGTCTGATGTTGGCTGGGAGGAGATATTTATATCCTTTCACAAGGTGTGCAGAAGGTGACATTTTGGCTGTCAGAGCTTCTCAGTGGCTGCTCTCTGTGCCAAACTTCAAAAGCTACACAGATTGTGTCTGTTTTAGTTGTCAAAGTTGCACCAAATTGCTCAACTCCTGTTCCCTGTTTCGTGCAAACAGCTCTGCTGTGAATGTGGTCACGAGGCATTTTTGCATTGCTGCTGCTGCTCTTTGGTATGTAAATTATGTGAAATGATTTTTAAAAATCATGAATTTTGATAAAAATCAAAAGTGCTTCATTGATGCTTCTGTGAAGGTATGTATAAGGATTTTTTGTAAAGTTTACTGGAGTCATGAGAAATGTTTAGGCTGCTTGCAAAATTCATGATTTTTAAAAATCATGAATTTTGATAAAAATCAAAAGTGCTTCATTGATGCTTCTGTGAAGGTATGTATAAGGATTTTTTGTAAAGTTTACTGGAGTCATGGGAAATGTTTAGGCTGCTTGTGACATCCTTTTGATGTGAATAAAAGATGAATAACAGAGGCCATTAAAGGTTATTAACAGAGGCCAAGAGGTTATTAAAGGTTAATAACAGAGGCCGAGAGGTTATTAAAGGTTATTAACAGAGGCAGGGAGGTTATTAAAGGTTATAAACAGAGGCCGTCCTGGATTGCTGAATGTTGCCCCACCATCTGTCTGTCTCTGGTGCCACTTTGCACTGTTTATATGATGAAGCTGCTCACACTCACTGTGCACCTCAGCTCACACTATTACACCCCCCCCCCCCCCCCCACCAGAATCTCCCCCAGGACTGTGTTACTGTGTTAGCAGTCACACTAATTATTTACTGTCTAGCACATGTGTGAGTGTGTGCTGAGTGTATGGGTTTAGCAGTGCTGTATTTGTGTGTGAGTGTGTATGGGTATAGCAGTGCAGTATTTGTGTGTGTGAGAGTGTATGGGTATAGCAGTGCTGTGTATTGTGTGTGTGAGAGTGTATGGGTATAGCAGTGCTGTATTTGTGTGTGTGAGAGTGTATGGGTATAGCAGTGCAGTATTTGTGTGTGTGAGAGTGTATGGGTATAGCAGTGCAGTATTTGTGTGTGTGAGAGTGTATGGGTATAGCAGGGCAGTATTTGTGTGTGTTAGAGTGTATGGGTATAGCAGGGCAGTATTTGTGTGTGTGAGAGTGTATGGGTATAGCAGTGCTGTGTATTGTGTGTGTGAGAGTGTATGGGTATAGCAGTGCAGTATTTGTGTGTGTGAGAGTGTATGGGTATAGCAGTGCAGTATTTGTGTGTGTGAGAGTGTATGGGTATAGCAGTGCAGTATTTGTGTGTGTGAGAGTGTATGGGTTTAGCAGTGCTGTATTTGTGTGTGAGTGTGTATGGGTATAGCAGGGCAGTATTTGTGTGTGAGTGTGTATGGGTATAGCAGTGCAGTATTTGTGTGTGTGAGTGTGTATGGGTTTAGCAGGGCAGTATTTGTGTGTGTGAGAGTGTATGGGTATAGCAGGGCTGTATTTGTGTGTGAGTGTGTATGGGTATAGCAGTGCAGTATTTGTGTGTGAGTGTGTATGGGTGTAGCAGGGCAGTATTTGTGTGTGTGAGAGTGTATGGGTTTAGCAGTGCTGTATTTGTGTGTGAGTGTGTGCTGAGTGTATGGGTTTAGCAGTGCTGTATTTGTGTGTGAGTGTGTATGGGTATAGCAGGGCAGTATTTGTGTGTGAGTGTGTGTGGGTATAGCAGTGCAGTATTTGTGTGTGAGTGTGTATGGGTATAGCAGTGCTGTATTTGTGTGTGAGTGTGTATGGGTATAGCAGTGCAGTATTTGTGTGTGTGAGAGTGTATGGGTATAGCAGGGCAGTATTTGTGTGTGAGAGTGTATGGGTTTAGCAGTGCTGTATTTGTGTGTGAGAGAGTGTATGGGTTTAGCAGTGCTGTATTTGTGTGTGAGTGTGTATGGGTATAGCAGGGCAGTATTTGTGTGTGTGAGAGTGTATGGGTATAGCAGTGCTGTGTATTGTGTGTGGGAGAGTGTATGGGTATAGCAGTGCTATGTATTGTGTGTGTGAGAGTGTATGGGTATAGCAGTGCTGTGTATTGTGTGTGTGAGAGTGTATGGGTATAGCAGTGCTGTGTATTGTGTGTGTGACAGTGTATGGGTATAGCAGTGCTGTATTTGTGTGTGTGGGAGGGTATGGGTATAGCAGGGCAGTATTTGTGTGTGTGAGAGGGTATGGGTATAGCAGGGCGGTATTTGTGTGTGTGAGAGTGTATGGGTATAGCAGTGCTGTATTTGTGTGTGTGAGAGTGTATGGGTATAGCCGGGCAGTATTTGTGTGTGTGAGAGTGTATGGGTATAGCAGTGCAGTATTTGTGTGTGTGAGAGTGTATGGGTATAGCAGGGCAGTATTTGTGTGTGTGGGGTATAGCAGTGCAGTATTTGTGTGTGTGAGAGTGTATGGGTATAGCAGTGCAGTATTTGTGTGTGTGAGAGTGTATGGGTTTAGCAGTGCTGTATTTGTGTGTGAGTGTGTGCTGAGTGTATGGGTTTAGCAGTGCTGTATTTGTGTGTGAGTGTGTATGGGTATAGCAGTGCAGTATTTGTGTGTGTGAGTGTGTATGGGTATAGCAGTGCAGTATTTGTGTGTGTGAGAGTGTATGGGTATAGCAGTGCAGTATTTGTGTGTGTGAGAGTGTATGGGTATAGCAGGGCAGTATTTGTGTGTGTGAGTGTGTATGGGTATAGCAGTGCAGTATTTGTGTGTGTGCGAGTGTATGGGTATAGCAGGGCAGTATTTGTGTGTGTGAGAGTGTATGGGTATAGCAGTGCTGTTTATTGTGTGTGTGAGAGTGTATGGGTATAGCAGTGCAGTATTTGTGTGTGTGAGAGTGTATGGGTATAGCAGTGCAGTATTTGTGTGTGTGAGAGTGTATGGGTATAGCAGTGCAGTATTTGTGTGTGTGAGAGTGTATGGGTTTAGCAGTGCTGTATTTGTGTGTGAGTGTGTGCTGAGTGTATGGGTTTAGCAGTGCTGTATTTGTGTGTGAGTGTGTATGGGTATAGCAGTGCAGTATTTGTGTGTGTGAGTGTGTATGGGTTTAGCAGGGCAGTATTTGTGTGTGTGAGAGTGTATGGGTATAGCAGGGCTGTATTTGTGTGTGAGTGTGTATGGGTATAGCAGTGCAGTATTTGTGTGTGAGTGTGTATGGGTGTAGCAGGGCAGTATTTGTGTGTGTGAGAGTGTATGGGTTTAGCAGTGCTGTATTTGTGTGTGAGTGTGTGCTGAGTGTATGGGTTTAGCAGTGCTGTATTTGTGTGTGAGTGTGTATGGGTATAGCAGGGCAGTATTTGTGTGTGAGTGTGTATGGGTATAGCAGTGCAGTATTTGTGTGTGAGTGTGTATGGGTATAGCAGTGCTGTATTTGTGTGTGAGTGTGTGTGGGTATAGCAGTGCAGTATTTGTGTGTGTGAGAGTTTATGGGTATAGCAGGGCAGTATTTGTGTGTGAGAGTGTATGGGTTTAGCAGTGCTGTATTTGTGTGTGAGAGAGTGTATGGGTTTAGCAGTGCTGTATTTGTGTGTGAGTGTGTATGGGTATAGCAGGGCAGTATTTGTGTGTGTGAGAGTGTATGGGTATAGCAGTGCTGTGTATTGTGTGTGTGAGAGTGTATGGGTATAGCAGTGCTGTATTTGTGTGTGTGAGAGTGTATGGGTATAGCAGGGCAGTATTTGTGTGTGTGAGAGTGTATGGGTATAGCAGTGCTGTATTTGTGTGTGAGTGTGTGCTGAGTGTATGGGTATAGCAGTGCAGTATTTGTGTGTGTTAGAGTGTATGGGTATAGCAGGGCAGTATTTGTGTGTGTGAGAGTGTATGGGTATAGCAGTGCTGTGTATTGTGTGTGTGAGAGTGTATGGGTATAGCAGTGCTGTATTTGTGTGTGTGAGAGTGTATGGGTATAGCAGGGCAGTATTTGTGTGTGTGAGAGTGTATGGGTATAGCAGTGCAGTATTTGTGTGTGTGAGAGTGTATGGGTATAGCAGGGCAGTATTTGTGTGTGTGAGTGTGTATGGGTATAGCAGTGCAGTATTTGTGTGTGTGAGAGTGTATGGGTATAGCAGGGCAGTATTTGTGTGTGTGAGAGTGTATGGGTATAGCAGTGCTGTGTATTGTGTGTGTGAGAGTGTATGGGTATAGCAGTGCTGTGTATTGTGTGTGTGAGAGTGTATGGGTATAGCAGTGCAGTATTTGTGTGTGTGAGAGTGTATGGGTATAGCAGGGCAGTATTTGTGTGTGTGAGAGTGTATGGGTATAGCAGTGCTGTGTATTGTGTGTTTGAGAGTGTATGGGTATAGCAGTGCTGTGTATTGTGTGTGTGAGAGTGTATGGGTATAGCAGTGCGGTATTTGTGTGTGTGAGAGTGTATGGGTATAGCAGGGCAGTATTTGTGTGTGTGAGAGTGTATGGGTATAGCAGTGCTGTGTATTGTGTGTGTGAGAGTGTATGGGTATAGCAGTGTTGTGTATTGTGTGTGTGAGAGTGTATGGGTATAGCAGTGCAGTATTTGTGTGTGTGAGAGTGTATGGGTATAGCAGTGCAGTATATTGTGTGTGTGAGAGTGTATGGGTATAGCAGTGCAGTATATTGTGTGTGTGAGAGTGTATGGGTATAGCAGTGCTGTGTATTGTGTGTGTGAGAGTGTATGGGTATAGCAGTGCTGTGTATTGTGTGTGTGAGAGTGTATGGGTATAGCAGTGCAGTATTTGTGTGTGTGAGAGTGTATGGGTATAGCAGTTCAGTATTTGTGTGTGTGAGAGTGTATGGGTATAGCAGTGCTGTGTATTGTGTGTGTGAGAGTGTATGGGTATAGCAGTGCTGTGTATTGTGTGTGTGAGGGTGTATGGGTATAGCAGTGCTGTGTTTGTGTGTGTGAGAGTGTATGGGTATAGCAGTGCTGTGTATTGTGTGTGTGAGAGTGTATGGGTATAGCAGTGCTGTATTTGTGTGTGTGAGAGTGTATGGGTATAGCAGTGCTGTGTATTGTGTGTGTGAGAGTGTATGGGTATAGCAGTGCTGTGTATTGTGTGTGTGAGAGTGTATGGGTATAGCAGTGCAGTATTTGTGTGTGTGAGAGTGTATGGGTATAGCAGTGCTGTGTATTGTGTGTGTGAGAGTGTATGGGTATAGCAGTGCTGTGTATTGTGTGTGTGAGAGTGTATGGGTATAGCAGTGCAGTATTTGTGTGTGTGAGAGTGTATGGGTATAGCAGGGCAGTATTTGTGTGTGTGAGAGTGTATGGGTATAGCAGTGCTGTGTATTGTGTGTGTGAGAGTGTATGGGTATAGCAGTGCTGTGTATTGTGTGTGTGAGAGTGTATGGGTATAGCAGTGCAGTATTTGTGTGTGTGAGAGTGTATGGGTATAGTAGGGCAGTATTTGTGTGTGTGAGAGTGTATGGGTATAGCAGTGCAGTATTTGTGTGTGTGAGTGTGTATGGGTTTAGCAGGGCAGTATTTGTGTGTGTGAGAGTGTATGGGTATAGCAGTGCTGTGTATTGTGTGTGTGAGAGTGTATGGGTATAGCAGTGCTGTGTATTGTGTGTGTGAGAGTGTATGGGTATAGCAGTGCTGTATTTGTGTGTGAGTGTGTGCTGAGTGTATGGGTATAGCAGTGCAGTATTTGTGTGTGTGAGAGTGTATGGGTATAGCAGTGCTGTGTATTGTGTGTGTGAGAGTGTATGGGTATAGCAGTGCTGTGTATTGTGTGTGTGAGAGTGTATGGGTATAGCAGTGCAGTATTTGTGTGTGTGAGAGTGTATGGGTATAGCAGGGCAGTATTTGTGTGTGTGAGAGTGTATGGGTATAGCAGTGCTGTGTATTGTGTGTGTGAGAGTGTATGGGTATAGCAGTGCTGTGTATTGTGTGTGTGAGAGTGTATGGGTATAGCAGTGCAGTATTTGTGTGTGTGAGAGTGTATGGGTATAGTAGGGCAGTATTTGTGTGTGTGAGAGTGTATGGGTATAGCAGTGCAGTATTTGTGTGTGTGAGTGTGTATGGGTTTAGCAGGGCAGTATTTGTGTGTGTGAGAGTGTATGGGTATAGCAGTGCTGTGTATTGTGTGTGTGAGAGTGTATGGGTATAGCAGTGCTGTGTATTGTGTGTGTGAGAGTGTATGGGTATAGCAGTGCTGTATTTGTGTGTGAGTGTGTGCTGAGTGTATGGGTATAGCAGTGCAGTATTTGTGTGTGTGAGAGTGTATGGGTATAGCAGTGCTGTATTTGTGTGTGAGTGTGTATGGGTATAGCAGGGCAGTATTTGTGTGTGTGAGAGTGTATGGGTATAGCAGTGCTGTGTATTGTATGGGTCTATAGAACTATATAATATAACTATATATTATGTGTGTGGTGTGTGTCTATGTGTGATAATGGGTATTGGTGGGCTGTATGTTATCTATATGGGTATTGCAGTGCTGTATGTTGTGTATATGGGTATAGCAGGACTATACGCTTGTGTTTCTCCAGGGTTTGTGGATTTTGTGATGATTGTCTGCACGCGGTTGGGCTGTTCTGTCTCCACATGCCTGTGAGCATGGCTCCTGTGCCCAGGCCCTCCAGTTCTCTCTGTGTCGTCTGTACAGCCTGTCCTCCCAGAGAGATAAAGGAGGGAGAGACAAAGTGATAGACTTAGAGAAAGAGGAGGGGAAAACAAGAGAAAAAGTGATAGGGAGGGTGAATGAGAGAGGGAAATTTACAGTGAGAGCAAAAACAAGGAAGAGATATAGAGGATGAGGGGGGATACACATAGGAAGTGAGGGGAGACAGAGAAAACGCAGAGAGAGAAAGAGGGAGCAGGAGAGAGACAGAGAGCAGTGCCGGTGGGCTGCAGTGCGTTTGTGCTGACTGTGCAAAGTGGGGCGGTCCCCGTGCTGGTGCCAGGCAGAGCGCTCTGCAGGGGGGGCACAGCATATCGCTGCCCCTGGGACCGCCCGTTCTGCCGCCAGCTTCCCGCCAAATGCACAGAAACACAGCACGCAGTATTTATGATATTCTCACTCATCCACGTGGGGGTACAGAAACCCCCCAAACCACAAAATGAGAGCTGAATAGACGTGTACTTGCCAGAGGATTATCCCAGTGGGAAACCCTTGTAAGTGTCCATGTGTGAGTGAGTGTGTGTATGTGCGTGTGTGAGTGAGTGTGCGCATGTGTATGATTGTGTGTGCGTCTATGTGCATGTGTGAGTGAGTGTGTGTGCGTGTATGTGCATGTGTGAGTGAGTGTGTGCGTGTGCGCATGTGTATGATTGTGTGTGTGTGAGTGTGTGTGCGTGTATGTGCATGTGTACGTCTATGTGCATGTGTGAGTGAGTGTGTGTGTGTGCGCAGGTGTATGATTGTGTGTGCGTGTATGTGCATGTGTGAGTGTGTGTGTATGTGCATGTGTGAGTGAGTGTGTGTGTATGTGTGTGTGTGTGTGCGTGTATGTGTGAGTGAGTGTGTGCCATGAGCACTCATATACAGGAAGTCCAGGTTCTCCTGAGTTGCCATGTAGCAGCATACATGAAGTCCCCTGTTGCATATAGCAAGTCCAGCGTTGCATTGTGTTGGGGTAGCGTACTGTTCTGCACTAAGTAGCAGTACACACTATACAGCACACACACTCTGCCCTAGACATGCACTGTGGCATGAATTATGGCACACACAATCTCTGCTACGTGCGTGCACACAAATGCACGCTCTATGACATGCGCACACACACACACACACACACACAAACTCTGCAACAGGCACAAACACTCCTCTCTCACTGGGGGCTCCCTTACAGTATTAGATACTGCTGTGCTCCACTCCATCTATCTCCTCCCCCTCCCTCTTTATTCAATCTCTTCCCTTCCTTCCCTCTGTTTCTCCACTCATCTTTTCTTGTTCTGTTTCTCTGTATTTGGGTTATTGAGAGGCCTCTGCTTGTTCAGGCACTGTGATGCTGTTTTCTGTGTTAATGTCATGTTAAAGTGGCTGTGTTATTCTGCTCTCTGCTCCTATCATGTTAGCTCTACCCAGGTGAACTGGAGCAGTAGCTAACTGAAGTTGCATTTTCTGAAGCTGTGAATAGTCGCTCCCAGTGTGTCAGGCTCTACAGTACAGACAGCATGTCAGTGTGGTTATTAAATACCCCCCCCCCCCCCCCCCACATTGTGCAGACATATTCATTAAAGTAATCCAAACTTTGTCTTGAACAGATGTGGAAAAACAAACTCGACACAGAAGCGGGTGTTCTTGTGAAGAGCGTTAAATAGGAAAGGGAGGGGTAAAAACACACCTTTTTTTCTGTGAAAATAAGCAATGAAAGCAGATGTCGTCATGGCGACATTACAGCTGAGCATATGGGGAATGTAGAAAAGACAATCCTCGTTACAAAAGAAGAGCCCCATCGCCATGGGCTGTCTGCCGCTGGCCAAGCGTTCCACAAGCCAGGAACACTTTTACCTGCCCTCTCAGGTGAGAGAGACAGAGATAATAGGATGGCTAGTGGAAGTCTCTCATGAGACACCAGTAAAAACTCCCTAGTAGCACTGCAAACGAGTACCTGTGGTTGCATCATCAGTTGTTGTTGTGTAATGTTCCATGGGATGCTAATATTGTGTAGGACAGGTTCCATCTCTATATTAAATGGGCAACACTGGTGCTCCTGCAATATCCATGACAAAAAAGGAAA
The DNA here is from genome assembly GCA_019788955.1 of Albula glossodonta. NCBI lineage: Eukaryota > Metazoa > Chordata > Actinopteri > Albuliformes > Albulidae > Albula > Albula glossodonta. The sequence continues at coordinate 10,289 of JAFBMS010002660.1, forward strand.
ACCATCTGTCTGGTTTTTGAGACCAGACAGAATTTCACTGGAGGTGCGTTCAGCATTTATGCTGACTTTCTTATTTGTATACAGGTACACTGTGTTAGAGACACAGAGACAGGTACACTGTTTTAGAGACACAGAGACAGGTACACTATGATCAAGACACAGAGATAGGTATACTGTGTTAGACACACAGACACAGGTACGCTGTGTTAGACACACAGAGAAAGATACGCTGTGTTAAACACACAGACACAGGTACGCAATGTTAGACACACAGAAAGGTACACTTTGTTTACCACACAGAGACAGGTATGCTGTGTTAGACACAGAGATGAAGGTACACTGTGTTAGACACACAGAGACAGGCACGCTGTGTTAGACACACAGAGAAAGGTACACTGTGTTAGAAACAGAGACAGGTATGCTGTGTTAGACTCACAGAGAAAGGTACACTGTGTTTAACACAGAGACAGGTACACTATGTTAGACACACAGAGAAAGGTATGCTGTGTATAAAACACAGACACAGGTATGCTGTGTTACAACACATAGAGACAGGCACACTGTGTTAGATACACAGAGACAGATACGCTGTGTTAGACACACACAGACAGGTACGCTGTGTTGGACACACAGAGACAGGCACATTGTGTTAGACGCACAGAGAAAGGTACACTGTTTTAGGGACATGTCGTGTTGGTGCAGATGTGTCATTCATCCTCTTATTCCCCTGCTCTGCAGTGCCCCCCAGTGCTTGCATCAGGTATGATGTGTCACACATAGGTGGTGCACCCTATATTCATAAAGGAGTTATTCTCCAAGAAGAAGAGTCCTTCCCTGCTATCCATTATCAGATAAGCCACAACTGATACTCCCTCCCAGCCCTTGCATTTGCGTGTGTTACGTTTTTAATGTATAGCCATCAAAACTGGCTCTTTTGCTGGAGGTTGAATGACTATTTCTGGTGAAGTAACCACCAGCCAGCTAGCCATTGAGAGAGCTGCCATGCCTTGTTTTTGCAGAAGTGGAAAACTTTTTTCCACACTCATTTGTGCTCCTTATTTCCAGCCACAACTCGTTTGGCCTCCACAGACAGGCTATAAGTGAAGTTTTAAAAGAAAAAATCTTGTGTCCTTTATCAGAACAAATTAAGACTCCCTGTGGCAGGGTCTGATCTGTGGACCATTCTCTGGACCAGAGCGCCAGCATGCACAGAACATTCGCGCGGATACTGGGCATCTTTCCCAGCCAGCCCACGCTTGTGCGTCTCGGTACATGCGAGCCGCCAAACGTACAGTATGATGGAGCCTAATGAGGCAGTGATGGCCTGCTGCCCGGCTCTTCTCAGACAGAATACCTATAAACCGCCGTGTCCATGGAGCTGCACAAGACCCACAGAAACTGCGCACCAGTGCTAAAAATCAATCCTTAAAGACCTCAGCCCAATCAATATTCCTCCAGAAAACAAAAGTTCTTTTTCTTGTTTGTTTGTTTGGTTGCTGGAGCAGGACTAGCCCTCTCCTTTGTTAGCAAAGGCAGGGGAGATTCGTCTCATCGTACAGTATTGACTTTGAGCTGTGATATCAGTGGAGAAGGGTTTGCATTTTTGCCTGCCTGCCTCTCTGAGTCAAATCGTAATAACGGGAGGAGGTCGAGTGAGGACACCGGCAGCCCTTTACCATGTGTGACAGCGAAGCAAGATAGCTGATTGGGGAGAACGACTAAAAGACAACAATTACGCAATTATGTGTGGAATTTTCAATCACCTCAGCAATGACCTCATTACTGCCCTTTAGCAGGATAATGAAACCCAAGAGAAGAGAAACTGGGTCTTTTTTATTGGCCGATGTGACCTGAAAATGAATACCAGGTTGACATGGTTCTGTGGGGATGGTGCGAATGGATGATTGACAGTTTGATGAATGGAGCTGTGAACACATTAGATGGCACTCTCATAGCTTCATTGATGTTCAGCCCCTTTGTTTTTCAATCAATCATAGATTTTTAAACACATTTATCTTATATTAAATTATTTGAGTAAACGAAACACCAGTAAGTTGTACATGCAGGTGTTTTGAAATGTCCTTAAAAATGTTTAATTTCCGCATTTGAACAGAAGTTACTGTCTTGATAATGAATGGGCAACAGATGTGCACCCCCTCTTTAAATGAGCATGAGGGTGAGTTAAATTTGGGGAACCCCTGGTAACCATGGTCTAAGCCACTAACACATGCACGGGACGCACCCCAGCAACAGTCAGGGCTTGCAGAGAAGCACAAGGCCTGTCTCAGAGTCATCATTTTAAATACTTTACCTATTTAGTTGCTGTTAAAATTTAAACAGGTGTTACAAACCAAAATTTACAATCATATGAAAAAGTTTTTTTTCTGCTGGTAAACTGAAAGAGACGTTTCTTTCACAACTGACAAAAACCTGCAGGACATTTACAAGTGTCTAAAGTGTTAAAGCATTTCAAGTAACAGTTTGTCTGAGAAAAACAGAGGAGCCGACTCTGTTTCTGCCAAAATGTCCACATTTTTACACCCAAAGGATGTTGCTGTCATTCACCAGATGTTTTTAGGGGTTTTATGGGGGGCCAGTAACCCCCGAATATGCAGTTTCCCAATATGGCCCAAGTGTTTCTCTAACCGCTTGAGTAGAATATCCAGAATGAAAACTAAACCAGCAATTTACTCCGCTCCATCGAGCACACAAATTCCACTTGTCTGAAAATTGGTTCTATAGACATAATTATATGGCTGGGAGAAAAATCATGAGGAGAGCCAGCAGGTGTTAAGGCAGACAGCTGGAGCAGTGGGAACTCTCGCTCTGCTTTTTCAGTTAGTATTAAAATGGGATGCTTTACAGCTATTTCATGAGCTTTTGAAAGAATTCAACCTGAAATGACTATAATCATCTGGTAATGAGGTCCAGAGTTACAGTGAGAGTGTGTGTGTGTTAAGTTTAACTTAATGTGTACTTCATGTGCACACGTGATAACCTTACTTGTGTGTTACATGCACAATGTGTGCGTGTGTGTGTATGTGTGTGTGAGTGTGCCTGAGTGTGTGTTTGTGTGGGTCATGTGTTAAGAATACCCTCCTGTGTGCTGCAGGCATGCACCTGTGTTTTTGTGATTAATGTGGAAAAAGTTGCTCTCCTTCTGACAGCCTTCAGTCACTACTTATGGCCAGGTGGATTGAGCTATGAGGAGGCTGGCTGGATGAGCAATCAGGACAGATGTAACCTGCCATTTTTCTGTGTGTCCGCAGAGAGGGAAGAGTGTGAGACAGAGGCCAAACACTCAATACCAGAGGAAGGTGTGAGAAGTGGGTGGAGGCAGAGCACTGTGCAAACCGTCCAATCACGCAACAGGGGGGCGAACAAGATTCCTCAGCCTCAGTGCCCTGTGGAGCAGGGAGTGATGGGAAATCCAGGACTGGAGGGGGCGCTAACGAATGTTCTTCTTAATTTCTCACCTGCCTTGCAAATGCCCCGCACCTTTTGACCAAAACCTAAAATCATTTTTACAAAGTGCAAGTAGCATCCACACCATTGTTCCCTCGAAAACCAGAACTTGATCTACTGTCACTGAACCCAGAAAAAAAAAGAGTTTTTCAGAACCCCCACTCTGAACATATCCCCCCCTCCCGATGACGTCCCTGTCGGGGGGAGGGGCTAAGTGGAGTCTGCGTGGGCTGACGTAGGCTAAAGCATTCCCAGCACATCGATGAGGAGGCCGTCACTCCCACCTGCCATGGAGGCCCAGCGCAGCCAGTCGGCCAGCAGGGAGGGTTCAGGAAGGCAAGACCCACCCCCATCTCCATCTGAGGCCTCTGGCCACGCCTCCCAAACACCACCCCCAGCCCGCCCTCCCCATGGCCGGCCCCCCCACCACCGCCAGCCAAAACGTGGTGGCTTTGAGGGTCAGCTCCTTCGTGTGCCACAACCACCTTCATCATCATCATCATCATCTTCTTCATCAGCAGCGTTAGGGCTGGGGGCGGGGTGGCAGCTGATGGAGGCACCAGGTCCCTCTGGAGGTAGCTTCCCGCCCCCATCTTCCTCTCCCTCCTCCTCCTCCACCACTCGTGGCCCCCACCCCATCCAGGAGCTCCAGGAAGGTGCAGCCCCTCCTACTCGGCGGGAACGCAAGCCCCAGAAGCCAGGAAAGTATGTGTGCACATACTGTGGCCGCCCCTGTGCCAAGCCTAGCGTGCTCCAGAAACACATCCGCTCACATACGGGAGAAAGGCCTTACCCCTGCTCTCCCTGTGGGTTCTCCTTCAAGACCAAGAGCAACCTGTACAAGCACCGCAAGTCCCATGCCCACCGCATCAAAGCAGGCCTGGCGTCCGGCCTGGGTGGGGGTGAGGGGGGTGGTACAGGTGCAGGTACAGGTCTGGGGGAAGAACCAGAGGAGCCAACAGAAGGGGAGAGTACAGATTCTGAGGATGAGACGGGACAGCACCAACACCAGCATGCGTCTTCCCACCCCACCTCCTCTTCTTCCTCTACCGCCCAGGAGAAGCAGAAGAGTGCAGAGCTGCCATTGGGCTTGGCTGAGGAGTTGCCTCGGCCCACAGAAGATTCTCACGCAGTGAAGCAACGGCTAGCCATGCGACTGAGCGAGCGAAAACGTTTTCCTGCCATTTCCCCCGATGAAACACCCTCTCCATCTTCCTCGCTTGGGCCTGGCAGCAAAGGCAGCACTGAGTCCGGCTACTTCTCCCGCTCTGGCAGCGCCGAGCTCTCGCAGGTCAGCCCCCCCAACGCCAATGCCAAATCCTATGCCGAGATCATCCTGGGCAAGTATGGGCGGCTGGGGGGCCAGCCCAGGCACCCCCACCAGCAGCATCTCCATGTCTCTTCCTCTCCATCATCCTCTTCCTCGGGGCTGGGCTCAGAGGAAAAGTCCATCCCGTTCTCAGTGCCCAAAACGCAAGTGATTGAGCACATCACCAAACTCATCACCATCAACGAGGCTGTGGTGGACACTAGTGAGATCGACAGTGTCAAACCCCGCCGATCCTCACTCTCCCGCAGAAGCAGCATTGAGTCGCCCAAGTTCTCTACCCTCAAAGAGCCCTATGTCTTTGACCCTAAGGGTGAGCCCAGTGGCAGTGGTGCCCCATTGAGTTTGGGAAGCTTTTCTACAGGTGAATCATTCCGCTCCCGCTTCACCAAAGGGGACCCCTCTGCGCCCCTGCTGCGGAGCCAGTCCATGCCCTCGTCTGCAGGCCAGGTCGACACTGCTGGAACCTCCACCCCCAACCGAAACTTCAGGCTCACCCAGTCATTTGACGAGCAGCAAGCAGCAGCTGCTGAGATGAGGGTGGGGCACCATCAGCGAATGCTGAAGCGCCAACCTGCCATAGAGGTCCCACTGGGAGCAGAGTTTATCCCCGAGGAGGCCGGCCCCTCCTCTTCCTCCTGCTCCTCCTCCTCCCCTTTTGCTCCAGCAGTGGCGACGCCCTCCTCTGACCTCGTCCGTGGTAAAGCAGTGACGCAGCAGCAGCATCGGCGGGGGCCGCGGCTGTATGAGTGTGAGGCATGTGGGGCTCGCTGTAAGAAGCGTGAGAGCTATGAGACACACCGCCGCTGTTTCTGCACTGCAAACCCCCCGCAAGAACAACAACCACCCCCCACCACTGCCACTGCCACCGTCACAGCCGGGGCTGCTGAGAGGCCAGGTGAAGCTGGCGGGACACACCGTGAGGATCGCCCTCAGATGATGCACTACAAGTTCAGGGCAGTGGCAGTGGCTGTCCGTAAGAGGAGGAAAGAAGAGAGCCTGGAGGAGGACCCACCCAGCCCGGGACCCCTTGCCGTGACCTTCCCTCCCACCCCCACTGTTCCCATGCCCGAGGCACAGCCTCAGCCGGACAGCCAGCGTGACCGGAAGAGCACCTGGAAGGAGATCTCTGTCATCCAGCACACCAGCTCCTTCGAGAAGCAGGAGAGTGTTGCCATGGAGAGCCAGGAGAGAGAGGAGCGGCCTAGTGCTGCTTTGCAATCGTCCCACCAAGATGAGCCACAGCCGGAAAAACCTCCACAGACACCAACCAAACAGCACCCCTTCTCCCGTTTGGTCCGCCAGCACAACATCCAGGTGCCGGAGATCCTTGTCACCGAGGAACCTGATGCTGACATGGTCCTGGCATCCCCCCTGGCAACCGCCTCTTCCTCCTCAACAAAAGAGCCAGAGAAGGTGGGAAACACAGTTAGTTACTTAGTCAGTCCGTCACTTTTAATGTTTGTTAATACAGAAATGTTCATTTCATCAAAACTTTGTCATGTCTGAGGCAAAAGACAAGTATTTTTTTTCAGCACTGCAGTAGAAAAGGGAAAAGTAAGGTTGAGTCCATACCTTCAATGGGTACTTTGTTGAGAAATGTATCAGAGAAGAGCTTGCAAATCCGCTAACATATTAACACTGTCCAAGAGTTAATAAGCCACTAGTTAATATTTCATGTTTTTTGGATTATTATTATCTTCAGGTGGAGGAGTTCCAGTGGCCACAGAGGAGTCAAACCCTGGCCCAGCTGCCTGCTGAGAAACTGCCACCCAAGAAGAAGCGCCTGCGTTTGGCAGAGGCAGCTCAGTCATCGGGGGAGTCGAGCTTCGAGTCAACATCCCTCCCACGCAGCCCAAGCCAGGAGAGCAGCATCTCTCACGCGTCCAGTCGCTCTGCCTCCTTTGAGGAGCCTGGCAAGGCTGACACAGAGATGCAGCTGGCTGCAGGAGCCACTGGGGCTGCGCACATGCTCACTGTGCCATCCGGCCCGCACCAGCACCACCCCCACCGCGAGATGCGGCGCTCCGCCTCTGAGCAGGCCCCTGCCAGCGCCCAGCACCCTGCCCAGATTGCTGAGGCAAGGAGCAAGTCCTTTGACTATGGCTGCCTGTCGCCCCAGCGCTCTGCGGCTGCCTGGAAGGAGAGGCGCAAGTGCCTGCTAGTCAAACACGCCACCCTGGGGGAGCCCGAACAGGACGAGCCAGCCCCCTTCAACCCCGGGCCCACTCCTATCTCCAGTGACCCTTCATCATCTTCCTCCAGACTCAGCCCGGAACCTTCCGGAAAGTCCCTGCAGCTGTTCCAATCTCCGGGTACCCCAGGCCCCTCTGGCTCCCCACTGTTGTCGGGGTACCCCCCACCCTCAGTGACTCGTGAGGGGTACCCGCAGATTGGACAGCTGTTCCCGGCAGCTCCTGTTGCCGTTACCGTAGCAGACGTCCTTGCAGCCTCTCAGATAATCCCCCGAGCCTTCCTGCATACTGCAACTGCTCCGCCCCCCATCCATCCTGCCCAGCTCAGGCTGGCCGAGCGTTTGGGACTCCCCCTGCAACCCTTTCCTCCCCTCCTGCCACTGGGGTACCCCACAGGTGCTGCTCAAGCCCTCTACCTCCCCGTGCCCAGTGGCCTTGCCCTCCAGGTGCCCCAGGATCCTCCCCCACAGGATTCCAAATCATTGCCTTCTGCATCCCATAGCCCCCCCATACCTCTCCATCCCCACCCCCACCCCATCATTGCACCCTGTCTGGAGCAGCTAGCTCCAGTTGTGTCCCTTGTGGTGCCTGTCCGTCTCCAAACCCATGTGCCCACCTACGCCAGTGCCATGTACACCACACTCTCCCAGATCCTGGTCACCAGCAGCCACCATGTGCCTGAGCCTGTCTGCTGCTCGGCATCATGGGTAATTATGGGCAAGCGGGTAGGGGGGGTGGAAGGAGGAGAAAAAGCCCAACCACAGAGCCCCTACTTGACAGTGCCCACACCCGATTTCAAGACCCGGATGCCAGCTGGCTGTCTGGCTCTCGGAGCAGAGCTGGGGGCAGGGCTGGGAGAGGGGGGGGCAGGATATGGGTCTCCAGGGGTGGGAGGTAGCAAGCGCATGTTGTCCCCAGCGGGGAGCTTGGAGCTTAGCACGGAGGCCCAACGGCAGCAGAAACGAGTGAAGGAGGAAGAGGAGGACAAAGAGGAGGAGGAGGAAGAAGAGGATAATGGGTCTGATCGGGGTGGTGAAGTGAGCAGTGTGGGAGGAAGGACAAAGGGAAAAGGCGAAGGTACAGTTGTTGAGGAGACCATCACTATGGTGCAAGAGGCAGAAACAAAAGTGCAAGAGCTGAAGGAGGAGGTCCCAAAGGAGGAGGACAGGAAAGAGGCAGGGCCTGAGAAGCCCGAGCTCCTGAAGCATGAGGAGGAAGAAGAGGGTGAGGAAGGGAGAAGGACAAGGGCACAGAGCCCACAGGGCCGAAAGAGCCCCTCTCCTGCCTACCCCACCCTCCACACCACCACCTCTGTCAGTTGGTGCTACCTGAACTACACCAAACCCAACCCCTCCCCTCAGCAGGACCCCCACGCCTCTGTGTACTCCTCCTGGTGCGTCAGTGTGCACAACCCCAACTTGCCAGGCCTGTCTACTCGTGCAGCACTCTCCCTGCTACGCTCCAAGCAAAAGCACAGCCGTGAGACCTACACCATGGCCAACGCACCTCACCCCACCTCCGGCAAGCTGGCCCCTGGCACCACCCGCAAGCCACGCATGTCTGAGGTAAATATCACTGCACTGCTGGCCTGTCTAATTCTGCTGCTCTGCTTTTACAAGGGAAATTATGCAAAACAAACACTTTGATAGCCACTCCTCATCAATTAAATATCTGTTTGGCAATTTTACACCAGAAAGTGCAGCATCATTTTGTAGCTGTGGTTAATTTAAATTTGACTCAGCTGGGGTTAAAACCTTCCAAAATTTCTTAAGTTCTTGCTGGCAAAGTTGTTCAAAAAGGTCAAAAAAATATGTAAATGTCTAATGATTGAACGCACTGATAGATACCGATAGATTCGCACAGATTTTTGGAGATATAGGAGATGAAAATATGCATGTTGCTACATTGTAATTAGCTGGGTTTTTAACAACATATTTGGTGGTCACACTAATTGTACTGCCAAACATGGATTTGAAAACGAAGTTCCCTTTAGCTTTTTGGACCAGTTTGTCAGGTTCTGTCGCAGGAGCAAAGACCAGAATGAAGGACCCATTTCCCCTCGATCAGCAGTAAGTGAGTTTGAGACCCCTGGTTTGTTCCTGGGTGGTGATATATAGAGTGGGGCCACTGAACTTATCTGTCTGTCTGGAGTGTAGGTACGGTCCACTTCGCCCAGCACCCCCATCAAAGTGAAAGAAACGCCACCATCCGAGAAGGAGAAGGAGGAGGAGAAGAAGGGGAAAAAAGATGAGGCAGCACCCTCTACCTCCAAACGCAGCGAGCAGCCATCCCGAATACGCATCTTCGAGGGCGGGTAAGATAGAGAGATGGAGCAGGGGAGAGGGAAGGAGGAAAGAGAAACTGTGGGAGAAAAATGGAGTGATGGAGTGCGAGGAACAGCAGGAGAAGATGGAAAAGTGGAGGAAGAGATTGGGCAAACAGACTGGAAGGAGAGGGAGAGGGGAGGGGGATGGATGAATAGAAAGTTGGTGGTAGGAACAGACAGTGAGAAAAGGTGGGGTAGCAGTGGTGAGAAAGAGAGACATGGGAGAGAGGGGCAGGAATTGGATTCAGAGTGACCCATGCACTCTCTGAACCCCATCTCCAGTCTGGTCACCTGGGTGATTTACAGAGCGTCTCAGTGAGGTGCAGAGTGACTGGGTACTTGGGGGGGGGCGGGGTGCGGGGGTTAGCAGGGTGTGCCTGGATAGGCCTGCCTGCTACACACCTAAATGTAAACTTTGGCCTGGGACACAGGTGTGCTTGTGGAGGGCCGCTTTTGGAGGCAGGAGGTGGGCTGTTTAATTAAACAGCAACTCCAGACTGCGGGCTCTGGCTCCTCAGCAAGGGGCAGAAATAACCCGGCTCACAAAGCCCTCCACACACACACGGCAGGAAGTTTACCTCATGTACCCAAGCACAGGGTCCGATGGATGGGGACAGAGGGGAAACAGCGGTGTGCGGCAGTAATCTGTCCCCCGCTGCCACACAAACCACACGGCTGTTGGTTCCGCCTTAATTTTATTATCTCTGCACTGTTTGTTTTTCTTTAACGTGCATGGCTCGACTAAGGTTAGTGTGCCTTGTTTACATTCGAACCCCTGGCCTACCCACATTTCATTTTAATTTGGGGTTGTTCAGGGTTATTTGCAGAAAAATATCCATCATTTTAACTTTCTAAAGTCATCAAACTTATTGATGACTTTAATGTGAATTAATTCACATTGTGCCACATTATATAGTGAAAATCAATAAGAATTTAACAATAACTTTGGAATAAATAAAAGAAACAATAAGCAGTGCTTTACGAGACTGCCTAACTGATTCTAGTCATTCTAACCAGACAGTTTGAGTTTAATATTTCCTTTTGAGTGCTGATGTGCCCCATGGGGCAAATATAACCAGTACGCAAACTGTAACTCCACATCAGAGCCATTATATTACCATGCCAACACAATCTCCCAGTCACTGCTGTACCAAGATTACATCTTGTGTTAAAGTTAAGGGCTACATTCAGCCTATTACAATACTTCTTTAGCTCTGCTGTCCTCCATTTTGAATGTCAGTTTATGAGTGTTGAGCCATTTTGTGTGGTATGTGGTCTTACGGTCAACAGAGTTCGTTTGATGGTTTTGGTTTGTTGTTTGCAGTTATTTTTTTGTTTGTTTGTTTGTTTTGTTTTTGGTTTCATGGTGTGTGAGGTGTTGTTGGGTTCCAGCAGTGTTTCTACATTGAGAGAGAGAGAGACAGTGACACATAGGAGGAGGGAGAAAGAGAAAAAGAGAGAGAAAAAGAGCCCAGGGGAATTAATTTTAAGGAAAAAACTCTTGCTGGCAGGGCCCGTCCCCAGGGGAGTTATATGTGGATATGTTAGCAAAGACACATCATTTTCAGCAAAGACAAATGATTTTGGTTTGGGAGAGGGATGCAGAACAGTACAAAGCATGCTGCAGAGACTTTGTATTTAGATTTGGTATTTATGCTTGGAAATATTTTTTGACAAAGAGACGCAAACTCAGAAGTGATGTGGAAGCCCGCTGAAAGGTTTATCATTGGTCATCGGTCTGCCATGTTCCCTCAATGCTCCTTTGGTGGGTGGGTGGCTGGTGGCTCGATTACTGTCAGTTTAAGAATGAAGCGGCTAATTACATCAAAATCTCAGCGCAGCCATCTTGTTGTGAGAGTGTTTTTGCAGTGATCCGCACCCCCAAAAACAAAGCCATTTCTTGGCAAGCAGCAGATGCTGGGTGTCTGCACTCTGCAGCCCAGCCCACAGAGACCGTTTTGTCGGGGACCCCCGTCAGGAAATGGGTGTGTTTTAGAGACCTACAGAGGCCAGTGTGTGTGGGGGACCCCTGTCAGGAAATGGGGTCTTAGGGATGTGTTTGTAGGGGCTCCTCAGCCAGGAAACATGTTTCAGAGAGTGCACCATGTTGATTTCTGTTAGAACATGCAGCTGGCAGTGTGAAAGGGGGGGAGTTTCAGACATGGGGGTTTGGGGGCTGACCCCTGCACTGTGGTAAGTGGGAGCCGCAGGCTAGGGAGGTCCCCTGCCCTCTTTAAGAGAGGGGGTGTTGGCAGGGAGTGTGTCACCACCAACCGTTTTTTTTGGAGGATGGCAGGATATTTTGGGGGTGACAGAGAGTTGTTGTTTTTGTCATCCTGACAGAGATGTGTTACTTTTCAATACAGCTTCAAAAATTAGTATGAACAAACACTGAGGGGCTGCAGGATGCTGAGGAGAGAGAAAGAGTTGTATTGAAGGAGAGAGATATAGGGAAGAGAGAAAAGGGACAGGGGGATAGGGCTGTGAGATTAAGCTGTCACTGAGTGGCAGCAGATGAGGAAGCCATGCCAGTAACTGGCTTTGATGATCAGACGCCTCGCTTCGCTATCTGTAGTGTCCCCCTCTTCTCTTCCTCTTCCACCCGTCTCCCTCGTGCCTACTCTCCACCACCTCTCGTCCTCTGTCCACTCTTTCTGTTTCCTCCATCTTTTTCCTTTTGTTTATATCTGTCTTTCCACACTTCTCCACTTCTGTTTGCCATCCTCTATTTCTATCTCTCTTTTTTCTCGACTCCCTCCATCTTTCTCTCTCTCCTCTTTGCAGCGCTCTGTGACCTGGGGGCAGAATCTGGGCAGACAGACAGGCTGTCATCAAAGAGGTAGAGCTTTCCGCCAAACCCCCCTCCACCCCCCCTGCAGCCTAATTGAGTCCAATTTTTAAAGTGAGTTTGTGTTTTACACATACCCCCCCCTCACACACACACACACACACACACACACTACAGAGGGATGAGGGGTGGGGGGCCCTAGCTGTATCAATACAATGTTCTGTTTATTATTTGAGAGGACAGCAGTCAGGGAGCCCAGACAGATCCTGAGCGATATCAAATACACTATTACTGATTGAGAGCAGCACCTGCTTTCACCAGCCTTACAGCAGAGAGGTAGAAACCTACACTGCTTTCACTACACCAATAAGAGAGAGTTATATACTCGGCACCAGCCTTATAGCAGAGAGGTACCATGCTTAGCACACATGACTGTGACAGTAGCAGAGCTGAGAGGTAGCATGCTTGGCACACATGACTGTGACAGTAGCAGAGCTGAGAGGTAGCATGCTTGGCACACATGACTGTGACAGTAGCAGAGCTGAGAGGTAGCATGCTTGGCACACATGACTGTGACAGTAGCAGAGCTGAGAGGTAGCATGCTTGGCACACATGACTGTGACAGTAGCAGAGCTGAGAGGTAGCATGCTTGGCACACATGACTGTGACAGTAGCAGAGCTGAAGCATGTTGGTTTGAGTTGCCTGTGAGGCAGTGGCTTGTCCTGCAGCACAGATGTAGCCTCTGTATGTCTGTGCAGAGGGTGTCAATCGCTCTGCGCCCAAATGGCACGTGAAGCTCAGCTACCACACCCACCTGTACCCACGCACACGTCTATACACACACACCCACCCACAAACACACAGTCTCACCCACGCACATGTGTACTCATGCACACACCCACACAGGCAACCTCACCAACGCACATGAGCGCGGGCACACAAAGTCTCACCCATGCACACACACATTGATTCACTCACGCACATGTGCAAACTTGCATGCACATGCAGTCAGTCTCACCCACACAAACAAACAGTCCCACTTCCTTCCTCCCGCTAAAATTTTATGCAACTGACCTCATTTTGATATACAGTTCATACAACCCAATTTCTATAAATACTTAGCAGTTCAGTTTTATTTATTTATTTGATTGCTTGTTTATTTATTTATTTTTTCCAGCAATTAAATTCAGTTCAGCCCCACTAGGCTTTATTGTCCCTCAAACGAGGGAGATATCCTTGGCCTTTTGCACAAATAAGACAAAATATGTCACTCACACAAAATAAATTGAATGTACCAGAAAATAAATATACTCCCAGCATACTTAGGGAAGCAGGAGGCAAGGAGCCTACCTGTTATGGAGTTCTTGTTTTTGTGGAAAGTTTGATAGCTGGAAGCAGCTGGTTTCTCAGCAGGCTGAGGGTGCGGTGGAGTAGGTGAAAACTGGGCATGTAACCACACACTTGAGCAGGGGTCCAGCCCTTTCACTGAACCTGAATTAACGGTTTGCTCAGTCTGAATAGTTTCAACAAACAGGCCGTATTAAAAAAACATGGTTGCACATAAAACAATGAACGACGCAAAAAAACACATGTTACTACCAAAGATTTGTTTTTCTTTTGAAGCATGGTGCTGTTTTTGGAGAGAAAGTTGTCCACAGACAGAGAGAGCCCTCGATGTGGCCAGCCGCTGACAGGACAGACAGCTAGATGCATTTATCCAGTCCCTGGCAGAAGAGGGCAGAGATTTTGGGGAAGCGGCACGTAAGGCCCGGTGAAACTCACTGAGCCTTCCGATGGTTAACCGCACCTACTAGACATGGAGCGGAACAAAGAAAACAAAACGACAACCTACCGAGCTTGCCCATCTCCGATGCATTCACAGGCGAAGGAGACCATCTGCGCATGGCGTCTGTGACGCCGGCATGGTCTAGGGTGCGCCAGAGCACTGAGTCAGAGTTGAGTCATGGCCTCATGTCACGAGAGCCACTCAGCCGCTTAACCGCCACTGCGGCCCTGCCTCATGCCAATAACACCGTGATAACAAGGCTTCAGAAAATTAGGCTTTTAACATTTTCAATCCTTGCATGTTTTTTCGACATTTGGACTCGTGGATAACATTTGTCAGGAGACAAATGAATTATGATCAAAGCAAGATATGGCTTGCATTGAAAGCTATTTCAGGTCTTGAGTACCCGGCCACATGGCAGACCTGAATCTGTGGTCATTCTGCATAAATGCAAGCCTCCCACACATATGTCCTGAGCTCTGCAGCCAGAAAACCCCTGTTGTCCTCACGTGTTTGGGACGTCGGACAGTCCCTGGGTGATTGACGGGACATTCCAGAAAAGTGTGGATTGGTTCCCCTGCAAAGTTGCCAGGTGTACACTGAGGTCACCAGTAGAGATTGCCAGGTTTTTATGACATAAACAGTCCATCACCCAATCACAATTATCCCAGTGTACTGCTGTTCAGCTATTACTTCTTTACTGTGTTCACATAAGCAAAACATTTTCCCCAAGCAGTAAAATACAAGAATATGTTATTGTAGAAATAGATACACGACCCCCTGCACTCATTGACAGTGCACCAGTTCTACAATAATGTCATTATGCTCAAGATTAAATTTGATCCTGCTTTTAATTACTGTTTACATTATTGCTTTTTTCACTTATTGTCATTTTGACAGTTGTCTTAGAAGTTTTCTGTTTAACGCCAGGCCGTACTTGGAAAAGAGATTTCAGTGTCTTTGTGGTCTTTCTGATTAAACAAATAAGAAATAAATAAATAAATGTTCAAGTAGCAGACACAAAGAGAGCTCTCCATAGCCAGGGAAAGCCAAGGCAGGGCAGGCTTATTCAGTCAGAGATCTGATGTATTGATTACTCTGAATTTGACACAGCCACTATGTCTATAATAAAGCAAACCTTTGATAAAGTGTGTTTTATCTGTTGACAGTAGACATATTTCAGAATGTTACATAAAATCACTCTTTGTGCAACCAAAACACAACATTTTGGGAAATGGAGGGCAAAAAGCGGTCTGTGAGTTTACAAGATTACTGACCTGGACTGAGGCTGAGGAATAAAAATAAACTTTTGGTAAATATTAATAAACAAGAAGTGATAAACATGGTGGAGGAATGTGACTGTATGCATAATTTGGCATGCTGTGTGTGAGTTGAGCTGTGTGTATTAGTGTGTTTGTCTGAGGAAGAGAGGGTGTTTGTGTGTATGACAGTGTTTGTGTACATATGTGTGTGTGTGAGAGTGAAAAAGTGTAGGTATGTATATGTTTGTTAGTGTGTATATGTGTGTATGTAAGTATGTACTTATGCATCTGTGTGTGTTTGAGTATGTGTCAGTGTATGTATGTTACTGTGTTATGCATGTTTGAGAGACCATAGAGAGCACATTATTGATATGTGTCCGTGACAGAGAGAGTGTTGGTGTGTATATGTGTCTGAGAGCGACAGTATTAATGTGTATGTGTGTGTGCACACGTGTATGTGGGCGCACATGTGTGTCTGAGAGAGACTACAGTAACATGTGAGTGAGTGTGTATGTGTCTGTCTGTCTCAGAGAAAGTTTATTAGCGTGTGTGTGAGAGTGTGTGTCTGTCCCACAGAA
>JAFBMS010000267.1:0-107500 GCA_019788955.1 Albula glossodonta
AGTGCTATACTCACAGCATGCGTAGCTGTTGTAGTACAGTGCTATACTCACGGCATGCATAGCTGTTGCAGTACAGTGCTTTACTCACAGCATGCATAGCTGTTGCAGTACAGTGCTATACTCACAGCATGCATAGCTGTTGCAGTACAGTGCTTTACTCACAGCATGCGTAGCTATTGCAGTACAGTGCTATACTCACAGCATGCGTAGCTTTTGTACTACAGTGCTATACTCACGGCATGCATAGCTGTTGCAGTACAGTGCTTTACTCACAGCATGCATAGCTGTTGCAGTACAGTGCTATACTCACAGCATGCATAGCTGTTGCAGTACAGTACTTTACTCACAGCATGCGTTGCTGTTGCAGTACAGTACTTTACTCACAGCATGCGTAGCTTTTGTACTACAGTGCTATACTCACGGCATGCATAGCTGTTGCAGTACAGTGCTATACTCACAGCATGCGTAGCTGTTGCAGTACAGTGCTATACTCACAGCATGCATAGCTGTTGCAGTACAGTGCTATACTCACAGCATGTGTAGCTGTTGCAGTACAGTACTTTACTCACAGCATGCGTAGCTGTTGCAGTAGATGGAAGGCACCCACAGGTTTGCAGAGCCAGTGTCAGGGAGAACCTTGAAGGACTGAGGTGGTGTTCCAATGGAGATGACACTGACATACTCAATCTGAAAAATCACACAGAACAATTGCCAGCATTATTGTTCCTGTACCAAAATAGTTAGATATACATGTGAAAACACTTTTATTGTATGACATCATCACTTATTATTTGGAATATAGAGCATATTATGCTCGGAGAGCATTAGAACTGAAATCACATACATTGTATTATAGTTTAAAGTATAATACAGTATAATATTATTACTGTGTTTTCCCCTTATTTCCTTAGTATTTCCTAAAGCCTCTCTTTAAAGCTGAGACCATTTGAAATGCATCGATGGGAAAGCAAGCTTACATCCATGTAGTTGTACATGGGCATGTTTGCCATGAAGCTGTAGTATTTGGAGGCCAGGTCATAGGGGTATTTCTGCAAGAACTCCTCCAGCTTTCCCTGCTCTATGAGGGCCTGCCGCATAGACTTCTGCTTTACCAGGGGCATCCTGCAGAATTTACACACATGCTAAATACATACATGCATAAACACAAAGCATTTACATGCACACAAGCTAATTACACACATGCATAAACACATAACATTTATATATACACACGCTATTTACGCACATGCATTAAACACAACATTTAAATATACACACAGTAATTATAAACACATTGGGCCTCATTTATCAATATTTCCGTAAAGCTGTGTGTAAATTTACGGGTCAACGGATACGAACAAACAAATTCCGCCGGATTTATCAAACACACCTAAACACAGCATTTGTTTGTATTTCGTGCGTATGTTGATAAATACCAATCAATCGTAAATGAGTTGACAGAATTTTCGGTTGGCATAAATCGACGACCCTGAAATAGCATGCTAGGAGCTTGGAATCCCTTCATTGGCAATGTGAAGAAATGGCAGAGAAAAGGCAAAAGAAGAAAAAAACGTTTCGAAGCGGTGACTGAAGTTTTGTTAATGGTAGTAGAATCCAAAAACTACTTTGTTCAGTAGTGTACGTAGGTGAGTGTCGGGGCCGGTACGCTGCAACAGTGTGAGGATGGCGAGCGGTCAACAGGAGGCCAACACAGAAAAATAGGGTGAATGGTGGTTTATTACAGTGAAAAATAAAAAAACAGTACACAAAATAAAGTACTAATAATTAACAAAATATTTACAAGTAAACATCTGGGCAATCAGTTCCCAAACGTTTCCCTTGGCTTCCCAGGGTCCTGCCTCACCCACAGCCTTTTTCTTAATAAAGAGCAGGAGGGCCTTAAATACAGTTACCCCCTCCCAACCCAAAAATATAATCAATGAACTCACAAAGGAACAATAATCCATCCATTCCTTACATAATCAAACACCATAAGTATATACAAACAATACATTAAGCAAATACATTTTTCCCCATCACCAATACAATAACATGACACAAAACATTGAAACAATTCCCCCTACCTTCCAAACCAACATGAACTACTCTACCCATAATCCTTAAAACCACCATGTTTTCCCCCGTGCGCTCCATTGACACCCCCGTGAAACAGATACAGACGCACAAGTGAGTAAACCGGGATTTATGTATTACGGAAAGTTCGAGTGATGAATGATGAATGATGAAAGTGAAATGGGATCATAGCTAACTAACAAAACAGATAACGTGTGCACCCGCTAAATGTATATGTGTAGCTCGCTATTTAAAAACGGTAACATTTGAAAAGTACATTTTTCCCCCCAGACAACAAACGCCGATATTCACCCTGAACGAACAAAAACAGCACTTTTAAACCAACAAATAAATGAACATACATACAAAAAGTTTGGTGTGTTTTTCTGTTTCTTTTTTCCCCCTAATATACACGTCCCCGTTTAAATTTTCCCATACCGCGGCCGACGCCGATATTTGGGGCGGAGAATAAAATATAAATCAGTTCTCCGTCACAAACAGGTTAAAAGAAAATGGTTCGACATGAAACTTGAGGCGAATTACTGGACAGACATTGTTGTCATCGTCGGCTGGAATTACCGTGAAGGGTGACAGTGATCTGTTCTTTTTGGATCAACCACCTCCAACTCTGAAGCTAAGTTTTATTTTACTAGCCTTATCGCTCACCTTTGATAAATGAGGCTCATTATATAACATACACACATACGAAATACGCATATGCATAAACAAACAGGCAAACATACTAATTACACACATGCACAAGCACACTGTACTTACATACACACACTAATTAAACACATGTGCAAAGGCATGCTAAGTCCGTAACACACATCTGATTGAGAAGGTTTGAAACAGTGACCAGGGTGTTTGTTCCGTTACTCACTTGGAGAGGCAGTCAGACAGGGCCACCAGGCCCAGCAGTACCAAAGCCCACTTCATGACTCTCTCAGTCGGTGAAAACAGGTGGCTCACCAATACTGTGGATGTCTCAGAATGGACAAATCCTCACCCATTGCTGGAAGTTTTTATACTGCTTTTTGCCTTATCTTCATTCCAACTTTCCATGAATGAAGTCAGTAATGATAAAATATCTGATAATACACCAGTGCTGCAGGGGGCATGTCTTATCAAGCACTTGGAGGGTTGTTTGCCCATGGTTCCGCAATAATGCGTGCTACAACAGCTCTACCATGTTTTATACTTTTATGTTTAATACATTTGAATGAGCAGTATTATGGTTATGGAGCTGGTCTTGCAACTTGATTTTAGGTTCTTGTCCACAGTAGGGCACTGCTGTCAACGTCATCCAGAATGTTTATTAATAAGCAGCTGTGTAAATAGACAGTGTGTAAAAGGTTAACTCTCAAGGTCCCTCTGTTTTCCTAATACCTGATATGTAATGAAAATATGTACGCATTATTTTCACCATTTATTTCAATGTACAGTTTAGATAAAGCATGTTCCAGGGTTCTGGACGGTGGGGGAGACTGGAGGGTAATTCTGTATGACAGTGGGGTGTTTGTTCTCTGGCAGGTGTGTGACTGTATGACAGTGAGGTGTTTGTTTCTCTAGCAGGAGTGTGACTGTATGACAGTGGGTGTTTCTTTCCCCAGCAGGTGTGTGACTGTATGAGAGTGGGGTGTTTGTTTCTCTGGCAGGAGTGTGACTGTATGACAGGGGGTGTTTGTTTCTCCAGCTGGAGTGTGACTGTATGAGAGTGGGGGTTTGTTTCTCTGGCAGGAGTGTGACTGTATGACAGTGGGGGTGTTTGTTTCTCCAGCTGGAGTGTGACTGTATGACAGTGGGGTGTTTGTTTCTCCGGCTGGAGTGTGACTGTATGACAGTGGGGGGTTTGTTTCTCCAGCTGGGGTGTGACTGTACGACAGTGGGGTGTTTGTTTCTCTAGCAGGTGTGTGACTGTATGACAGTGGGGTGTGTGTTTCCCCAGCAGGGGTGTGTGACTGTATGACAGTGGGGTGTTTGTTTCTCTAGCAGGAGTGTGACTGTATGAGAGTGGGGGTGTTTGTTTCTCTAGCAGGAGTGTGACTGTATGACAGTGGGGTGTTTGTTTCCCCAGCAGGAGTGTGACTGTATGACAGTGGGGTGTTTGTTTCCCCAGCAGGGGTGTGACTGTATGACAGTGGGGTGTTTGTTTCTCCAGCAGGAGTGTGACTGTATGACAGTGGGGTGTTGTTTCCCCAGCTGGAGTGTGACTGTATGACAGTGGGGTGTTGTTTCTCCAGCTGGAGTGTGACTGTATGACAGTGGGGTGTTGTTTCTCTAGTAAGAGTGTGACTATATGACAGTGGGGTGTGTTGTTTCTCTAGCAGGAGTGTGACTGTATGAGAGTGGGGTGTTTGTTTCCCCAGCAGGTGTGTGACTGTATGACAGTGGGGTGTTTGTTTCCCCAGCAGGGTGTGTGACTGTATGACAGTGGGGTGTTTGTTTCTCCAGCTGGAGTGTGACTGTATGACAGTGGGGTGTTTGTTTCTCTAGTAGGAGTGTGACTGTATGACAGTGGGGTGTTTGTTTCTCCAGCTGGAGTGTGACTGATGAGAGGGGGGTGTTTGTTTCTCAAGCAGGAGTGTGACTATATGACAGGGGGGTGTTTGTTTCCCCAGCAGGTGTGTGACTGTATGACATTGGGGTGTTTGTTTCCCCAGCGGGTGTGTGACTGTATGACAGTGGGGGTGTTTGTTTCCCCAGCTGGAGTGTGACTGTATGAGAGTGGGGTGTTTGCTTCTCCAGCAGGAGTGTGACTGTATGAGAGTGGGGGTGTTTGTTTCCCCAGCAGGTGTGTGTGACTGTATGACAGTGGGGTTGTTGTTCCCCAGCAGGAGTGTGACTGTATGACAGTGGGGTGTTGTTTGTTCTCCAGCTAGAGAATGACTGTATGACAGTGGGGTGTTTGCTTCTCTAGCAGGAGTGTGACTGTATGAGAGTGGGTTGTTTGTTTCCCCAGCAGGTGTGTGACTGTATGACAGTGGCGTGTTTGTTTCCCAGCAGGAGTGTGACTGTATGACAGTGGGGTGTTGTTCTCTAGCAGGAGTGTGACTGTATGACAGGGGGTGTATTTGTTCTCTAGCAGGAGTGTGACTATATGACAGTGGGGTGTTTGTTTCTCTAGCAGGAGTGTAACTGTATGACAGTGGCGTGTTGTTTCCCCAGCTGGAGTGTGACTGTATGACAGGGGTGTTTGTTTCTCCAGCTGGAGTATGACTGTATGACAGTAGGGTTTTTTTCTCTAGCAGGTGTGTGACTGTATGACAGTGGGGTGTTTGTTTCCCCAGCAGGTGTGTGACTGTATGATAGTGGGGGTTTGTTTCTCTAGCAGGAGTGTGACTGTATGACAGTGGGGTGTTTGTTTCTCTAGCAGGAGTGTGACTATATGACAGTGGGGGTGTTTGTTTACCCAGCTGGAGTGTGACTGTATGACAGTGGGGTGTTTGTTTCTCTAGCAGGAGTGGAGTGTGATGTATGACAGTGGGGTGTTTGTTTCTCTAGCAGGAGTGTGACTGTATGACAGTGGGGTGTTTGTTACCCAGCTGGAGTGTGACTGTATGACAGTGGGGTGTTTGTTTCCCAGCAGGTGGTGACTGTATGACAGTGGGGTGTTTGTTTCTCTAGCAGGAGTGTGACTGTATGACAGTGGGGTTGTTTGTTTCCCCAGCTGGAGTGTGACTGTATGACAGTGGGGTGTTTGTTTCTCCAGCTGGAGTGTGACTGTATGACAGTGGGGTGTTTGTTCTCTAGTAGGAGTGTGACTATATGACAGTGGGGTGTTGTTTTCTCTAGCAGGAGTGTGACTGTATTACAGTGGGGTGTTTGTTTCCCCAGCAGGTGTGTGACTGTATGACAGTGGGGTGTTTGTTTCCCCAGCAGGTGTGTGACTGTATGACAGTGGGGTGTTTGTTTCTCCAGCTGGAGTGTGACTGTACGACAGTGGGGTGTTTGTTTCTCTAGCAGGTGTGTGACTGTATGACAGTGGGGTGTTGTTTCTCTAGTAGGAGTGTGACTGTATGACAGTGGGGTGTTTGTTTCTCCAGCAGGAGTGTGACTGTATGAAGGTGGGGTGTTGGTTTCTCTAGCAGGAGTGTGACTATATGACAGTGGGGTGTTGTTTCCCCAGCAGGAGTGTGACTGTATGACAGTGGTGTTTGTTTCCCCAGCTGGAGTGTGACTGTATGACAGTGGGGTGTTTGTTTCCCCAGCTGGAGTGTGACTGTATGAGAGTGGGGTGTTTGCTTCTCCAGCAGGAGTGTGACTGTATGAGAGTGGGGTGTTTGTTTCCCCAGCAGGAGTGTGACTGTATGACAGTGGGGTGTTTGTTTCCCCAGCAGGTGTGTGACTGTATGACAGGGGGGTGTTTGTTTCCCAGCTGGAGTGTGACTGTATGACAGTGTGGTGTTTGTTTCTCCAGCTGGAGTGTGACTGTATGAGAGTGGGGTGTTTGTTTCTCCAGCTGGAGTGTGACTGTATGAGAGTGGGGTGTTTGTTTCTCCAGCAGGAGTGTGACTGTATGACAGTGGGGTGTTTGTTTCTCTAGCAGGAGTGTGACTGTATTACAGTGGGGTGTTTGTTTCCCCAGCAGGTGTGTGACTGTATGACAGTGGGGTGTTTGTTTCCCCAGCAGGTGTGTGACTGTATGACAGTGGGGTGTTTGTTTCTCCAGCTGGAGTGTGACTGTATGACAGTGGGGTGTTTGTTTCTCTAGTAGGAGTGTGACTGTATGACAGTGGGGTGTTGTTTCTCTAGTAGGAGTGTGACTGTATGACAGTGGGGTGTTTGTTTCTCCAGCAGGAGTGTGACTGTATGAGAGTGGGGTGTTGGTTTCTCCAGCAGGAGTGACTATATGACAGTGGGGTGTTTGTTTCCCCAGCAGGAGTGTGACTGTATGACAGTGGGGTGTTGTTTCCCCAGCTGGAGTGTGACTGTATGACAGTGGGGTGTTTGTTTCCCCAGCTGGAGTGTGACTGTATGAGAGTGGGGTGTTTGCTTCTCCAGCAGGAGTGTGACTGTATGAGAGTGGGGTTGTTGTTTCCCCAGCAGGAGTGTGACTGTATGACAGTGGGGTGTTTGTTTCCCAGCAGGGTGTGACTGTATGACAGTGGGGTGTTTGTTTCCCCAGCTGGAGTGTGACTGTATGACAGTGTGGTGTTTGTTTCTCCAGCTGGAGTGTGACTGTATGACAGTGGGGTGTTTGTTTCTCCAGCTGGAGTGTGACTGTATGAGAGTGGGGTGTTTGCTTCTCCAGCAGGAGTGTGACTGTATGAGAGTGGGGTGTTTGTTTCCCCAGCAGGTGTGTGACTGTATGAGAGTGGGGTGTTTGTTTCTCTAGCAGGAGTGTGACTGTATGAGAGTGTGTGGGTGTTTGTTTCTCTAGCAGGAGTGTGACTGTATTACAGTGGGGTGTTTGTTTCCCCAGCAGGTGTGTGACTGTATGACAGTGGGTTGTTTGTTTCCCCAGCAGGTGTGTGACTGTATGAGAGTGGGGTGTTTGTTTCCCCAGCAGGTGTGTGACTGTATGAGAGTGGGGGTGTTGTTTCTCTGGCAGGAGTGTGACTGTATGACAGTGGGGTGTTTCTTTCTCCAGCTGGAGTGTGACTGTATGAGAGTGGGGTGTTTGTTTCTCTGGCAGGAGTGTGACTGTATGACAGTGGGGTGTTTGTTTCTCCAGCTGGAGTGTGACTGTATGACAGTGGGGGGTTTGTTTTTCTCCAGCTGGAGTGTGACTGTATGACAGTGGGGTGTTGTTTCTCCAGCTGGAGTGTGACTGTACGACAGTGGGGTGTTTGTTTCTCTAGCAGGTGTTGACTGTATGACAGTGGGGTGTTTGTTTCCCAGCAGGTGTGTGACTGTATGACAGTGGGGTGTTTGTTTCTCTAGCAGGTGTTTGACTGTATGACAGTGGGGGTTTGTTTCCCCAGCAGGTGTGTGACTGTATGACAGGGGGTGTTTGTTTCTCTAGCAGGAGTGTGACTGTATGAGAGTGGGTGTTGTTTCTCTAGCAGGAGTGTGACTGTATGACAGTGGGGTGTTTGTTCCCCAGCAGGAGGAGTGTGACTGTATGACAGTGGGGGTGTTGTTTCCCCAGCAGGTGTGTGACTGTATGACAGTGGGGTGTTTGTTTCTCTAGCAGGAGTGTGACTGTATGACAGTGGGGTTTTTGTTTCCCCAGCTGGAGTGTGACTGTATGACAGTGGGGTGTTTGTTTCTCCAGCTGGAGTGTGACTGTATGACAGTGGGGTGTTTGTTTCCCCAGCAGGTGTGTGACTGTATGACAGTGGGGTGTTGTTTCTCTAGCAGGGTGTGACTGTATGACAGTGGGGTGTTTGTTTCCCCAGCAGGTGTGTGACTGTATGACAGTGGGGTGTTTGTTTCTCCAGCTGGAGTGTGACTGTATTACAGTGGGGTGTTTGTTTCTCTAGTAAGAGTGTGACTATATGACAGTGGGGTGTTTGTTTCTCTAGCAGGAGTGTGACTGTATGAGAGTGGGGTGTTTGTTTCCCCAGCAGGTGTGTGACTGTATGACAGTGGGGTGTTTGTTTCCCAGCAGGTGTGTGACTGTATGACAGTGGGGTGTTTGTTTCTCCAGCTGGAGTGTGACTGTATGACAGTGGGGTTTGTTTTCTCTAGTAGTAGGAGTGTGACTGTATGACAGGGGGGTGTTTGTTTCTCTAGTAGGAGTGTGTGACTGTATGACAGTGGGGTGGTGTTGTTTCTCCAGCTGGAGTGTGACTGTATGAGTGGGGTGTGTGTTTGTTTCTCTAGCAGGAGTGTGACTATATGACAGTGGGGTGTTTGTTTCCCCAGCAGGTGTGTGACGTGCTGTATGACAGTGGGGTGTTTGTTTCCCCAGCAGGTGTGTGACTGTATGACAGTGGGGTGTTTGTTTCCCCAGCTGGAGTGTGACTGTATGAGAGTGGGGTGTTTGCTTCTCCAGCAGGAGTGTGACTGTATGAGAGTGGGGTGTTTGTTTCTCTAGTAGGAGTGTGACTGTATGACAGTGGGGGTTGTTTGTTTCTCTAGTAGGAGTGTGACTATATGACAGTGGGGGTTTGTTTCCCCAGCAGGTGTGTGACTGTATGACAGTGGGTGTTTTTTTTCCCCAGCAGGTGTGTGACTGTATGACAGTGGGGTGTTTGTTTCCCCAGCAGGTGTGTGACTGTATGACAGTGGGGTGTTTGTTTCTCTAGCAGGAGTGTGACTGTATGACAGTGGGGGGTTTTGTTTCTCCAGCTGGAGTGTGACTGTATGACAGTGTGGTGTTTGTTTCCCAGCAGGTGTGTGACTGTATGACAGTGGGGTGTTTGTTTCCCCAGCTGGAGTGTGACTGTATGACAGTGGGGTGTTTGTTTCTCTAGTAGGAGTGTGACTGTATGACAGTGGGGTGTTTGTTTCCCTAGTAGGAGTGTGACTGTATGACAGTGGGGTGTTTGTTTCTCTAGTAGGAGTGTGACTATATGACAGTGGGGTGTTGTTTCCCCAGCAGGTGTGTGACTGTATGACAGTGGGGTGTTTGTTTCCCCAGCTGGAGTGTGACTGTATGACAGTGGGGTGTTTGTTTCCCCAGCTGGAGTGTGACTGTATGACAGTGGGGTGTTTGTTTCCCCAGCAGGTGTGTGACTGTATGACAGTGGGGTGTTTGTTTCCCCTGCAGGTGTGTGACTGTATGACAGTGGGGTGTTTGTTTCTCAGCTGGAGTGTGACTGTATGACAGTGGGTGTTTGTTTCTCTAGTAGGAGTGTGACTGTATGACCGTGGGGTTGTGTTTGTTCCTAGTAGGAGTGTGACTATATGACAGTGGGGTGTTTGTTTCCCCAGCAGGTGTGTGACTGTATGACAGTGGGGTGTTTGTTTCCCCAGCTGGAGTGTGACTGTATGACAGTGGGGTGTGTTTGTTTCCCAGCTGGAGTGTGACTGTATGAGAGTGGGGTGTTTGCTTCTCCAGCAGGAGTGTGACTGTATGAGAGTGGGGTGTTTGTTTCCCTAGCAGGAGTCTGACTATATGACAGTGGGGGTGTTGTTTCCCCAGCAGGTGTGTGACTGTATGACAGTGGGTTGTTTGTTTCCCAGCAGGTGTGTGACTGTATGAGAGTGGGTGTTGTTTCCCCAGCAGGAGTGTGACTGTATGACAGTGTGGTGTTTGTTTCCCCAGCAGGGTGTGACTGTATGACAGTGGGGGTTTGTTTCCCAGCAGGTGTGTGACTGTATGACAGGGGGTGTTTGTTTCTCCAGCTGGAGTGTGGCTGTATGACAGTGGGGTGTTTGTTTCTCTAGCAGGAGTGTGACTGTATGAGAGTGGGTGTTTGTTTCCCCAGCAGGTGTGTTACTGTATGACAGTGGGGTGTTTGTTTCCCCAGCAGGTGGTGTGTGACTGTATGACAGTGGGGTGTTTGTTTCCCAGCAGGTGTGTGACTGTATGACAGTGGGGTGTTTGTTTCCCCAGCAGGTGTGACTGTATGACAGTGGGGTGTTTGTTTCTCCAGCTGGAGTGTGACTGTATGACAGTGGGGTGTTTGTTTCTCTAGTAGGAGTGTGACTGTATGAGAGTGGGGTGTTTGTTTCTCCAGCTGGAGTGTGACTGTATGACAGTGGGGTGTTTGTTTCTCTAGTAGGAGTGTGACTGTATGACAGTGGGGTGTTTGTTTCTCTAGTAGGAGTGTGACTGTATGACAGTGGGGTGTTTGTTTCTCCAGCTGGAGTGTGACTGTATGAGAGTGGGGTGTTTGTTTCTCTAGCAGGAGTGTGACTATATGACAGTGGGGTGTTTGTTTCCCCAGCAGGTGTGTGACTGTATGACAGTGGGGTGTTTGTTTCCCCAGCAGGAGTGTGACTGTATGACAGTGGGGTGTTTGTTTCCCCAGCAGGAGTGTGACTGTATGACAGTGGGGTGTTTGTTTCTCCAGCTAGAGAATGACTGTATGACAGTGGGGTGTTTGTTTCTCTAGCAGGAGTGTGACTGTATGAGAGTGGGGTGTTTGTTTCTCCAGCTGGAGTGTGACTGTATGACAGTGGGGTGTTTGTTTCTCTAGCAGGAGGGTGACTGTATGACAGTGGGTTGTTTGTTCCCCAGCAGGTGTGTTACTGTATGACAGTGGGGGTGTTTGTTTCCCCAGCAGGTGTGTGACTGTATGACAGTGGGGTGTTTGTTTCCCCAGCTGGTGTGTGACTGTATGACAGTGGGGGTGTTTGTTTCTCCAGCTGGAGTGTGACTGTATGAGAGTGGGGTGTTTGTTCTCCAGCTGGAGTGTGGCTGTATGACAGTGGGGGTGTTTGTTTCTCTAGCAGGAGTGTGACTGTATGAGAGTGGGTTGTTTGTTTCCCCAGCAGGGTTGTTACTGTATGACAGTGGGGTGTTTGTTTCCCCAGCTGGAGTGTGACTGTATGAGAGTGGGTTGTTTGATTCCCCAGCAGGTGTGTGACTGTATGAGAGTGGGGTGTTTGTTTCCCCAGCTGGAGTGTGACTTTATGAGAGTGGGGTGTTTGTTTCCTCAGGGTGTGTGACTGTATGACAGTGTGTTGTTTGATTCCCCAGCAGGTGTGTGACTGTATGAGAGTGGGGTGTTTGTTTCCCCAGCTGGAGTGTGACTGTATGAGAGTGGGTTGTTTGTTTCCCCAGCAGGTGTGTGACTGTATGAGAGTGGGGTGTTTGTTTCCCCAGCTGGAGTGTGACTGTATGAGAGTGGGGTGTTTGCTTCTCCAGCTGGAGTGTGACTGTATGACAGTGGGTTGTTTGCTTCTCCAGCGGGAGTGTGACTGTATGAGAGTGGGTGTTTGTTTCCCCAGCAGGAGTGTGACTGTATGAGAGTGGGTTGTTTGTTTCCCCAGCAGGTGTGTTACTGTATGACAGTGGGGTGTTTGTTTCCCAGCAGGTGTGTGACTGTATGACAGTGGGGTGTTTGTTTCCCCAGCCGGAGTGTGACTGTATGACAGTGGGGTGTTTGTTTCCCCAGCTGGAGTGTGCCTGTATGACAGTGGGGTGTTTGTTTCCACAGCTGGAGTGTGACTGTATGACAGTGGGGGTGTTTGCTTCTCCAGCGGGAGTGTGACTGTATGAGAGTGGGTTGTTTGTTTCCCGAGCTGGAGTGTGACTCTGGGCCTACAGCCGTGTGTTGGCCTTCAGTCATTCTGCTGGATGAGCGATGATGCCCATACCATTGGCACATCATTTCAGCTTCACTGCAGAGCCAGATCCATGTAAAACTGATGATTTGAAACTGCATATTTACACTACACATAGGTTTCTGTGACATGATATGAAGAACATCAAAGCTGCAAAGTGACACAATTAAAAGAAAGCTTTGCAATGTCTCTCCAGTTTAGTATTCCTGTACAATGATATATATGCATTTGAAAAATAACACTTGAATTAAACAATGTTTTATAAAAGGTAAGGAAAATTGCTCTCAGGTTAAGATGAATTTCACCTCTAGCATTACTACAGATTATTGCTTGTAACAGACCATATTTTATTGGTAATTCACAAAAACCTTTTCATTATGATCGTTAATGTTGGGATGTAGGTGATTTAGCCCTGATTTTTGAAATGTTGGGACATGTTATATTATTTTACTCGCATGGTTGAGCTGTGATTGCAATATGACTGAAAACGTCATTGCACAGGAAGACTATATAATTAATTTTATTTGATAATTATGATTGCAATGGTTTTTCAGAAGTCAATATTGGATGATCATGTTATACAGGATTGACAACCCAAATTAAGGTATAGCATGCCTAATCTGTCAGTTTTCTACCCATGTGATTATTCTTGCCATGTAAGCATTGTGAGGAAGGTCACAGGTAAATAAGCTGCTAGATCTGGTTTCCATGAACAGCTTATAGTTCCCCAGACCTGCTGACTGAGCTGTTTCCTGGCCAGCCCAGTGCATTAGATGTGTTTATCCTGATATGTATGTGAGTACCAATACAATCACAGAGATTATATTTAATCTAGACTTCCACATGAGGGACAAGGTGAAACTTTCCATGGAGAAACACCTTGGTCTGGCACGTGCATATATCTGAGATATACAGTATATGAGAAGGGGAAAACACATATCAGGAAAAGAAAGGGAAATTACACTAATGACTGAAAAATGAAATGCCGTACTTTGTCGTCATATTTATTTCTTTGTAGATATACAATGTGTTTAAACTATCAGAAACAATATTCTGTACTCAGCATATTTTAAAGTATTTAACATTTCTAATCTCCTCAAAGCCATACTTTCCTTGACCTCAGTGGCAAAGATGGTGAACATTGGCTCAGCTTTTCACTCTGAAATGCAGCCTGTTTCCCCTCCTGTATTACCCCGCCTGCCCACACAAACCCACCCAAAAACCTCCACAAACATGACTGGCTCATAACGTACTGCAGCTTTACAATTGATCCCTGGCCTGAAACCCCCTCACAGCAAGCCAAGTCAACAGTGGCAAGGGAAAACTCTCCCTGACAAACAGGAAGAAACCTTGAGCAGAACCTGGCTCAGAGGGGGAGATAGCGTGTGTTTGTGCTTTTTGGTTAGGGTGTGTTTGTGCTGTTAGGTTAGTGTGCGTGCTGTTAGATTAGGATGTGGTTGTGCTGTTGGGTTAGTGTGTGGTTGGTGCTGTTGGGGTAGGGTGGGGGGTTGTGCTGTTGGGTTAGGGGTGGGGTTGTGCTTGGGGTGGGGTGTGGTTGTGCTGCTGGGTTAGTGTGTGGGGTGTGCTGTTGGATTAGGATGTGGTTGTGCTGCTGGGTTAGTGTGTGGTTGTGCTGTTGGGGTAGGGTGTGGGGTGTGCTGTGGGGGTTAGTGTGTGGGTTGTGCTGTTGGGGTAGGGTGTTGGTTGTGCTGTTGGGTTAGTGTGTGGTTGTGCTTGGGGTAGGGTGTGGTTGTGCTGCTGGGTTAGTGTGTGGTTGTGCTGTTGGATTAGGATGTGGTTGTGCTGCTGGGTTAGTGTTGTGGGGGTGTGTTGGGGTAGGGGGTGTGGGTGTGCTGTGGGGTTAGTGTGTGGTGTGGTTGTGCTGTTGGATTAGGATGTGGTTGTGCTGCTGGGTTAGTGTGTGGTTGTGCTGTTGGGGTAGGGTGTGGGTGTGCTGTGGGGTTAGTGTGTGTTTGTGCTATTGGGTAGGGTGTGGTTGTGCTGTTGGGTTAGTGTGTGGTTGTGCTTGGGGTAGGGTGTGGTTGTGCTGTTGGGTTAGTGTGTGGTTGTGCTGTTGGGGTAGGATGTGGTTGTGCTGTTGGGTTAGGGTTTGGTTGTGGTGTTGGGTTAGTGTGTGTTTGTGCTGTTGGATTAGGATGTGGTTGTGCTGCTGGGTTAGTTTGTGTTTGTGCTGTTGGGGTAGGGTGTAGTTGTGCTGTTGGGTTAGTGTTTCCTGCTGTTCATTTGCCGCTTCCTCATCTCTCATGGGTCTTCCTCTGTGATGTCAGAAGTCTATATTTTTGAAGTCACTGGTACACCTGTATTTGCTGCCTGGGTAGCGGGTACAGGCCAGCTGAGGAACACAGGGACAGGTGTGATGCTGCCGCTTCCCATAGAAAGGTACCTGTGGTAAAGGACAGAGAGTGAGAAAGCTCCTGTGCACACATGATGAAGCCTAAAATATTACACTGGAAGAGCCCTGTCAGAATGACACACAAGATAATATTTTATCAGGGTCTGCACTTGCAGGCTTAGGGCCCCTTCTAATAAATAGGTATTACCTTTGCTCATATTCCAGTCACAGCCCTGGAAAAGGATATGAATAATTTTGCTGGAATATATAAAATGAGTTTTGCTTGGTTCTTCTGCCTCTTGGTCCATCTGTGTCTAAGTCCATGTGTGACTTTCTGTCTTCCCAAAATTTCCAAGTGTGATGATGGCCAATGACTCCAGCCTGCCTGTAAATCATTCTGGAGTCCATTAGCTTTGGCCCCTTACAGTATGTTTACAGCAGTTAACTTGGTATTTAATAGAAGACAAAGTAGAACAAGAAGGATTAAAAGTGCTCCTATCACTGTTCTCCCTGGTACTTCCTGTTTCTTGTATCTCAGTCACCCTGATGCATCCTGTCAGATGGAGAAAACTGCTGGAGCCACAAACTGTTGAAACCGAGCAGCGTGTGGAAAACAGTTTGCTACAAAGTTTTTTCAATACAAATGAAATACAGTGTAAAAAGGTTTATAGCCGGCTTGTTAACAGAAACGAAATGATGAATGCACACAGCTAATGTATGCTAGCTAAACTTTGCTGTTCACCAGAAAAGTTTCAGTAGATCTCAGGAGATCTCAGGAGTTGCATGTTGGCTGGTAAGGTGTATATTACCATTTAATTACACTGTAATGGCATCACACACCCCATGCATCAGTGCAGCATTAAATGGAGTTTGTTAAAATAAAAGTTTATGGGAAGTATTTTCAGACAGCCCCTCATTCAAATACCTCTAACCGTCCAATCCGGATTTCTCTGCAGGTACTAAATTGCCATGTACCTGATCTCCCATTATGCACCGTTTCCGGCATTCCTCCCCCACCCCATCTCCACCTTCATGACTACTTCCTTTCTTCTGTATTTCTCCTTCTCTTCTAGTAGTCCGGTGGGGTTCACCTCACTCAAAATTGTGAGGTATAACACTGCCCCCTCGGACAGCGCAAGATCAAATATCTTTACCATTACACAACTTAAGACATCACAATAAACTCCTTCTAAGCACATTCAATGTTGTCTGAAATTTCCTTCTACTGAAGTGTCCATTACTGCAATCAGATACACACTATTACAATCCATAGCACCACTGGCACCTGATGAAACAGGTATTGTTAAATTACTTTACTCTCAAGCACTGCTTCAAAAAATTGTCCAAGGCTAGCAGGTCAGCCTTACAAAGTAAAAGACTAACCTGACGTATTTTGGGTACTTGTCTTTATGGTTAAGCCTACAACGCAATAAAGTACACCATATACATTTGAAAATGCTAAATTACGAACTTCTAAATTGCAATCTACTTTCCCACATTTCTGTTCTGCTACAGTGATGTGTAGGTCAGCTACCACACATGATTTCATCCTCTGTCTGTGAACTGTGGGAAAAAGCATAAGGTGATCTTTCCACTGAGTGCAGCTTAAAGAACAGCACATTTAATCCCTCCTACTGCTCCAGTTCTCTCCATCACCCCTATTCTGCCAAAGGCCAGCTACAACCGCATGCCTCCCTCAGAGAAAGGGTCCTCCACACCTGTCTGCAGACAGCCTAAAGACAACCATCCCTGTCATTTCCTGCTCAGTTTTCCAGGATGACCCAATACTTCATCCGCCAGCACAATGTCCTCTCTCCTCTCTCCAGCTCCTGGTCACAGAGATATATAACTGCCCACTCAGCCTGCTGAGGGCCAGATCGATCTTATCTCATTTGCATCTGAACTGAAACTGCTCCCATGTCTGCACTTCATTCTCTAAAATGCTCTCCTGTAAAAATTCTGGGATCCAGAGAGTAATTTTTTAAGTTGACACTTTCATACCTATCAAGAAAATGCAAACTGATGTTTCTGTTTCAGCTCATTTTTTCATTTTTTTCAGTTTCATTTTTCATTTGACATTTAAGTAAGTTAACTACTACTTGTAGAGGTGTGGGTTTGGGGGTGTCTTGTTGTTGTGGGGGGGGGGGGGGGGGGTGGGGGTGTCTCACCTTATGGCTGTAGGGGTGGCACTCATCCCCCTCTCCCCCCATCGGTGTGCACATTCGCAGCCCACGCAGCCAGAGGCTGACTGCACAGCAGGTCCCAATCCCACACTGCGCATCTCTCTCACAGGCCTGAGAGAGACAGAGAGTCACACGTAGTCTCATACCAAAATAAACACTCTGCTGCAATCCCACTCCTGCAAGGTACTCTCATACAATGGGCTACGCATGGAGTATCCAATAGGAATGACCCTCTGCCAAGCAGTAATCAAATGAATTAATGAATTCAATTAATGAAATGAAATCAATGAATTAATTTAAATTGCATTTGAATTTCTTGCATCTATCAACCTGTAAGAGGATAACAAAACCTTCAGTGTTCATCTCCCCATCTCATCATACTCCAGAATGTGATTCTGTGCAGGGTGGCACTGTTTGACAGACCTGAATGTGATCCTGCACAGGGTAGCACTGTGTTTTACAGACCTGAATGTGATTCTGCACAGTGTAGCACTGTGTTTTACAGACCTGAATGTGATCCTGCACAGGGTAGCACTGTGTTTTACAGACTTGAATGTGACGTGGTCTCAGAATCATCAGGCCCATAAAAGGTAAAGACAGCAGCTGTGCTCTGCCATGGAGCTGAAATATCAAACCCCTTTTATTTAGAAAGGAGGGAGACCCCCATCTGCGGCTTGCTCTGCAACAGCAATCAAGAGACGACACATTCTGTTTCCACCTTCTCTTTGATTCACCCCACTGCATCCTGGGCAATCTCATCAGCCAATATCTCAGAATAATACGATCCACCTTTTTTCAGCAGAAACTGGACAAAGTACATTACACATGAAAGATGACTTTTTAAGATGACTGAACAATTCCCCTTCATGCCAGTTTCACAACTTCATTCAGAATGATTTCATTACTATCCGATCCTTCATGCTTATTTCAGAGTGGGATTGTCTGCTGCTCGTGCCCAAAAGCAGGTGCAGCACAGCAGGCGGAGTGTCCCCTGCAGCATAGGACTGCATATCTGCATGGCTGTCAGCGTTCATGACTCCTGTGAATGTACGCGTCCCACCTGTAATGAGGACTAACACAGCCCTCATGTCACGCTTTATGGATAAAGGACACAGAGCATGCTTTATGGATGAAGAACAGTTTGTCCGGATCACAGGGACAGGGCATGTCCACACAGAGCACACTCAGAGACTTTCTGACATGGTAATTATCATGCTAAAATGCAAAAAAAAAAATGGAGCAGTAAAACTGTTTAAGCTGAATACAACATCAGTTAATTGAAATATTTTGCTAAACTCATATGCATGAAGATGATGAAAGAACAAAAGCATAAAATAATATAATCTAAACATGACTATCTTTATGAAAGGTTCATCACAACCTGATCCACAAGCTGAGCAATCATTATTATAATAACAATACAATTACAAACTCCAAAGAGCGATACCGTGACTATGATTGGGGATACATGCTACATTAACAGACTGAAATTAAATGAGTTTATAGCTCAGGCACACACAAAAAAAGTTCATAAAAACACTTTACAGACCAAGAGGATGTAATCTTATATAGCGAGAAGATTTAAAATTGTAAATATCTGAATAATAATTTTGTTCATAAATCTTTCTTCAGTGTCAATGGCCAGTTACACCATGGCGTTAAAGAGTCTAAATCCTTATCTATCATTCCAGTGTGAGGTAAAAGCATTGACCCAGGAGGAACTAGGACTGTCTGCACCTGGCTCAGGTAGGAACTCACCCCTGTGATGACAGCCGCCCTGGTGCAGCTGAGAGACACCAGCAGAGTGGTCAGCAGCAGGAGGCTGGTCATGGTTAGAGTGTGGGATGCAGGAGTGCAGGAGTAAGGGAGGAGTAGGAGGAGAGGAGCTGAGAGTGAGGGATGCAGGAGTGCGGAATTAAGGGAGGAGTAGGAGGAGAGGAGCTGAGAGTTTCAAAGAGGCGTCTCTCCAGGCTGAGCGATGAAGTGTGAGTCTGCTCGCTGTCTGTGTGTCTCTCTTCCTCTCCCTCTCCCTCTGACCGTGTGAGCTCCTGCGAGTTCTCAAACGGGGATTCAGGGCTCTCTCTCTTTATCTATCTGTCCCACTCCCCCGCTGCTTCCCACCCTCCTCCCCACATGCAATGTGGCACACAGATGTTGCAAGGGGTTCAACCCAAAGCCCAAAGCTATGGCTGACTCACTGCATTAACTAAAATAGACAGTTATCCAAAATACTCACCAGCTCTCCATCCCTCATGGCTCCTGTGTGTGTACTCTTCATAAAGGAAGCAATTACAAAGACACAGTGAAAACAGCACAGAGAAACACAATGCTAGTTACACAGGGGAACACCCACTGATTACACAGAGAAACACCAAACTGGTTACACAGAAAAACAAAACACTAGTTACACAGAGAAACACCAAACTGGTTACACAGAGAAACAAAACACTAGTTACACAGAGAAACACCACACTGGTTACACAGAGAAACACCATACTGGTTACACAGAGAAACACCACACTGGTTACACAGAGAAACAAAACACTAGTTACACAGAGAAACACCACACTGGTTACACAGAGAAACACAACGCTTGTTACACAGAGAAACACCACACTGGTTACACAGAGAAACACCACACTGGCTACACAGAGAAACACAAAGCTGAATGTTGGATAGCAGAGATGTTTGGTTATGTTTGGTTGATGGTGAAAACTATGAGAGTGCAAAGACCTGTTGGAGAGTTGCTGACAGAAGATAATGATCTGGTTTAACTGTATTTCAGTGTGTATTGGTGCAAGACATTTTTCATTTGTACTCAGAACCAAGATGCATAATAACCAGGACTAGCTATTTGATTTGGCTCTCAAATGGAACAGTTCACCTAGGGTTCCTAATTGCTGTTCATTCCAGTGTTTCTTTGTGCTACATTTTTCCTTTGAGATCATCTACCACACTGTCAGTAATAAGTGTTTAAAAAGTTAGATTTGGCTCACTTGGATGTCTCAAAAGATGATAGATGTAAAAGGTCATTATTCACCCTGTTGCTTTTCCATTACACAGAAATAATGGGATTCTGAGTCATAAAAGGGATGAGATTTCTCAAAGACACCTGACCTACCCTTTATGGTCAATGAAATACTTCAACACAGAAAAAGTTTCAGCAAGACAAATAAAAACCACTTGTGTGCTTTCTGTTTTAAATTAACATGTTCTATAAAAAAACATGTTGGTTATAATGATAAACCCTCTATGACATATTTTAACACATAGTGCAATGCAAGGTGCTTTACAATGAGATAAAAGAAATACACACAAAAGTGAAAACAGAACAAAAAGACAGTGGAATAAAAGAAACAATGAAATAAATCAATAAATATACACAATAAAATAGACCAACAGTCAAAATATTAGTAAAATAGTTACTTCAAAATGACACATTTATAGACTTTTCTAACAAATATGTACAGATTCAGATG
Organism: Albula glossodonta; assembly: GCA_019788955.1. Lineage (NCBI taxonomy): Eukaryota > Metazoa > Chordata > Actinopteri > Albuliformes > Albulidae > Albula > Albula glossodonta. The sequence goes on from JAFBMS010000267.1 coordinate 20,214, forward strand.
CTCTCAGATCCAAAAGAAGCTTGCTCCATAGTCTGGGGCATATTAAGTCAAAGCTGCCTCTCCATAATACATGGTCCCAGATCATGGGATAGATGTAAGGAGAGAATGTGGGAAAGAGTTCTAACAGGCAGACATTGTTCTAGAGGTTCATTTAAGTAGTCAGGGGCAGGTCTACATGTTGCTTTAAAAAAATAAAAGATCAACCTGCATCCAATGTAATGACTTTAACATAGGAGTGACATGCAAATTTCCTAGTTTTAGCTAGTGCCCTGGCAGCGCCATTTTGAATTTGCATTCCTTTATTGACTTATACTCTTACAATAATCTAGACTATTTCAAAATACATACATCACTTTTTCAGCATCATCTTGGAAAGGAAGTCTAATCTTAACAATGTGCCTTAAATGGTAAAAACTGTTTATGTGCACCAAAGTCCAAGTTGCTATGCAATAAAATGTTAAAATGTTAAATGTGATTCAATTGCCCTGAGATATGACATTTAGAGCCCTACTTTATTATTTGACACAACCATTTCCCTCTCTGTCTCATAACCAATTACCATCTCTGTTTTGCCTTGGTTCAGTGGGTAAAATTATATATTTATGCCTGAAATATAATTCACAAGAGCATTAATAGGACAAAGATCATTGGGCATGGCAGGATTAGAACTATAACTGAGTATAATCCACTTTACAGTGGAAATTTATGCTGTATTTGCAGATAATAGTTCCTAATGACGGTATGTATCAACTAAAAAGGATGGTTCCTAGGACAAAACCCTGGGGCACACCTATGTAATACAGACTCTATTTGAGAAGAAACCATCAAGGGAAACATAATATTCGTGGCCCAGCAGATTCCAGCAGGTTCTTACCCATTATTCTAACCTGGACATGAAGGATTTCATACCTCTGAACACACAATGGTCCCACCATAGCCCTGTTAGAAGTGTGGGTGGTGTTAGAGGTGTGGATGGTGTGGGTGGTGTTAGAGGTATGGGTGGTGTGGGTGGTGTTAGAGGTGTAGGTGGTGAGGGTGGTGTGGGTGGTGTTAGAGCTGTGGATGGTGTGGGTGGTGTTAGAGGTATGGGTGGTGTGGGTGGTGTTAGAGGTGTAGGTGGTGTGGGTGGTGTTAGAGGTGTGGGTGGTGCAGGTGGTGTGGGTGGTGTTAGAGGTATGGGTGGTGTGGGTGGTGTTAGAGGTGTAGGTGGTGTGGGTGGTGTTAGAGGTGTGGGTGGTGTGGGTGGTGTTAGAGGTGCAGGTGGTGTGAGCTTGGCCTGTCTGTGCGGTGTGGGAGGTGACAGGTGGAGCTGTTCCAGTACTGGGTCTGATTTAGGGATGCAGTGCCGGGGGAGGTGTGGGTCAGGCTGCAGGATCGTGCTCTGCCTGTCAGCTGCATGAGTGATTCTGCTGACACCTCGGCCACATAATTACATTTCCCATTCCCGCCGAATCAGCAGAACCTCCAGGCCCTTCTGCAGGCGTGGACAGACCACCATCTGTCAGGACCAGTGACAGATATGTGTGCTGCAGCTTTGTGATACACTTTGGAAAAACACCCCAGCCCAGCGAACCAAATGTGTGTGTGTGCGTGTCAACACTGCAGTCTGTAGGGTCCTTTAATTATGCTGCATGTACATAAGAAACTATGAATACAACACCCTATAGATACACACAAGATCCTATAGATATGCACAAGATCCTATAGATACACACAAGATCCTATAGATATGCACAACACCCTATAGATACACACAAGATCCTATAGATATGCACAAGATCCTATAGATACACACAAGATCCTATAGATATGCACAACACCCTATAGATACACACACGATCCTATAGATATGCACAAGATCCTATAGATACACACAACACCCTATAGATACACACAAGATCCTATAGATATGCACAAGACCCTATAGATACACACAAGATCCTACAGATACACACAAGATCCTATAGATATGCACAAGACCCTATAGATACACACAAGATCCTACAGATACACACAAGATCCTATAGATATGCACAAGACCCTATAGATACACACAAGATCCTACAGATACACACAAGATCCTATAGATATGCACAACACCCTATAGATACACACAAGATCCTATAGATATGCACAAGACCCTATACTTACACACAAGATCCTATAGATATGCACAAGACCCTATACTTACACACAAGAGCAACACACACTTTCACTCACGCACAAACAATTGAATATTAGTTCCCATAAAGAAAATGATGTTAAAGGCTGAAAGAAGATGAAGATATCAGCCCTCATCTGCTTCACCTGATGCCTTCAGGTTTAATATTTTATCTTTTAAATGTCCTTTGTAAAATTTTACTTGATACAATAAATGGAGTGAAAAGTTTTACTATCACTCACTTTAATTGTGCAAAAGCACTACTCTAAGAACAAATATTACTTATTATTGATAGACAACCCAGTCTGAACAAAAAAAAGGAAAATTAATTTGCTTTTGGCAACAACAGAATGCACAATTAGATCAAAAAGTATTACTCCAGTATTAAATTGGTGAATCAGACAAAAGCAATCCATTTAAAACACTAATCCATCGGAAAAAACAAACGCACATATTGTGTGTGAACATAGTCACAGTAAAAACCAAACTTATGTATGGTCAGTGAATCTTATGCATTACAACATCTGAGTTTGTACAGTATGGGGCAGTATCGGGGCAGCCTGTAGTCTAGCGGCTAAGGTACATGACTGGGACCCCAGAGGTTGGTGGTTCAAGCCCCAGCTACACCAAGAACAGCTGGGCCCCTGAGCAAGGCCCTTAACCCCACATTGCTCCCAGGGGGGATTGGCCCTTGGTTAGCCTAATCAACTGTAAGTCGCTTTGGATAAAAGCATCAGCTAAATGATGATAATGTAATGCTTAGATCACATGATGTCAAGTATGAAGTGTGTTGAATGTGGTGAGTGGGGTTAATGAATGCAATATGTCTTCATCACCACTGTGTGGCACTGTGTTGAGGGGTGAGCCTGATCTGCTCCAGCCTCTCTGTGAGACTGCCTGTCAGTGTCCATGTTGCAAATAGAAAGTGATGTGAAGAAGAGCTCTAGAACAATGACATGAGGGAGAAGCATTCTGGGTTATGATCCAAATCAAATACATTTCCAAGACAGCTCCTTCCCCTGTCCTCATTTCCTCTGCCTGATCCTGTCCTCATTTCCTCTGCCTGATGCTGCTATCTAAGGGACTGGTGGGATATATATCAGCTGTCAGCCCCATTCAATATTTCCATCACTATTCAATTACACCAGGTCTGCTTTGAATAAGAAATCTGTTTTCCATGCAAATGGCCTCTACCTCCCAGCCTCACTTACCATATTAAAGTGGCTGAAGTTTAAGCTTGGCATATATGACACGCTGGAGCTGTAATAAGTGTCATGATGGCGCTGATTCAGAGGGAAAGCAGCACAAAGTCCTGGAAGTATCACCAGCCCCATATTCTACATGAATGCAAGGGGTCTTAGTGCAGAAGTTGTTCAGTATTATTATTTAAATTTTATTTATTTAATTTGATTTAAATGAGTGAGAAAAACATACATGATAAAAATCCACACACACACACATACACACACACACATATATATATACACACACACTGTTCAACTGTGAGTACATATGTATACACCTAATTAATTTCACAATTTCAGGTCAGTTTATGAATTAACAATTTCAGAGTCAGCTTTTTTCTGAAATATAGCAATAAGTATGTCTCTAAAGTAAACGGTCAAACAGATTAACAGCTAATTTTGTTTGCCTCAATTGGATGACTTTTTTCTTCATACATGGTAATGCCAATCAGATGGTGACGCATGGAAATGATGAGTGTAAAAACTATCAGAGGGGCTGAGGCAGGTTCCTGTGAGAGTGATGGGCTGAGCAGAGATGCCAGTGAGGTATGGGACAGCAGGGGCTCCGGCTGGAGCCGACCTGTGAGAGTGATGGGCTGAGCAGAGATGCCAGTGAGGTATGGGACAGCAGGGGCTCCGGCTGGAGCCAGCCTGTGAGAGTGATGGCCTGAGCAGAGATGCCAGTGAGGTATGGGACAGCAGGGGCTCCGGCTGGAGCTGGCCTGTGAGAGTGATGGGCTGAGCAGAGATGTCAGTGAGGTATGGGACAGCAGAGGCTCCGGCTGGAGCCGACCTGTGAGAGTGATGGGCTGAGCAGAGAGGCCAGTGAGGTATGGGACAGCAGGTGCTCCGGCTGGAGCCAGCCTGTGAGAGTGATGGGCTGAGCAGAGATACCAGTGAGGTATGGGACAGCAGGGGCTCCGGCTGGAGCCGGCCTGTGAGAGTGATGGGCTGAGCAGAGATGCCAGTGAGGTATGGGACAGCAGGGGCTCCGGCTGGAGCCGACCTGTGAGAGTGATGGGCTGAGCAGAGATGCCAGTGAGGTATGGGACAGCAGGGGCTCCGGCTGGAGCCGACCTGTGAGAGTGATGGGCTGAGCAGAGATGCCAGTGAGGTATGGGACAGCAGGTGCTCCGGCTGGAGCCAGCCTGTGAGAGTGATGGGCTGAGCAGAGATGCCAGTGAGGTATGGGACAGCAGGGGCTCCGGCTGGAGCCGGCCTGTGAGAGTGATGGGCTGAGCAGAGATGCCAGTGAGGTATGGGACAGCAGGGGCTCCGGCTGGAGCCGACCTGTGAGAGTGATGGGCTGAGCAGAGATGCCAGTGAGGTATGGGACAGCAGGGGCTCCGGCTGGAGCCGACCAGTGAGAGTGATGGGCTGAGCAGAGATGCCAGTGAGGTATGGGACAGCAGGGGCTCCGGCTGGAGCCGGCCTGTGAGAGTGATGGGCTGAGCAGAGATGCCAGTGAGGTATGGGACAGCAGGGGCTCCGGCTGGAGCCGGCCTGTGAGAGTGATGGGCTGAGCAGAGATGCCAGTGAGGTATGGGACAGCAGGGGCTCCAGCTGGAGCCGGCCTGTGAGAGTGATGGGCTGAGCAGAGATGCCAGTGAGGTATGGGACAGCAGGTGCTCCGGCTGGACTTACCTCTGGGACTCCACTAAGCCCATATATCAAAATGGAAGGGTAAGGGAGCATAAATTCATGAGCCATGACAAATATTGTCAATCAATAACCACTAAATTACAAATAAAAATATTTGAATTTAGCATGAAAATTCAGGACTATTGAACCAAATGTGATGAATGAAAATCACACATGAAATATGCACACATATGTGTATGGACCGTGCGGATGTGATTACATCCTATGTAGGGTAAGCTGATAAACCAAAAAAGCCATCGAAAAAGGCTAAGTGTGTTCTCCAATAGAGAAATAACAGAAATGTAAGCAGAGGACAGTGTGTGAACCCGACCCCCCTGGGGGTGCGATGTGTCTCCCAGCGATGCCCTTTGGAGAGGAAGAGAGGCCGCTGACCTCTCTGCCAGGTATAATGCAGACCCAGCCTCAGCATTGTGTCCTGGCTCAGAGCCGCTGAGATAAGAGCTCACAGATCACCCCCACAACCCAACGCCTTACAAAATGCAGCAGCCCTCTGGAGACCACCCACTCATGCACCCAGAACTCAGATTCTAAAGACAACATATCTTCTGCCCCAAGGGAAACAAACAACCTTCTGACAGCCATTCAAACACCCTGAAAATATTGCTGTTACGCAGGACAAACTTTGAACAAAGAGTCTGTGTAGGCAGGCCTCTGGTTTTTAAAAGCTATTATCAGTCAGCCAAAGTATATTTTAACCATTGTATGTCTCTACACCAGGGCTCTCTAGTCTTACTGTGGTTTTTCACTCTGTCACTGCACACTCTGACTCTAAATACAGCACCCTGTCACTGCACACTCTGACTCTAAATACAGCACCCTGTCACTGCAAACTCTGACTCTAAATACAGCACCCTGTCACTGTGCACTCTGACTCTAAATACAGCACCCTGTCACTGCGCACTCTGACTCTAAATACAGCACCCTGTCACTGCACACTCTGACTCTAAATACAGCACCCTGTCACTGCGCACTCTGACTCTAAATACAGCACCCTGTCACTGCGCACTCTGACTCTAAATACAGCACCCTGTCACTGCGCACTCTGACTCTAAATACAGCACCCTGTCACTGCACACTCTGACTCTAAATACAGCACCCTGTCACTGCAAACTCTGACTCTAAATACAGCACCCTGTCACTGCGCACTCTGACTCTAAATACAGCACCCTGTCACTCCGCACCCACACTCCAAATACAGCACTCTGTCACTGCGCACTTTGACTCTAAATACAGCACTCTGTCACTGTGCACTCTTTCTCTATATACTGTACCTTGTCACTGTGCACTCAGACTCTATATTACTGTACCCTGTCACAGCGCACTCTGACACTAAATACTGTACCCTGTCACTGCGCACTCTGGCTCTAAATACAGCACCCTTCCACTGCCTCCCAATGTCGCAGCATTTCCTGTATGCTTTGGCAATAAAAGTTTAAAATCATGGCAAGGAATGTACCACTACAGAAATGTACTGTAAGTGCCAGGACAGTACACAGTAGCCAGCAAAAATAAATTACTGGGCAAACATTACAGTTTGCTTTTGTAACATATCCAAGGAGCACAGTGTCATTTCTGTGTGATTTAACTTCCAAATGGTAGTTTAACTAATGTAAAATTGAGCTTGTTATTGTAACAGTAGGTTTATTGATTTGCTTGAACATACATTCATCTTAAGTGGTGACTTGGAACAGCAGACGAGGTAAGTGCAATATGGGTTTAACTGACATTCAGATTTTGCTGGATAAAAAATGGTTGATGGGGTATAAGAAATGTGGTTGGGTTAGGTATCTTCAGCATCAGTTAAGTTATGATAGGGCTACTTCATCAATATTCCTCATTGAATTTGATGATATAGAAGTGGAGAAACTGTCCCGAGTTTCTTCACATCTCCTCTCCTACACTCACCTCCTCTAATTTCCTGTACATATTTTCAGTGGTAGGGGGACAGGAGATGAGTATTGATAAGTATTTGGACACACTCCTTCACACGTAACAATGTCATGAAGGTCTAAAAAGCAACCACCGGGTGGCAGTGTGCCCCAAGATTCCCGATGAGCCGCAGGGGAAGCCACTGAGCGACTACCTGAACATTACTATTTCTATGGTTTATTAAACGTTTGCCTTTATCGGCATGTGACACGAGGCGAGATTAAAAAATGTGGCTTTCCTTTTGTCAATATTAGTATGAATAAACTGGTGATTTCATGTGCTGATATCTTTGCAGTAAACAAACAATTTTAAGGCAAATCAATGTTGTCGTTGTAACCGCTAACATGGCAAGTAAAATTAGCGGTGTCGCTTAGGTTTTGTTTAATGCTGGTATTCAGTGACGTGCCTGAACGAGGCTTTTAATACAGCACAGAATCATTTTGAATGTTTAAACTTAAAGGTCTGATCAGTGATCACATCTGTATTGGGAAGTAAAACATTTACAGCTATAAAAAAGGGAAAAAGCGTAATCTCATACGAGTCGGGTATATTAAAAATTTCCTACATTTTTCCTAAATTTGTATATTAAATAGGAATACGAGTGCTATTCACATTTAAAATTTTTCATAATTTTTTTTATTAAATCTATTTAATCATAGTGCGGATTTGGCTTGTTGGCATTTGTTTTGTCTCTGAATTATACACATGGTTAACTCTTTAGAGCACATTGCATAAAAGGAAAGAATCAGCTTTTTAAAAGCTAACAATAAGGAAAGACAATGCTATGATATATACATAAATAAATACTTAAATTTACTGTTAAACTTCACATCAACGGTAGTGGAAAGTCAAGCAAATTCGTGTGAGAAAATTTAATTGTTACCGCTGCGAACAATCTACAAAAACTATTGGTGATTTCGGTAACTCCCATCAGGCGACCAACTTATACTTGTTAAACCCCGGAGGAAACAGCGTGGCATAAGTACGCCCAACTTACACCGCCCTGTCTGCAGGGACGTTCATCGTTGGTGGGTACCACGACGCCTTCAGCTACTCTCAACGACAAGAAAGGGTGTGGAATATCGGCGTTTCTGACATTTGTAATGTACCATTAACTGTCATTTGCCACAACTTTTATTCGAAACGAAAGAATGTTATTTGTGTGTAACTTCTAACCGGAAGATAAAGAGCCTCAAAGAGTCTTTTTCATCTTTGCTTCGTGGTAACATACGATTTCTTACGCCCATCTTGCCAATTGTTTACGAGGAAGCATATTTGCACAATTACAGAGCTGTGTCTATACCAGCTTAATTGAGGATCGATAAAGAGGTTTCTTTAAACGTGACTCAACACTGGTCGGCACAAGCCAGGACACTCCCAAAAGCAAGGTGCACGTCCGCGCTAAAGAGCTTCAGGTAAACACACGTGATTTGTTTTGCAAACAGCCTAGCGGTTCAGGAACACCTAGATTTTGTCATTCTAAGTTGTATCTATGTAACTGAGGACCTGCGTAGATGTTTAACCAACTGTCCCTAAACGTCGAAAACATACCAACTTGCTGAGTGGGAACAGGTACGTAGTTTGGTTGATGTACTGTTTCACACTTAAACATTATTTACATTTAGGCAAAACCGGAAACGGTTGTACTTGTTAAAATGTTAAGTTTTAATGGTGTTATGTGGAACTCGTTTACATTTCGTGACGAAGCAGTATACAAGTGTGATCTTAATTCTAAGACTTTATCGATTGCTTTTATCTCAAATTCAAATTCGAAAAACCATTTTGTTAGATTCATTGATCAATATGATGCAAGTGTGTGCAGGAGAAATGAAACCAGTCTAAGAAACCCTACCGACACCGACTCTACATGTACTCCAGCTTGGCACCTTGGGGTGTTCAGGGGGGTATACAACGAAGCAAGCTCAACATAGCCAGGCTTTCTTTGTGTAAGCTGGCTCGACAAACCCTAAACTCGCAATCAGAGATAATTTGTATCACCGACGGTGGTTACAACTGTCTTCGTTAACCCAGGTTTTCGTCTTTAGGCTCTGTGCCCGTTATCATAAAAGGGGGCGTTTGGCGCGTCATTTGACTCTTCCTTCGCACAAAATGGACCGATCGCGTGCATCTTATTTTAGCCAAGAGGAGCACGTTCTCATAATGGAAAGTTATGAAGAATACAAAGCGGTTATCCCAGTTAAAAGCAACATTGCTGGCAGAAAATTGCTGATCGTGGAAATTCGTTAGTTAATATATTTATTTTAGCACTCAGTGCACTCTCAATGCTTCCCGTTTATTCCTAACGTGACAGCTGCACATTCAGAGCTCTTAAACTTTTTTAAACTTGATGCAGCATATTGAAACATTATACTCAAAAAGGGCATTTTGTTTTGACACTCCCTTAGTGAAGGATACGCGGAAATCACTTCAGTTTTGGGCAAATCTAAGTGAAATTAATTGTGTGGATTGAATATTGTCTGTGATAAATATCAATAGACGAATCAATGTTCTTCTTTTGATCAAAGTATTTGTTAGTTTTATTTTTCAATTTGAAATAGTTTGATATATTTTAACAAAATCCCATCCGACAAGAAACCTATTGCACCATTTGCACCATTACAAATTTACAATGTGACATATCAAACAGGGAACACTACAGACACATTCAGTAGTTCAGGGAGAGGAAGAACAGCTTTGCGAATAGCGCGGCATATAGTATTCTTTCTCAGAGTTTTTGCATCTCCAGCTGAATGCATGTGGGTATCGTCCGGAAAAGTCAACGGATCACTCCGGTCGCGAAACATTCTCTCCCTCCGAAGAGAACCTCTTAAAATTCTTGCACCAAGGTCGACGAGATTCTCTGAATGGTGACGACATTTCCAAAGGAGGTGATCAGTGAAAGGGCGGCGCTTTTTGTAGCCGATTTAAAGCTGAAACTGCTCCGGACCAGGTTAAATTTGCGGCATAAATTACCATGGTGATCTAGACAGGTTAAAAGACAGCCACCTTCGTGACTTAAAACTCTGGCTTTAGGCTCAACATGCCTCGCTAACCCACTAATCTCGCTGCGTAGTACACCCCTCTCAGTAGCTGTCTTCGACTTTTCGTCAGCTTGTTACATTACACTAGACCTACCACTCGTAACAGAACCTTAACGCTTCTTGTGGAAACAAAAATGCTACTGTTTCTCATTTCAGGGTCTATTGTGATTCATTAATTTCCATCGTATTCCATTAATTTTATAAGCTTCCTCGTATTCTAAGTATGAAACAATTAATCGTTATAAAGAGATGTTCTTGAAGTGTATATGTTTTTAAAACATTAGACTGTTATTCGATTCCTGATCATTATATAATTACTGTCTAGCACTGGTAGCTCCGCAGCACAGCGTATGCGTGTCACTGATAATATGTGACAGGGGGCCAGGCAGAGTAGAATATCTCATGCTTCTGTGGTTTCATGTTCTAAACCGTCACAGTCCCTGTGACTAAATGACCGCAGACAATGCAGTGAGCTGTAAAGTTGTTTGACTCAGACTGGTTTGCACAGCTCACAACTCAGATGAAGGAAAAATAATCCTCATAGAGACTAGTGGAATAGAGATTCCACTAGTCTAAATGTCGCAGTGCATATTGCATTGGAAAAGATATGGTTTTTACCTCAAAAAAATAACTGAATATGAACATCATTATGCTTTGTTTTTAAGTTTTATTTTGACTCAATGTGGAAGAAATGGCAGATTAAAATAACGTATACTGCTCGCTGCACAGAGCACAAAATGGGGCCCATAATGTCAATATCTTTACATAACACAGAAGCACTAGCTCCAGTTTCCTCAACAGCAATCATCAATGGTTTGGGAAATTACCTGAAGAAGATGAGCTTCATAAAACAGTTTTAGTAATAGAGTATGGATATTATTCACTTGTAAAATCATTGTTAATGTTTGGGAGTCACCTGAGCCATACCATTATCAGAACCACATTTGGTCTCAGTTATAGATATGAAAATATGAAGATTCACAGAAAACACATGGAGCCAAAATGACCTTCTTTGCTAAAATTGATTCATGTTTCCTTTGTATGTAATCAATATTTCATGATATTTGAAATCAGTATTTATCATCCTGCTGGAAGATGTGTGCAAGGTGGGGTCTGAACCTTCTCTCTTCAGGTGATTTGCTATAGAATGACCCTGTGGTCATTTTATAGCCCGTTCATACTGGCATTTAGCCTGTTATGATCTGAGCATAGCAATGGGCAGTTTAATTTACTCATGACTAAAGTGCAGCCATTTTTAAACTCTGTATGCATTTCTGTAGCCATGACAACATTAGAAATGAGGCACTGGCATTAAAATGGCATGGTCTGTGTGTGTGTGTTCTCCTTAAAGGTGTTCAGTTTCATATGCCATATGATGAGGAAAGACAGTACCCTTTTAGTGTTTTATTTTATCAATCAGTGATAACCTTAAGGCTAGTTTAGTGGTGATTTAAGTGAATATTATGATGAGGCAATTTAGTTTCAAGCAAAGCACAATGTGAATATCAGTTATTATTAGCACTTCATGAGAGAATCTCCCCCTAGCAGTGTAGCTCTTCCTGGAGCAGCATGCAATGCTGCACCCAGGGGGTGGGGCTGAGCCACGGTAGTGGCTACTTTATCTGTCTCTGATATCACTTAATAGGCCCGATGTGAATCAGTGTGGGTGTGCAAGCTTTAACCCATCTCATCCTGCACCCATTCACCTGTGCTATCTCTCTTTGTTTTTATGGAATATGTCATACAAAGACATTCCATTACATTAAGGGCATTTATTAGACGCTCTTATCAAGAGTGAGTTACAAGGCAAAGTGCATATGAATGGTAAAAAAATTGCAAAGATTACCCTAGAGAAGGGTAAAGTCCCAAGTGGCCAAAGGTGACAGACTACATCAGGACTCCCCTACCAACTATCTAAAGAGAAAGTTAACAACAACAGCCTAGGTTAAAAACAAATCACAGTTAAAAATGAGAGCAAATAAGAGTAGAGACATTAGAAAGAGCAAGGGAGGGGAGGGGAGGGTAGGGGAGAGGAGAGGTGCAGCCTGAAGAGGTTAGTCTTCAGTCTGCGCTTTGGACTTGCGATCCAAAGTGCTTTTCGATTAAAATAATCAACAATAAAGACTTTTTAGTGGTATAGATAAAATATAAACTAAAAACCTGACTTGATTGTAAATAAAGCATGTGTTTAAAAAATGGTATGTTTTGCGTTAACGTAAATAAAGGCAAGGCGAAAACAGCATGTCTGGAGTGGCCATTAATAAAAATAAAGGCTGAGGGATCCTCTCGGACACGTCTTACAAACTTATTGGAGCTGCACTTTGGTGCACAGACATTAAGCATGTGATGTAACAAAAACTCAAACTGACTGGCCCGCCAATACAGGGTCTTCAAAGCAGGCATAATGAATCCAGATAATTCAATAGTCGCTTTTTCATCAGATGGCTGTTAGCCCTCAGGGTTTCAGGTACTGTCCACATCAAAGATCATCAGTGTGCATTGCAGATAATTCAGTTGAGTTCAATTTTATTTGTATAGTGCTTTTTACAAGAAGTTGTCACAAAGCAGCTTTACAATTGATCCCTGGCCTGAAACCCCCTCAGAGAAACCAAGGCAACAGTGGCTAGGAAAAACTCCCTGACAAACAGGAAGAAACCTTGAGCAGAACCTGGCTTAGAGGGGGAGCCCATCTGCTTCTGGCTGGGGCAGGGTGTACAATGGGTAGACAGGAAAGTGGCAACAAGCAGTTCATCAGAATTTTTGAATTAATGGATTTTTCCAAACTTAACCATACAGTAAGAGTGGGACTGTCTCTTCTTTATTATGCAGTCATTCAAAGTAAAGACTGTGCTTGTGTGTATATTTGTGTTTGCTGTGCTGTCTTAGTCAGCTGGAAATGAGGTGCTGCAGTGGCTGCTGCTCCAGGAAGTGATGTGTAAACTTTGGTTCCAGGAAGTGATGTGTAAACTTTGGCTCCAGGAAGTGATGTGCCAGCCATGTAACAGGCTGAGAGCTGCAGGGGATGTACCACTGTGTGTATCACCTACACGTTATCTTAAGCAGAGCAGTCAAATACACATCTGGAACATTAAATACCAGTAAAGACATACCTGTGTGTGCATGCCCATGCGCGCACTATTGCAGACACGTACACAAAGCCATAGTTCCTAGCTCTCAGGGATTGAGATTGAGAAACACCCAAGATTTAATAATGATTATGTGATAATGTAAACAATACTTTGACTTGCTTATGTAAATTTGTTTAATATGTAACACATAATGACTTATATTTGTGTACTATTAAAGGCAACTTTGTGTATTTAAATGCCTCGGTAGCTACTGGCTGTTTTGTAACTTGCAAATGTTGTGTTGTTGCCATGCAAATACATGTACCGGAGCAGTATAAGGCAAAATATCTGCATAGTATGCCACACCACTGTCAAAAACACAGAACAGGATCTAGGGTTTTGCACTGCCGTGCATGCACACATATTGGTACTAAAATATGTAAAATATCTATTTGACCTACATCTGCTTCCAGGTCATATGCAGAAGATATGGATATAGTGAAGTGAGGAATCAACAAGTTTATTGTACTGGAGGTTCCTATTCCCTTTTAAAGACAGAAAATGCATGGTTTGTGTGTGAGCAAATAGCTGTGTCATTGTGGTGAGAAACGGGTAGAGAGGGCCTCACAACTGTAACCACACAGCATACTGGAGTTTCATGTTGAGCAGGTTGCACCCTGACAGCTAATGCTAATGTTCTCCACAGACCCTGTCCCTCAGAGATGACCTTAATATTCTGTCTCTCTGTATGTGAGTGGTTTTGTGTGGAGGATGATGCTTGCGGAGTCAAAACTCATTTTTAAGCTGACAGTAATTCTGCTGCAGGGAAGCAGACAGCATGTGAGGTTCAGCTTTCCTCAGAGAGGGAACAGGAGTGAGGTTATTCTGTCATGTGAGACTGAGGTCAGACAGGGTACAGGGCAGCCTCTGTACTTGCTGTTAGAATGGAGGTTTTCACCTGCCAGACTGGTTTTTTGGATAGGAAGTGGTGTATTCTGCTTCATTCGTATCATTGAAGGCCTCTCGCCTCATGGAAATGAACTCTTCCCTGGTGCATCCCTGGGGGTGCTGGCTGTTGATTCCTATTGATCAGTGCTGGCCCAGCTGCAACACTGTTAGTGTGTGTGTTAATGTTTTAAGAGCTGTATCGAGTAACAGCAGTTCCCATGAGCGAAGTGCTATTGCTGTGTAAGGATCACTGTTCTGCCTCTGTTTCCAGGTTTGGAGCATCAGCTGATCCTTCCCCCACCTGCCCCATGGCCATGGCACCCCACGACCCCCCAAGTGCCTCTCATGCTCTGTTCGACAGCTTTGTGCATGCTCAGAGCTGCAAGGACGTTCTTCAATACTTCTCACAGCTCTGCTGCCACCTGGAGGTTGACCCAAGAGACTACAAGTGCTTCTATGTGAAGCTGAAGGAGAGGCTTAACTACTGGAAGGCCAAAGCCCTATGGGCCAAACTGGATAAACGAGCCACACACATTGATTACCAGCAGGGCAAGGCCTGCACCAACAACAAGGTGTGTGTACATGACTGTATGTGATTGTGTGCATGCGTGTATATGTGTATGCACGCATTTGTGTGTATGTGTGTGAGAGAATGAGTGTGTGTGGATGTGAGTGTGCAAGCAAGTGTGTGTGCATGTGCTTGTGTTTGTGCGTGCATGTTTGCGTGCGTGTGTGAGTGTGTGCGTGTGAGTGAGAGACTGTGTGAGTGTGTAATCTTGGTAATGTAGCACATTGTTAACAATGTTACTTTCTCAGCCCTGAAACTCAAATCATTATCTGATGCGCCAAAAAAGATATATTTAAATAATTAATATCATAAACGTGCGACGACTAGTCGACTGATGGCTTGAACTAACGACTACTGTTTGACAAGGAAAATCTTTCGCCTGGGGCAGCACTAGTATATATTCACAAAGAGAAGCAAATTTTGTTTCTGTGTGTCATTTCCTCCTCAGCTTATTGCTCAAGCATGAGAATGCAATCTGGGTTTCATCTGTATTTGTGTAAGATGTCTCTCTCTCTCTCTCTCTCTCTCAGTGTTTAGTTCTAGGTGCAGGGCCCTGTGGTTTGCGCACGGCCATAGAGCTGGCATTTTTGGGGGCACAGGTGGTCCTGCTGGAGAAACGAGATGCCTTTTCCCGGAACAACGTGCTGCATCTCTGGCCCTTCACCATCCATGACCTGCGCGGCCTTGGCGCCAAGAAGTTGTACGGGAAATTCTGCTCCGGCTCACTGGACCACATCAGTTAGTGACCTACAGATACTCTACAGACTGTCAACTGCAGTGGTGCACTTTGGGAGTACTATTGCTTGCATATACACTGGAGTGTGTGTTTGTGTGTTTAGTGCACATGGATCTGCTTGCATGCACATGGGTGTGTGCATGTGTGTGTGTGTTTGTTCTATCCCTCTCTCACTTGGCAGTGTGTGTACCTGTGTATAGGTGTGTGTGTAATTCTCTTTTTGCAGGTGCAGGGTGTGTGTACCTGTGTGTACCTGTGTGTAGGTGTGTAAGTGTGTAATTCTTTGGCCAGGTATCCGGCAGCTGCAGCTGATCCTGTTGAAAGTGGCCCTGCTGCTGGGGGTGGAGGTGCACACAGGGGTGGAATACAGAGGCCTCCTGGAGCCCCAGCGCCATGCCACAGGAGTCACAGGTTTGTTTACCTGCAGCCAGTGCCCCTGCTCACTGCTCCCACCACAGATCAGTGTGTAAATGTGTGCAGAGCTCAGATCAGTGTGTAAATGTGTGCAGAGCTCAGGTCAGTGTGTAAATGTGTGCAGAGCTCAGGTCAGTGCGTAAATGTGTGCAGAGCTCAGATCAGTGTGTAAATGTGTGCAGAGCTCAGGTCAGTGTGTAAATGTGTGCAGAGCTCAGGCCAGTGTGTAAATGTGTGCAGAGCTCAGGTCAGTGTGTAAATCTGTGAAGAGCTCAGGTCAGTGCGTAAATGTGTGCAGAGCTCAGGTCAGTGTGTAAATCTGTGAAGAGCTCAGGTCAGTGTGTAAATGTGTGCAGAGCTCAGGTCAGTGTAAATGTGTGCAGAGCTCAGGTCAGTGCATAAATGTGTGCAGAGCTCAGGTCAGTGCGTAAATGTGTGCAGAGCTCAGGTCATTGTGTAAATGTGTGCAGAGCTCAGGTCAGTGTGTAAATCTGTGAAGAGCTCAGGTCAGTGTGTAAATGTGTGCAGAGCTCAGGTCAGTGTGTAAATCTGTGAAGAGCTCAGGTCAGTGTGTAAATGTGTGCAGAGCTCAGGTCAGTGCGTAAATGTGTGCAGAGCTCGGGTCAGTGCGTAAATGTGTGCAGAGCTCAGGTCAGTGTGTAAATGTGTGCAGAGCTCAGGTCAGTGCGTAAATGTGTGCAGAGCTCAGGTCAGTGCGTAAATGTGTGCAGACCTCAGGTCAGTGCGTAAATGTGTGCAGACCTCAGGTCAGTGCATAAATGTGTGCAGACCTCAGGTCAGTGCATAAATGTGTGCAGAGCTCAGGTCAGTGTGTGAATGTGTGCAGAACTCAGGTCTGTGCTTAAATGTGTGCAGAGCTCAGGTCATTGCGTAAATGTGTGCAGAGCTCAGGTCAGTGTGTGAATGTGTGCAGAACTCAGGTCAGTGCTTAGATGTGTGCAGACCTCAGGTCAGTGTGTAAATGTGTGCAGACCTCAGGTCAGTTAGCTCTGCACACATCTCTCCAAAAGACCATCAGACCCTACACACCTGCCAGACCTCTCTGCTCTGCTTCCTAGAGATGCCTTGTGTCACCTCCCTCTTTGTGTTTGCACTTCATAGTCATGTCTGCCGTCTGTTCTGGCTCCCTGCTAGTGGAGCAGTGGGTCAGAACAGCAGAGTCTCCTCTAGTGCAGACTGGAGACTCATCTCTGCAGGATGTATCTCTCCCTAACTCTTCCACTTGTTCTGTAACCGCTTGTATGAGTATCTTATTTGTGTTTGGGTTGTTATTTCTTTAACAGATTACTTTTCAGGGTCTTTGTCCTACTTTATGCTGTCTCTCTCTCTCCTGCCCTTTTTCTCTCCTTGTCCCTCCCTGTCTTTCTCCTCCCTCACCCCCTTTTTTCTCTCCTCCCCCTTCCCTCTCTCTCAGGATGGAGAGCAGATGTCTTGCCCCAGTCTCATCCTTCCAGCTGCTTCCAGTTTGATGTTTTCATCTCCGCAGGAGGCGGCCGCTTCGTCCCTGAAGGTGAATAGACACACATACACACAAACCTGTGACACATGCACACATATACACACAAACCTGTGACACGTGCACACACACACACACACAAACCTATGACACATCCACACACCTTTCCTGTCTGGTGAACCCCCTCACGAAAATTATTTGCCTCAATATCTATTACCCCCTCAATATCTGTGTTGCGATAAACTGGTCAGTATCAACAATCCCCCTGTTTTGCCTCCATCAGCCCACAGAATCCCTGATTGGGAGAATCTGTTCTTCCTTTTTCAGGCTTCCGGAGGAAGGAACTACGAGGGAAACTGGCCATTGGAATCACTGCCAATTTTATCAACCGCCACACTGCGGCAGAAACTCAGGTGCCAGAGATCAGTGGCGTGGCTCGAATCTACAACCAGAAATTCTTCCAGAACCTTCTGACAGAGACAGGTGTGAGCAGGGGAGGGACAGAGGGAGAGGGCTGGATGAAAGGGGGAGGAGAGAGAAGTAACAGAAGGAAGGGTTTTCACAGAGTCCAGACTGGCAGAGTGGAGAGGCCACAGTGCGGCGAGCTACGTGCTCATCAGTGCGGAGAGTCACGTGCTCATCAGTGCGGCGAGTTACGTGCTCATCAGTGCGGCGAGTTACGTGCTCATCAGTGCGGCGAGTTACGCGCTCATCAGTGCGGAGAGTTACGCGCTCATCAGTGCGGAGAGTTACGCGCTCATCAGTGCGGAGAGTTACGCGCTCATCAGTGCGGAGAGTTACGCGCTCATCAGTGCGGAGAGTCACGTGCTCATCAGTGTGGCGAGTCACGTGCTCATCAGTGCGGAGAGTTATGTGCTCATCAGTGCGGAGAGTTACGTGCTCATCAGTGCGGCGAGCTACGTGCTCATCAGTGCGGAGAGTTACGTGCTCATCAGTGCGGAGAGCCACGTGCTCATCAGTGCGGCGAGCTACGTGCTCATCAGTGCGGAGAGTTACGCGCTCATCAGTGCGGAGAGTCACGTGCTCATCAGTGCGGAGAGTTACGTGCTCATCAGTGCGGAGAGTTACGTGCTCATCAGTGCGGAGAGTCACGTGCTCATCAGTGCGGAGAGTTACGTGCTCATCAGTGCGGAGAGTTACGCGCTCATCAGTGCGGCCAGTTACGTGCTCATCAGTGTGGCGAGTTACGTGCTCATCAGTGTGGCGAGTTACGTGCTCATCAGTGCGGCGAGCTACGTGCTCATCAGTGCGGAGAGTCACGTGCTCATCAGTGCGGAGAGTTACGTGCTTATCAGTGCGGAGAGTTACGCGCTCATCAGTGCGGCCAGTTACGTGCTCATCAGTGCGGAGAGTCACGTGCTCATCAGTGCGGAGAGTTATGTGCTCATCAGTGCGGAGAGTTACGCGCTCATCAGTGCGGCGAGTTACGTGCTCATCAGTGCGGAGAGTGACGTGCTCATCAGTGTGGCGAGTTACGCGCTCATCAGTGCGGAGAGTTACGTGCTCATCAGTGTGGCCAGTTACGTGCTCATCAGTGCGGAGAGTTACGTGCTCATCAGAGCGGAGAGTTACGCGCTCATCAGTGCGGAGAGTTATGTGCTCATCAGTGCGGCGAGTTACGCGCTCATCAGTGCGGAGAGTTACGTGCTCATCAGTGCGGAGAGTTACGTGCTCATCAGTGCGGAGAGTCACGTGCTCATCAGTGCGGAGAGTTACGCGCTCATCAGTGCGGAGAGTCACGTGCTCATCAGTGTGGAGAGTTACGCGCTCATCAGTGCGGACAGTTACGTGCTCATCAGTGCGGAGAGTTACGTGCTCATCAGGGGCAGATCCAGGGGTGCGGCCACGGGGGCACTGGCCCCATCTGAAATCTGATTGGCCCTTTCAGTGCCCCTCTCCTATCAGCTGCTTAACTTTTCCCTTTTGAGTGGAGCCAAAATTTGCACATGCTGCCTGGCCAGAAGAGAACAGGCCTGTTCCATAGCCACTCTGTGAGGAAGAGGCATCAGAGATGGATGAAACTGCAGCAGTAATGTTATCATTTCAGCGTTTTTAAACGGTGAGGTGTTCTGCACAGGAGAGCGAAGAAGACTCCAAAAAATAACAGAACTTCATTTGTTTGGAAATTACATTCACACAGTACAAACTACCCAAACAAGATGTGGGGAGCTGAGTTTCTGCACTGACCCTTCTCTCTCCCCCCGTCCCCCTCTCTCTCGCTCCATTCCTTTTCCCTCTCTCTCTATCCCTCCCTCTCACTCCCCCCACAATGCAGGGATTGATCTGGAGAACATTGTGTACTACAAAGATGATACACACTACTTTGTTATGACTGCTAAGAAGAAAAGCCTGTTAAACAAAGGAGTGATCAAACAGGTAGGGTTTCCCTTCCACATAATCATACAGCCGCAGGTAATATATTTCACAAGATTAGACGGTGGTGCTGAAGGTTACAGGTGGAGCTGAAGGTGGGTGCCCTTATGTTGGATGAGTCCTGCTGAAGCCGAGGCGTCTGTGTGCGTCACCCTGCAGGACTACAGTGATGCTGAACGGCTCCTGTCCCCAGCCAATGTCCACCAGGAGGCACTGCAGCGCTACGCCCAGGACGCTGCCCACTTCTCCACCCAGCACCGCCTTCCCGCACTGCAGTTTGCACTGAACCATGCGGGCCACCCTGACGTGGCCATGTTTGACTTTACCTGCATGTACCGCGCGGAGAATGCATCCTACCTGAGAGAGCGGTGTGGCCAGAAGCTGCTGATTGGCCTGGTGGGAGACTGCCTGGTGGAGGTATGCTACACCTGTATTGTAATTATATACACCTCTACTGTACCTGTATCTACTGTTCCTGCATACACCTGCACTGCATGTCCTAACTGGGCCAGTTCAGTACCTTTACTCATCTGTATGCTATGCTTGTATGTTTGAGTCACCTAATACACAGCAATACAGAAACACATAAGACTTCTTGTCAGTTTGTTTCTGTAACTTCAGTGTGTAAATGTGTGCAGAGCTCAGATCAGTGCGTAAATGTGTGCAGAGCTCAGGTCAGTGTGTAAATGTGTGCAGAGCTCAGGTCAGTGTGTAAATGTGTGCTGAGCTCAGGTCAGTGCGTAAATGTGTTTAGAGCTCTGATCAGTGTGTAAATGTGTGTAGAGCTCTGATCAGTGTGTAAGTGTGAGTAGAGCTCAGATCAGTGCGTAAATGTGTGCAGAGCTCAGGTCAGTGCGTAAATGTGTGCAGAGCTCAGGTCAGTGCGTAAATGTGTGCAGAGCTCAGGTCAGTGCATAAATGTGTGCAGAGCTCAGGTCAGTGCGTAAATGTGTGCAGAGCTCAGGTCAGTGTGTAAATGTGTGCAGAGCTCAGGTCAGTGCATAAATGTGTACAGAGCTCAGGTCAGTGCGTAAATGTGTGAAGAGCTCCGGTCAGTGCGTAAATGTGTGCAGAGCTCCGGTCAGTGTGTAAATGTGTGCAGAGCTCAGGTCAGTGTGTAAATGTGTGTAGAGCTCAGATCAGTGTGTAAATGTGTGCAGAGCTCAGGTCAGTGTGTAAATGTGTGCAGAGCTCAGGTCAGTGTGTAAATGTGTGTAGAGCTCAGGTCAGTGTGTAAATGTGTGTAGAGCTCAGGTCAGTGTGTGAATGTGTGCAGAGCTCAGGTCAGTTTGTAAATGTGAGTAGAGCTCAGATCAGTGTGTAAATGTGTGTAGAGCTCAGGTCAGTGTGTAAATGTGTGTAGAGCTCAGGTCAGTGTGTAAATGTGTGCAGAGCTCAGGTCAGTGCATAAATGTGTGCAGAGCTCTGATCAGTGTGTAAATGTGTGCAGAGCTCATGTCAGTGTGTAAATGTGTGCAGAGCTCAGGTCAGTGCGTAAATGTGTGCAGAGCTCAGGTCAGTGTGTAAATGTGTGCAGAGCTCAGGTCAGTGTGTGAATGTGTGCAGAGCTCAGGTCAGTGTGTAAATGTGTGCAGAGCTCAGGGCAGTGTGTGAATGTGTGCAGAGCTCAGGTCAGTGTGTAAATGTGTGCAGAGCTCAGGTCAGTGTGTGAATGTGTGCAGAGCTCAGGTCAGTGCGTAAATGTGTGCAGAGCTCAGGTCAGTGTGTAAATGTGTGTAGAGCTCAGGTCAGTGCGTAAATGTGTGCAGAGCTCAGGTCAGTGCGTAAATGTGTGCAGAGCTCAGGTCAGTGCGTAAATGTGTGCAGAGCTCAGGTCAGTGCGTAAATGTGTGCTATGTCAGGGCTTCCTCAGATACACTGCAGTGAGCTGTATGGGAATATTTTAGGGGTTTTCACTCAAGCTGAACTTAGTAATTATGAAAGTCATTTAGTTTCAGTACAAGTATCAGTATACAGGAATAATATACATTCTGCTAGAGAAGCTGAGGCCTAGGGACCCTTTTCCTAATGTGTCACTCTGTGTGTGTGTGTGTGTGTGTGTGTGTGTGTGTGTGTGTATATATATGTATGTGTCTCTGTGTGTCTATGTATATTTATATGTGTATATTTGCGCATGTGTGCAATGGTGCATATGTGCTGTGTGTGTGTGTGTGTGTGTGTATATGTATGTGTCTCTGTGTGTCTGTGTATATTTATATGTGTATATTTGCGCATGTGTGCAATGGTGCATATGTGCTGTGTGTGTGTGTGTGTGTGTGTGCGCATGTATTTGTTTGTGTGTGTAACATGCATGCGTGCATGTATATGTGTGTGAATGTATTCATGCACACGGGCGTTGTGCATACATGTGTGTGCATGTGTGCATATGTGCACATGCATTCATGCATGTGTGTGTGTTTTATGTGCGTGCATGTGTGTGCTTTGTATGTGCCAGCCGTTCTGGCCTCTCGGCACAGGTGTGGCTCGTGGTTTTCTGGCTGCGTTTGATGCTGCCTGGATGGTGAGGCGCTGGGGGCTGGGTGTCCCTCACCTGGAGCTCATCGCTGAACGGTAACGGCCTCTCCCTGCCCTACAGATGGGCATTAAGCTGCCATGCTGCTTTGCATATGCCTACATTTTATTTTAAAGTTAGATTTTCTTTCAGAATATTTTTTATTTGTCTGAAAAGTAATAGCTCAATTCATGTACATAATTTCCTTTTAATGTGATAATACACCAATTAATTATAATTGTAACAATAAATCTACTACTATCCATACCATCTGTGTCACTACTTTAGTCCAGATTTATACATAATGCCAAACCTTTTACTATTTGAGGTTATCCCTCAAACTAATTTTAGTAGATTTATTATTTTTAGTGTTTACTTTAAATTACAGTAACTGAAGTTTCTGCTTATTCACTCAGTATGTTATATATGATTCCCTGATTCCCTAACTCCTTTTATGAAGCTTAATTGACTGAAAGTGTCAGATACGGGGTGAGTTTAATCGGGATTCGGGCCACGGTAAGTTCTGTGAGGAGCTGAACAACTCTCATCTGTAACAGGGAAAGTATCTACCAGCTACTGTCTCAGACAACACCCGAGAACACCAGCAAGAACTACAGCCTGTACAGCATCGATCCCACCACCCGGTACCCCAACCTCAACCTGAACTCCATCAGAGCCAACCAGGCCAGTACTCCCTTCCCCCATCTTCCAGCACCTCCAACCTCCTCACTGGCCATAGCACAGATCTGCCCATGCTGAAGTTATAAAGTAATGTCCCTTAAACCTGAAGCTCTGGACTAGATCTTCCCCAGCAACCTCCAGAACCTGGCCATTATTCAACACCCACCCACTTGTGTGTTTGAGTTTAGCTCGAGTAGACATAGGGTCTCCACATGCTGTATTGCACCTTTGAGCTTTGAGCAGAGTTTAAACACACCCTGTGCTGTGTTGTTTCAGGTGCAGCACCTCTGTGATGCTGAGACACAGGTGGACAGCAGCAGACTCAGCAGGAAGCAGAAGGTCGGGGTTCCGCATCTGCGTCAAGGTCAGCACACCCGTGCTCTATATCCCACAATTCACCTCTTCACCAGCAGGGGCTATTTGTTAATGTCACATTAATGCTGAAGAACTTAATTTCAGACACCTGTAAAATCTGTCAATCCTTGATCATTTTTAAGTGAAATGTGTTACTCATGAAAATGTACAATCATATGAAAAAACTGATCTGTGCTGTGATTGGTGCAGGTTTGGTGGGTGTGTGCTGATGTGTGCTGTGATTGATGCAGATTCGGTGGGCAGGTGTGAGGACTTGCTGAGCTGGTGTCAGCGGCACACAGCAGGCTACGAGCGGGTGAAAGTGAAGGATCTGACCAGCTCATGGAGATCCGGCCTGGCATTGTGTGCGCTCATCCATCACTTCAACCCTGCCCTCATGTGAGTCTCCACCCTCATTACATGACAGCCATGCCCTCATGTGAGTCTCCATCCTCATTGCACGACAGCCACGCCCTCATGTGAGTCTCCACCCTCATTACATGACAGCCATGCCCTCATGTGAGTCTCCACCCTCATTACACGACAGCCATGTCCTCATGTGAGTCTCCACCCTCATTACATGACAGCCATGCCCTCATGTGAGTCTCCACCCTCATTACACGACAACCACGCCCTCATGTGAGTCTCCACCCTCATTACACGACAGCCACACCCTCATGTGAGTCTCCACCCTCATTACATGACAGCCACGCTTTCATGTGAGTCTCCATCCTCATTACACGACAGCCACGCCCTCATGTGAGTCTCCACCCTCATTACACGACAGCCACGCCCTCATGTGAGTCTCTACCGTCACTGCACTACAGCCACGCCCTCATGTGAGTCTCCGCCCTCATTGCACTACAGCCACGCCCTCATGTGAGTCTCTGCCCTCATTGCACTACAGCCACGCCCTCATGTGAGTCTCTACCGTCACTGCACTATAGCCACGCCCTCATGTGAGTCTCCGCCCTCATTGCACTGCAGCCACACCCTCATGTGAGTCTCTACCGTCACTGCACGACAGCCACACCCTCATGTGAGTCTCCACCCTCATTGCACTGCAGCCACACCCTCATGTGAGTCTCCACCCTCATTACATGACAGCCACGCCCTCATGTGAGTCTCCACCCTCATTACACGACAGCCACACCCTCATGAGTCTCTACCGTCACTGTACTACAGCCACGCCCTCATGTGAGTCTCCGCCCTCATTGCACTACAGCCACGCCCTCATGTGAGTCTCCGCCCTCATTGCACTACAGCCACGCCCTCATGTGAGTCTCTACCGTCACTGCACTATAGCCACGCCCTCATGTGAGTCTCCGCCCTCATTGCACTGCAGCCACACCCTCATGTGAGTCTCTACCGTCACTGCACGACAGCCACACCCTCATGTGAGTCTCCGCTCTCATTGCACTACAGCCACACCCTCATGTGAGTCTCCGCCCTCATTGCACTGCAGCCACATACTCATGTGAGTCTGTACCATCACTGCATGACAGCCACACCCTCATGTGAGTCTCCGCCCTCATTGCACTACAGCCACACCCTCATGTGAGTCTCCACCCTCATTACATGACAGCCACGCCCTCATGTGAGTCTCCACCGTCACTGCACTATAGCCGCGCCCTCATGTGAGTCTCCGCCCTCATTGCACTGCAACCACGCCCCCATGTTACACGCACCCACAGCTTTACCCTCTTTTTCTTACCCATCTTTACACACATGGTATGGACACATAATACCTGGGTGCTGTGTACTCTTAAAATCACAATTCCTAATCAGGCAGTTTCATCCCATATGAGTATGAAGCTACTCCCAAGTGTTGCTGTTGTAAGTACTGTAGCGATGCGTAAATCCACCACATAACTTGTGCCCCCCCCCTCCCCCCGATGTAATCAAACCTTCATTATAGTTGCTTCCTCTGTAAATTGATCAAGTTCTTCTCCATCACCTCTGTGTCAGTGACTACTCATCTCTTCATGAAGCTGACTCCACGTACAACAACCAGCTGGCATTTGACATCGCAGAGAGAGAGCTGGGAATCCCACCCATCATGTCTGGCAGCGACATGGCTGCCCAGAGCCAGCCAGACAAGCTGGCCATGGTGCTCTATCTCACACAGTTCTACAATGTCTTCTCCCAAAGGACTCCCCCTGCTGGTAACCTTCTGCACTGCATGTTCCCTTTGGCATCCTCCCAGAAAATGGAGGGAAAACAGTGGCCGGGTCCCCATAGAGGTGGATTTGGTCTTTTTAAATATACTCTAACAGATCACTGCTTCAGGTGTTAATTCTCTTTAGTTTTTACTCTTGGGGGAATTACATGTGGGAAAGTTGGAATAATAATTTCCATGAAAATCAGCAGTGAGGGAGGCCCTGTGCCACTTCGTCTGCAGGAAGGTTGTGCTGAATTCAACAGTATATTTAAAAATTACATAATCAATTTTGTCAATTTCACCAATCTTCCTGGTAGCCTTCTCCCCACTGTCAGTCAGCTGTTCCCTGGCCCTGTGTTTGTGTGTTTGTGTGTGTGTGTGTGTATGCTGGAGGGTGTGTGAGGGTTGCTGAATTTCGGTCATAGTGCTTACACGTTCCTCATAGTTTCTACTCCATTGTGCTTGTGAATGTGAGTGTGTGCCCCATTAGCCCATGACATGTGCGCACAACACCACAGACACATTTGCAGTATTGCTGGGAAGGTTAACTTCCACTTGTTCTGAAACCAGAATTTGTGAGTGTCCCTTTAAGGATATTACCCAGAATGCCAGTGGTTTGAGTGCTGCAGGGCCGTTCTGTGAAGCAGCAGCTCAGGCTGTGTGGGAAATGGCTCATTAGAGCTGGGAGGGAGCTGTCCAGGGCCTGCGCTGCTCCACCGAACAGCCCAGCCGATCAGCTCTCTGCTGATCGTGGCACAATCCAGCCTTTTTACACACAGACGGGAAGAGCAGCTCAGAGCAGCCATTTTACACACAGAAGAGAAGAGCAGCTCAGAGCAGCCTTTTTACACACAGACGGGAAGAGCAGCTCAGAGCAGTCTTTTTACACACAGACGGGAAGAGCAGCTCAGAGCAGCCTTTTTACACACAGAGGAGAAGAGCAGCTCAGAGCAGGCAGAGCACCTTCTCTCACATCCCCAGGTATGAGCTGTGAGCCCTAAGCTGATCAGAGTCTCTCTGCGGGAACTGCAAGCAAGACCATCCTGACTCTCTCTTAACTGGACAGCTCCACACACACACACACACACACACACACACACACACTCCGCTAACATACACAGAGGCAGGGCTGCGGACAGTATGTGTGCATGCGTACTTGTTTGTGTATGTGTGTGTTTCAGTTTCTGTGTTCATTTTGTATACACATGATTTTGAGTGTGGGTACATATGTGTGCTCATGTTTGTATACCAATAATTTGTATGTGTGTGTGATTTTGTGATATTGTGTGTGACTGCATGTCATGTTGTGTGCTGCGTTTTTGTATGATATTGTGTTATTGGTATGTAAGTAGCTGCAGAGTCTGTCTTGATTTTAGGGATGGAATTTTGTCTTTATTGGGAAGTGTATTTGTGACCAAGGCTCTCCCCCGACAGAACCGGACCCCCCCTATGCCACCTCCCGCCCTGTTTCTCTCTCCAGCACCCGATCCGTCATCTCTTTCCTCAGCAAGCTGAAGCACAACTCTCTTCAGAGACGCAAGGTAACATACACACACTCACGCATGCGCAAAAACTCAGACATACACTCTAATTCACACACTAAATTTTAATGTTAAAATGCAACAGATTTCTGAGATTTGATTGATTAGAAAAGAGCAGAAAACTGTCATTTAAGCATAATTTCATTCCAGTGAGGAGAAAGACAGCTGAACTTTAGAATGATGGAGATCATCCTTCTGTCATCTTTTGGAAGATCATTTCACTCTGTAGTAAAATTTTGGTGGGATGTAAACAAGGTCACATGGCTGTTTTTGACTTCCACACAGGAAAAAATTGCAGCTGAAAAAGAAGAAAAAGGGCAAGAGATGAAGGCAGAGAGTGAAGCTGATGTGAGCATTCAATTTTTACTTAGATTTTGCATTCCATGTGTGGATAAATTTGAATATGAGAGACTGCATCAGTCGCTCACTGTCTGCTCACATGCTTGAGGGAAAGCTCAGATTCTGGTGGGAAATAGAAGTGGTATATCTGTGCTACTTGTAGTATCTTTGCTCTGTATCTGTAAGTAACCATTCTTATAATAAAGATCAGCTATTTATAATGAAGATAAGCATATTGCAGTGGAAGTGACCATGTTTATAATGAATCTTATTATTTTCAGTAAAGATGAACATTTCTAAATCAAAAGTTAACATATTTACATTGCAGATTAACACATTCATAAAAAAAAAAAAAAAAAAAAAAAAGATTAGCCAATTTGAGTTGTTTTCCTGATGGTTTTCTCAAAAATGATTTACAGTAGGTTAGACTAAGCAGGTGGTTAGGGGCCTTGCTCCAGGCCCAACAGCTGCTCTGATTTGACTGTGGCTGCATTAGTGCTTGAGTCCTGCCTTCCATGTCCTTCCACAGAGCACACCATCATGTTTATAGTAAATGTGCAGAAGTGACAGTGCAGGGCGTGACCATACTACAGCCGCATGCTGTGACTCTGTCTCATTCCCTTTCCAGACCGGCTCGCCCCCCGTGTCTCCGCCTGTCTCCCCCATGCCAGCTCCAGGCAGCAGTGAAGTATGTTATTTCTGTGGGCAGAGGGTGTACGTGCTGGAGCGTATCGGCACCGAGGGGAGATTCTTCCATCGCAGCTGCTTCAGCTGCCACCAGTGTGGTGCCACACTGAGACTGGGCAGCTACAGCTTCAGCCAGCAAACCGGTCAGCTCACACACCCCCTGCTGGACATGTCATATGTACAATAATACCCCAGTAAACAACAGGGACAGCGGAACACATTTAGACAGCTGGGATTTTATGTGAGAAGCAGAGTGAAGGTAGAGGGGCATCTGTATATGTGTGTGTGGCATAGGGATATGTGTGTGTGTGTGTGTGTGTGTCATAGGAATGTGTGTGTGTGTGTGTGTGTGTCATAGGAATGTGTGTGTGTGTGTGTGTGTGTGTGTGTGTGTGTGTGTGTGTGTGTCATAGGAATGTGTGTGTGTGTGTGTGTGTGTGTGTGTGTGTGGCATAGGGATGTGTGTGTGTGGGTTTTTGTGTGTGTGTGGGGCGTAGGGATGTGACTGTTCACATTGTGACCTCTGACCTCTGTCTCCCCCATCCAATCAGGGAGGTTCTCTTGTGCTCAGCACTCTGAGGAACCTGAGCTGCTGGCTCCCCTCTCTCCCTCAGCACCCCAAAACCAACCTCAGATTGCTGGCTCCCCCAGAGTGTGCCAGAGCATGGAGACTAATGAAACTGCAGCCAACAGCACAGAGGATAATGATGTGGAAGCTAACAGCACCAAAATTAGCAGCTCAGTGGCTAATGGCAAAGATGCTATTGGCACACTGGCTAACAGCACCAAGGCTAAAGACATAAAAGCTCAAAGCAGCAAGGCTAATGGTGTGCTAGTACCAGAGCAAGACCAATCCCCTTCCCCCCCACAGCCCAGCCAAGAGAAGGTCCTGGAAGGTGAACACAGTGAAACGGACTGCATCTCTACTGGTGAGCAGGGAGCAGACCGTTCCCCAGAGCCAAGGCCCATTCCAGCTATGCGCTCCACACACATTGCCTTCAGGGTCCGAGTGGAGTCCTGCGATGACCTTCCAGCAGGACCCCCACCCATACCCAAACCCCGCACCCTCCCCCCAAAAACTATAGCTGGCACACAGCTGCCCCCCTCCGTGGGTACAGAGATACAGAGTAGGGAGGAGGTCCGGGGAAAGCAGGTGCAGAGTGATGGGAAGGAGGACTCCCTCCAGAACTCTCGGCCGAAGCAGGCCCTGCGGAAGCTGCAGCTAAGTGCGGAGGAGAAAAGCCAACTGGTCAACCTCAGCTTCAGCCATGACTCCGAATCCGAGCCCTCCAGCTTCAGCTCTGCCCCCGAGCCTATGGCTGCCATTGCGTCTTCATCCTCCGCCTCCTCCTCTCCCTCCTCCACAGCTGCCATAGCCCCTCCCAAACCAGCACGCACTCTGCTGCTGCCTGAGTCTGAGGAAGGGGCCGGGCCGTTTGGTGATGCTGTTTCCGGAAACATCCGTGAGCAAAGGCATCGGCTGTCTTTCAGGAGGAAGGAGGAGCCAGAGGGCCACACCCCACACAGGCCACGATCCAAATTCTCCCCCTGGAACTTGTCCTCCCCCCGCCTGGGACGTGACCACAGGGTGGCCGGCACTGCCACTCACCTGGACAGGACAGGTAAGTGCCCCTCCTGAACTCTGCTACTCTTTCTTCTGCAGGAGAGTAGAGTGAGCACGGTCTGTATTCCATGGCCACACTGCTGCATGGAGGTGATTATAGACCCTCACCAGCGTGGCTTTACTCAAACACCACAATGACCTCACCAGCATGGCCTTACTCTAACGTCACACTGACCTCACCAGCATGGCCTTACTGTAACGCCTCACTGACCTCATCAGCATGGCCTTACTGTAACGCCACACTGACCTCACCAGCATGGCTTTACGCAAACGCCACACCGACTGCATGTGCGTGGCTCTGACTTAAGTGACAATTACCCATCTCTCTATCTCAAGGAGCCTCAGCGCCACCTGATGGCAATCTGTCAGAGGAGACTGCAGATGATGAAGATGATGATGATGATGATGATGATGACGAAGATGTTTTTGGGTGTGATGATGTCATGGATCTGTTTGATGAGAAGGTGAGAAACAATATTTAAGTGATACTCAGAAACGTTTGAATGAATCTGGCCAAAGCCGAACGATACTTAACACTTCATCTAACAGCTGAAATCATAAAATATTTCTCAAAATTATATAAAATGTTTTGCATCTACAAAGAAATACATTGTAATACTTCTTGCAACATCTCTGAAAGTGCCAGAGAGCAGAGTTTTTCCTTACCTCAGGCGACAAACTGAAAATAAAGCAGAAGCATTGATCTTCAGCAGTGCAACTGTTTAATCTCTCTCACTCAGTGGCTAACCCAACAGAAACTGTTCATGCATTCTCCATTGCTATTCCAGTCATTTCAGCTGTACACTAAACTGATACGCACTAATACACTTGCTTTTTTTGGGAAAGTATCAGTAGAAACTCTACATAAGTATGTGCAATGTTAAACTGGTAATGGGTAACGCCTTCTTGCACTTACCGTCTCCCTCTCTCCCAACCCCACCCTCCCACCCCTCCTTCTAGTTCCACACAGTTCCCACAGACCCTGTGGAGGCTCAAAAGCTGCAGTTAATGAAGATGCGTACACTGGAGCGCCGAGCCAAGCTCTGCGAGATGCAGCGCTTCCATAAAGCTCAGGTCAGAGGGCATGCTAACACTAGCCATAGAGTATGCTAATGTAACATAGTTAGTATACGCTAATGAGCCTACACTAAGCCTAGTCATTGTGTATGCTACTGAGCTTATGCTAACACTAGTCATTGTGTAGGGCAGAATGGGGTAGACAGAGCCACTTTTTACATTTCTAACTAATGCAGTTTTAGTGGGGTAAATTGAACATGGCAGTGGGGTAAGTTTAGCACTGTGGGGAAAAAGTGCCACACTTAATTAACTTGATATTGAATGACATATTCATACTACAATCATACAACAAGTCATACTATTTTTTTGAGAAATAATTATTAATTTCAACAATGGAACAAAGTTTTTCTGTGCTTGGTGATGCATAGAGGTGTCACATGTTCACATTATATTACATCAGGAGAATTCCCTGCGTAAGCTGCTGCTGCTGTGTGTGAATGTGTGTGTGAGAGTGCTAGTTAGTGGGTCTGTGTGTCTGAGAGTGTGTGAGTGCGTGCTGTGCTTGTGTGTGGCTGTAAGACAGAAGTAAATCGGGTGGATGTATTATGATTGTGTTTTATCTTCAGGTTTTGGCACTATGACTCACTCCACATTCCACTTTTAAAATTTGTCCTGTTCCTGTAAGCCATCTTTCACATTCAAACCCTTGGGTGAAGGATTCTTTACTAAGAAAAAATGTTGTGAAAAAACTGCCAAATCCTCTCACAGGTGGTGGAACAGCTAGAAGAGAAAATCAGTTTGTCTTTCTATGCAGTCTTGAAAAGTGGAATGTGGAGAGAGCCATTGGCACAATTTGCCCCAGGGTTGGTGGCGCATTTTACCCCTAACCTCCATGTCTTGATACACTTATGCTAACACACTTTTGTGCTAAGTTTATGACCTCAATTTGAAGCTTATACAGTGAGGAACTATTATTCAGTGATGTCCCAAACTTACTTACTTCTGTTAAGATACAAGACTAATGATATTATAATTGATGAATTCACTTTGCATGACAAAAATCATGTTTTTGTCCTGGTATGCACACAACTCTTTCCACATGCTCATCTCCATCACAGCCTTGGTGGAATTAATCCTTAATCTGTGATCGCACTGATAGTTTTGTGTATGGGGGCCTAGATACAGGGGATGGCTCATTTTACCCATAGCTTGATTTACCTCGGTCTCCCCTATGCTAATGTGCCTCACTTAAATTAGTCAAACACCAACATATTGACAATGTTAGAGGCTGAACTAATGTAAATAAGGGCTTATGCTAATGTTAAAGCCCATGCTAAAGTAGTGCTAACACTAATGTTAGTCATACCCTATGCTAATGTAGTACTAACACTAATGTTAGTCATACCCTATGCTAATGTAGTGCTAACACTGATGTTAGTCATACCCTATGCTAATGTAGTACTGACACTAATGTTAGTCATACCCTATGCTAATGTAGTGCTAACACTGATGTTAGTCACACCCTATGCTAATGTAGTACTGACACTGATGTTAGTCACACCCTATGCTAATGTAGTACTGACACTGATGTTAGTCACACCCCATGCTAATGTAGTGAGAGCTAACACTAATGTTAGTCATACCCTATGCTAATGTAGTGAGAGCTAACACTAATGTTAGTCATGCCCTACGCTAATCTAGTGAGAGCTAACACTAATGTTAGTCATACCCTATGCTAATGTAGTGAGAGCTAACACTAATGTTAGTCATGCCCTACGCTAATCTAGTGAGAGCTAACACTAATGTTAGTCATACCCTATGCTAATGTAGTACTAACACTAATGTTAGTCATACCCTATGCTAATGTAGTGCTAACACTGATGTTAGTCACACCCCATGCTAATGTAGTGCTAACACTAATGTTAGTAAGACCCTGAGCTAATGTATTGCTAACACTTGTCTGAGCTTGTGCTAACCCCAGTAAGAGCCTCTGTTAGAGTTCAACATAACATTAGTCAGTGAACTCACAAACAGAAGTCATAGTGCCTGCTAATCTTACCATGCATTCTGAGGCGAGTAAGGGGAAGTGAGAGGAGGGAAAAGAGAGCTCTCCTACCAGACTCTCCTCTCGCACTGCCCGTGAGAGGCACTGCTTCACACTGCCTGTGAGAGGCACGGCTTCACACTGCCTGTGAGAGGCACTGCTTCACACTGCCTGTGAGAGGCACTGCTTCACACTGCCTGTGAGAGGCACGGCTTCACACTGCCTGTGAGAGGCACTGCTTCACACTGCTGGGGAAATCATAGATTTATCAAGTGTTTTCTGCCCCCAGACTATTCAGCGAAGGCTGGAAGAAATTGAGGTCACCTTCAAAGAGCTGGAGGAGAAGGGTGTGGTCCTGGAGCGGGCACTTCGCGGAGAGGCAGGTAAGGTCACCTGTGTGCTCTCCTGCTTATCCATTTCACTCAATACACTCAACTGCACATTTCTTGCTTTGCCCAGGCAGGTGAAACAAATGATCAGCTCTCTGGGCAGGTTTTAGACAGTGGTCAGCTCTTTGGCCAGGTGACAGATGGAAGTCAGATCTTTCCCCTCTGTCCTGCAGCATCAAGTGGATCCTCCGGCATGATCGATCAGTGGATCCAGCTGGTTCACCAGAAGAACGCTCTGGTGTCAGAGGAGTCCGATCTGATGGTCGCGTGAGTACACCCTCCCCCTCAGCAGAAATGCTCTCACATTCAGGCCTGTGTTTGCCACTTAGCATTTGTGTCTTTTTAAGCTTTATATTGCTTTGTGCTGTAACTGTGCTATGTTGCGCTGCTTGTAGCTGTGGCTGTGCTGTAGCTGTGCTATACCTGTTCATATGCTGTGCTTTAGCTCTGCTATGATGAACTGTTTGTGGCCATAGATGTAGCTGTGCTGTAACTGTTCTGTAACTACTGTGTTGTAGCTGTGCTGTATCTGTCACTGTACTGTGCATTAGCTGTAGTTATAGCTGTGTTTGTGCTGTAGCTGTGGCTGTGCTTTTGCTTTAGCTTTGCTGTAGCTGTATTTCTGTAATAGCTGTATCTGTAACTGTGTTGTAGGTATAGCTGTAACTTTCTTGTAGGTGTAGGTGTAACTGTTTTGTAGGTGTAGCTGTAGCTGTGTTGTAGGTGTAACTGTGGTGTAGGTGTAGCTGTAACTGTGTTGTAGGTGTAGGTGTAACTGTGGTGTAGGTGTAGCTGTAACTGTGTTGTAGGTGTAGCTGTGGTGTAGGTGTAGGTGTAACTGTGTTGTAGGTGTAGCTGTAGCTGTGTTGTTGGTGTAGCTGTAGCTGTGTTGTAGGTGTAGCTGTGGTGTAGGTGTAGGTGTAACTGTGTTGTAGGTGTAACTGTGGTGTAGGTGTAGCTGTAGCTGTGTTGTAGGTGTAGCTGTAACTGTGTTGTAGGTGTAGCTGTGGTGTAGGTGTAGGTGTAACTGTGTTGTAGGTGTAGCTGTAGCTGTGTTGTAGGTGTAGCTGTAGCTGTGTTGTAGGTGTAGCTGTAGCTGTGGTGTAGGTGTAGCTGTAACTGTGGTGTAGGTGTAGCTGTAGCTGTGTTGTAGGTGTAGCTGTAACTGTTTTGTAGCTGTAGCTGTAACTGTGTTGTAGGTGTAGGTGTAACTGTGTTGTAGGTGTAGCTGTAACTGTTTTGTAGCTGTAGCTGTAACTGTTTTGTAGCTGTAGCTGTAACTGTGTTGTAGGTGTAGCTGTAGCTGTAGCTGTGTTGTAGGTGTAGCTGTAACTGTTTTGTAGCTGTAGCTGTAACTGTGTTGTAGGTGTAGGTGTAGCTGTAGCTGTGTTGTAGGTGTAGCTGTAACTGTTTTGTAGCTGTAGCTGTAACTGTGTTGTAGGTGTAGCTGTAGCTGTAGCTGTGTTGTAGGTGTAGCTGTAACTGTTTTGTAGCTGTAGCTGTAACTGTGTTGTAGCTGCAGTATGGCTGCATGCGCCGCTTTATCTTTGCTTCCCTCCTTGTTTCTCAAAGAGCTCCACCAAGTCTGCTGTCACACCGCTGTGTCTTGTTTTTCTTATTATTTGTAATTGTGGATTTTAATTGTATTAATACATCCCTCTGTGTGTGCTGGTGTGTTTTGTGCGTGTTTGCCTGTGTGTTTGTGCGTGTGTGCATACCTGCGTGTGTGTTCACACGTGTGTGTGTTTGTGCGTGAATGTGTGCATGTGCGTGTGTGTGTGTGTGTTTGTGTGTGTGTGCATGTTATTCAGGTCTCGACAGCTTGAGCTGGAGGATAAGCAGAGTATGCTTGAGATGGAGCTGCGCAAATACATGGAGCTGGATGGTAAACCCACACTCATATACATGCACATTCACAAGGTATACACTACACACACAGAGTATATACCATACAGACATACAGTGTACACTGCACACACGGAGTATACATCGCACACAGAGTATACAATACATTGTACACACACAGGGTATGTATGTGTTTGTGTGTGTGTGTGTGTGTGTGTGTGCAGACTCAGAGAAGAGCCCGGAGCAGCATAAAGATGAGGAGCGGGTGCTGCAGGAAATGCTTGAGGTGGTGGACATGCGCAACTCTCTGGTGTCATTTCTGGAGGAGAAGCGGCTGAAGGAGCTAAACGAGCAGCTGCACTGCGTGTCCCTGCTGGAGCCCAAGAGACAGGAGCCAGGGGTTGGCCAGGTGCACTGGGGATAGCAACTGCATATATGCTACATACATGCACAGACTGTATACAAACTGTCTTACACACATGATGTATACGCACACACAGACAGACGTGCGCGCACACACACACACACACACACAGATGCACACACCCTCTTACACACACGCTGCACAACGTGAGACAGTGCTGCACTCTTTTGCCCATACTCAGTCTTGCATGGGAACTGTGAGTCTGTGCCTGCAGTCAGTGAACAAAACCAGATTAGGAGTTGAAAGCAATGACAAAAAATGGCTGATATAAACCCAAAAGGCTGTGCCTTGGTTTGGCCTGGGGCCACACAGCCCTGCCACCCACAGGCCAGGGTGTACGATACTCCACATCCCCCACACCAAACTGTCTTACAAACCTTCCTCAAACTCTGCTTAGCACTGACTCTTAGCTCTGTACTTCACACCTGTACTGAGCTTTGTTCTGCACACATGCCACAGTAACACAGCTACCACTGCCTGGTGTCTCACCGTGCTCCCTACTGCAGTCTGATACCCAAGCCACATGGCCCAGGACACAAGTGTGTTAGCTGAAGGGAATCTGATCCTCACAGCTGATCTGTCACTGACCAGCAGGAGTCGTAGTGATCCAGATGCGAACCTGCTCACCTGTAAAGACCGGAATCTCTGCAGTGAGAATCACACACGTCTTGGCTGGGACTGTACAGCACACAGAGACTGGGAAAGCATTTTAAACAAAACCCTTTTGTGACCCTGCAGCTCTTTAGTTTAACTGGTACAGAATTGTGAAAATGTGCTTCTGTAGCTGTCTGCCATTCCAGGATTTCCATAGTCCGCTGTATCCTGACTGAAGAGCTTTTTATTCCTGTTTGTATATTGAGTTCCACCATGTTGAACATGTTCACTGAGTCACAGATATGAACCCCTTATGTACAGTATTATGATGTTCTATGATGAAGGTGCAGATATGAATGTATGCCTGTGTCTGTGGGAACGTGTGTATGAAGGTGCATAAGTGTGTGTCTGCTTATATCTCAGGGCTAAAAAAAACAGTGCACTATTCTATTTATGTCAACAGTGTTTCATTACACATTTAAGCATGCATATATGCATTTTCAGAATTGTTCAGCTGAAATATTTTGAGCTTTGTTGATACATAAAAAAGGTATTGTAGCCAATGTTAAGTCATTGAGTTGAGTGCACAGAAGTGTGCTGTGTTGTGTGACTCCTGAGAACTTGCATTACCCTTGCAGCCCCCTCCCCCCACTCCTCAGCAGTCAGCCACCAGTCTGCACATGCTCAGTGCATTAAGGGAACATCTCATCCTGGGGTTGGGGTTGGGGTTGGGGTGGGTAGGGTTGGGGTTAGGGTTAGGGTGGGTGGGGGGGGGGCAGTGTTGTTGTTATTTTGTTGTTTGTTGCCCTCTTGTGCTGCTGGGACAGTACTTCCAAGAATAATAAAGTAAAATTATCAATTCATAAATCATGAAAATTGTTTTGTTAACAAGACAGTTACATTTCTACTGATTTAGCATTGTTTACAAATTATTAATTTGTTTGTTGATTATTCTTGCAAACCAAAAAACTTTTTAAGCAGTTGTACCTCATGACCACAAGGTTACAGTCTCAGGTTGTAGTTTTTGGAGTTTCTAAACTGATTTTTAATGAAGGTTGAGTGGGAATCCAAGTGAATGTCTGCTTTGGGAACATGCAGAGCATTAGAAACCACAGGTTCACAGGGCTGTGCAAAAAAAAAATCATTCAACCAAAACATGAAGATGCATTTGTAGTTAATCAGCAGAATCATTAGATTCTCATTAATGCAAAGCACATCTATAAAATAACATAGCACAGCATGTGAATGGTGTGATGTGAGCATGATCATCAAAAAAAAAAAAAAAACAATCCAAAAATCCACTGCTGTCATGGAACTGTGAGATATCACAGTGCTTGGTAAAAGTACCTCAGAAATGGATCATTTAACTGTGTGGGGTGAAGCACACTGGCTGCTGCTCTGCTGTGTGGGGTGAAGCACACTGGCTGCTGCTCTGCTGTGTGGGGTGAAGCACACTGGCTGCTGCTCTGCTGTGTGGGGTGAAGCACACTGGCTGCTGCTCTGCTGTGTGGGGTGAAGCACACTGGCTTCTGCTCTGCTGTGTGGAGTGAAGCACACTGGCTGCTGCTCTGCTGTGTGGGGTGAAGCACACTGGCTGCTGCTCTGCTGTGTGGAGTGAAGCACACTGGCTGCTGCTCTGCTGTGTGGGGTGAAGCACACTGGCTGCTGCTCTGCTGTGTGAGGTGAAGCACACTGGCTGCTGCTCTGCTGTGTGGGTACTGAGTGTCTCCCTCTGTTCAACCTCTGAACTCTCCAGCCTTTAGATTTACATAATGGACTCTGAGCCTGTAAGCTGCGGACACACGGAGCGCTGGCTGGGGGCTATTTTAGCATGCAGAGGGCTGGGATGTAAGCGCTGTGTGGGGCAGGTAGCACACGGAGCGCTGGCTGGGGGCTATTTTAGCATGCAGAGGGCTGGGATATAAGCGCTGTGTGGGGCAGGTAGCACTTGGAGCGCTGGCTGGGGGCTATTTTAGCATGCAGAGGGCTGGGATGTAAGCGCTGTGTGGGGCAGGTAGCAGTGAGTCCATTGTAAAACTACGCCCAGAAGGCCGTATTGTGGTGTGCAAGAATATTCCACTGGGACTATTGTCTGAATTTACCGGTAACAGGTGTGCATGGGTGCAGTTCGATGAAAATTGTTTAAAAATTTCCTTGCTATATTTTGTGAAGTCGGGCTGATCTGGGATCAGGCTTTCTCTGTCCATATCCAGACCTTTCCATTATGAGCTGAATGGCATAACTGATTCTACATTCAGGTCAGTTCTATTAGCACTCAATATGGACCCTTCATTTGGCTGTGCTTAAGTGTGTTTGCATCTCCAGCCCTGCCCATGGTCACAGGGAGCTCTGGCTCTGTTGTGTGCCAGCTCGTGCTGTAGCGTCGTCAGAGGCAGCTGATCACACTGGAGAGCTCCCACCCCCTGCTCCACACTGCCCCCCATGGGTGAGCTCATGCCAGGCCCGTGTTTATCATTATTTTCAATATTGAATGGCACTGAAAATAATGTTCCTGAGAATAAACAATGACACTGAATCACAAATACACTATTTTCATTCATTCATTCATTCATTCATTCAGTAAAGCAGCCTGCTCCAGTAGGGCCAGTGTGCAGTGTGTTTCAGTTTGCTACAGACAATGGACCTTTGGTTCCTCTGGTTAAATATCCAGCAATTCAAACCCTTATGCAGGTAGGGTGCTTTGCCTGATGGTCAGTGAAACTGAGCAACACATTTTAATAACCCAAACAGACTTCATACTGAAATTCTCTACTCAATCTCATGAGTGGTGTGTCCATTGTATCCACACATACACACTGTATACACATACATGACAAAGAAGACAGGGAAGAGGCATTTTCCTCAATTCATCATCTCTGTTGGGTTACAGATACGTAAACCGGCATTAGAATACCTTTTCCTTACGAATACATTAATATGATTTTAATCTGGTGCAAACATACTGCCAGTAATGTGTTTCAGCAATGTAGGAATATTAAAATAGAACCCATCTCCTAGCTGAGATATATACACAAAGCTTATTGAATAGAGGAAGGAACTGATGTCCTTTACTCCATAAGCTACTGCTGTAATCTCCAGTACTTATAAGCTTCTCAGCCAATGGGCCCAGCTTTCTCTACTGATGTACAGGGCAACACAAGGCCTTATGGAAACATGAGTATATCTCAGTCTAAGAATCCTTATTAGAGAAATGGATATACTTGCCACTTCAAGGTATGGAAACTGCCTTCTCTGTATTTCACATGGAGAATTACAGTGGCTATAAATGAGGTGTTTCATCTCAAATGTAAATGTTTCTGTAAAACCATCTACTTTCTGAATGTTCTCTTTTCTTAGAGGACATGAGAACATTTCTCAGTGTGTGTGTGCGTGTGTTAGATGCTGGTGAATGGGACCGACTGTGTGTTTTGAATTTGCGTGTGTGCGCATAGGTGTGTGTGTGTGTGTGCGTTTGTGAGTGTGTGTGTGTGTGAGTGTGTATGCGTGTGTGTGTGTGTGTGTGTGCGTGTGTGAGTTTGTGTGCAGGTGTGCGTATGTGCGCATAGGTGTGTGAGTATGTGTGCAGGTGTGTGTGTGTGTGTGTGTGTGTGTGTGCGTGCGTGCGTGCGTGCGTGCGTGCGTGCGTGCGCGCGTGCGTGAGTGTCTGTGTGTGTGTGTGTGTGTGTGTGTGTGTGGTGTGTGAGT
Organism: Albula glossodonta; assembly: GCA_019788955.1. NCBI lineage: Eukaryota > Metazoa > Chordata > Actinopteri > Albuliformes > Albulidae > Albula > Albula glossodonta. Next base: position 59,773 of record JAFBMS010000267.1, read on the forward strand.
GTGCCTGTGTGCGTGTGTGTGTGTGTGCGTGTGTGGGTTTGTGTGCAGGTGTGCGTGTGTGCGTGTGTGCGCATAGGTGTGTGTGTGTGTGCGTGTGTGCGTGCCTGCGTGCGTGCGTGCGTGTGTGCGTGCGTGCGTGCGTGCGTGCGTGTGTGTGGGCAGATGAGGGAAGATGTGTAAGGGTTCTGCACTTTAACGCACCTGTGCAGGTGATGATGACATCCACCTGACGGACGACCTCGTTCAGCTTGACCACCCTGAATCCATCCATGCTGGGAGGGCACAGGGCCACAAACAGGTCAGACCGTCACCATGGTGATTGGAAGAGTGCACCACCATGTTTTACAGCACTGAATTTCCACTTATGTGCAATACCGTTTAAACACTTTACATATGAGTCACAGCCTTAACTGAACTTACCAAGTAAAATGCAATAAAGAAATTCCATACAGCTCAACAAACATGTGAGCTAAAGTGACCTACAAATGTAAAACTGTTGGCACACACAAAACAATGCCTGTGCTGATCAACTAAAAGGTAGAAGAGGACTGTATCTTAAAGTGTTTTATTTTTGCAGATTAGGTTGTGTGAATATGCAAAATTAGACACCTCAACTATAGGTGACACCATATTTGGAAGAGGAGAGTTTGGGGGCAGTTGTGCTCAGGGTAAATACGCCTTACAGATGGGTCTGCATGCCAGACACATTTTGGTGGGGTTCCTTCACATGGTTTTTAGTAATTAAGAAATATTGTGTTTTAGGATACTTTCTGTTTGTAATTTTGCTGTATTTCTCTTTGTCCATAGTGGTAATTTCTGAGTGAAGAAGAATAAGAAATGAGGATGCACTATGGGGAGTGCTCCTCACTGCTGATGAGCTCTCCAGGGTGAATATTGCGCTGTGGTCCAGCATTGCAGCTTAAGACTGAGCTAAATGAGCTCTGCTTGAGTAGCTTTTGCATAACGCTTCACAGAATGCAGCGGGTGACTGATGATGTAAAGGAGGGTGCTGGCAATGGAGAAGGTTTAGATTACCGCTAACATTATGTTGTAAGTTATGTGTATTAATCATGGAATAGATTAAAATTCAGACACACTGTGTCCCCCTCAGATGGTAACAAATGCTCCTCTGGTGCAGTGCACTCCCCCACATGCAGAACCTTATTAACCTGGCTGGTGGCTTATAAATAAGGTGGCTCATCCATCCCAAAGCTGCAGTAACACTTTGGACCATTTAAAACTGCATATACTGCATTCACTGCTGTATATGAACTGTTTATGCATAAGTGAGCATAAGTGAGTGATGATGCTAGTGGCTGGGTTAGGAACATAAGAGTGAGCATAAGTGAGTGATGATGCTCGTGGCTGGGTTAGGAACATAAGAGTGAGCATAAGTGAGTGATGATGCTAGTGGCTGGGTTTGGAACATAAGAGTGAGCATAAGTGAGTGATGATGCTAGTGGCTGGGTTAGGAACATAAGAGTGAGCATAAGTGAGTGATGATGCTAGTGGCTGGGTTAGGAACATAAGAGTGAGCATAAGTGAGTGATGATGCTAGTGGCTGGGTTAGGAACATAAGAGTGAGCATAAGTGAGTGATGATGCTCGTGGCTGGGTTAGGAACATAAGAGTGAGCATAAGTGAGTGATGATGCTAGTGGCTGGGTTAGGAACATAAGAGTGAGCATAAGTGAGTGATGATGCTAGTGGCTGGGTTAGGAACATAAGAGTGAGCATAAGTGAGTGATGATGCTAGTGGCTGGGTTAGGAACATAAGAGTGAGCATAAGTGAGTGATGATGCTAGTGGCTGGGTTAGGAACATAAGAGTGAGCATAAGTGAGTGATGATGCTAGTGGCTGGGTTAGGAACATAAGAGTGAGCATAAGTGAGTGATGATGCTAGTGGCTGGGTTAGGAACATAAGAGTGAGCATAAGTGAGTGATGATGCTAGTGGCTGGGTTAGGAACATAAGAGTGAGCATAAGTGAGTGATGATGCTAGTGGCTGGGTTAGGAACATAAGAGTGAGCATAAGTGAGTGATGATGCTCGTGGCTGGGTTAGGAACATAAGAGTGAGCATAAGTGAGTGATGATGCTCGTGGTGGGAAACGGGCTGATCGTGGCAACCACCACTGCCTGAGCCAGGTCTCAGTACACCTGCAGATACACCTGGATACACCTGAGAGCTGGAACACATTTACAGTCGTGATCGATCAAAGTTTACAGACAGACTTGACTCAAGTCTGAGACAGTATTGTTTGCACATTTTCACAAAAGCATTAACAAATCATACATGACTAATAAATGTGTTACTAATCCTCAAAACTACAGAGTCATTCCTAAAGCGCCCCCCATGTTCCTAAAGTGTTCTCCACGTTCCTAAAGTGTTCCCCACGTTCCTAAAGCGTTCCCCACGTTCCTAAAGCGTTCCCCACGTTCCTAAAGTGTTCCCCACGTTCCTAAAGCGTCCCCCATGTTCCTAAAGCGTCCCCCATGTTCCTAAAGCGTCCCCCATGTTCCTGAAGCGTTCCCCACGTTCCTAAAGCGTTCCCCACGTTCCTAAAGTGTTCCCCACGTTTCTTCAGTGCTCGAGGTACAGTGTGTTTCATTACAGTCATCTCTTTCAGAACACAAAGTTTTAGGGTATAGCTAAAAAGGCGTTCAATCTGATATTAATATAACACAATGCACTAATATACTGCTGGACAGTCTCTCGGGTATTCGCCTGCAGAAAAAGGTGTAGATTTGTAGTTAAAACACTTGGTACTTTGGAAATGGATTTAAACCTATGAAGGTGTTATGACCGCTAGTGCCTTAAGTTTGCCCCTCCCTCCCTTTGCCCGTGTACCTGTAATCTCCGACCCGTTAGTTATTTCTGTGCTTCTCGGCAGAGTAATCTGTCCAGACCTCGGCGAGCTTTTGGCAGGAGAGTCGGAGCAGGGCAATTGTCTCTAGGTAAGTCTCAGAACTTGGCTCCGCCCGGGTAAGCCGCTTCCAGTAGCGACTCATTCATAAAAACTAATAACCTCTGTAAAGCCCCCTGGTAGTTCTTTGGACAGACTTCGCTAAGTGCTCTTCTCTGGCAGGAAGGTAAACTCGCTTGCTACTTCGTTTTTCATATTTGTAGATGTAATTTGCGCTGTTATTGCAAAAATTGCAACAACAAAATGCTTAAAAGTAACACTTCGTCATATAGTGGAATTTACGAAGACGAAGTGGGGTTGCTAGCTAACGTTTTGGCGGCTATATAGTCATTTCAATCGGCGTCATTCTAAACTGCAAACGAATCATATTTCTAAAAGATTATTCAGTGTCGCCTAGGATACCCATGGATATTGGCGGTCTCTTACACAAGCCGTGGAGTCAATCAAAGCAACCGCACTCGCCCAGTAGTGCATATATAAGCTGTTACCTGCAGTCCATGTCGGTTTCTATGAGAACAGCGTATCGCTTCCCCCCACTTTCCCACGAAATTCTTTATCGATGCTGTCCTTGCATTTGCCGGAACAATTGCTTCAATAGAAAAGGAACTTGTGGATGGAGTTGTTATTCACTTCAAGGTAAGGTAATAGGCAGGCTGTGATTTTAATACAGACAGGCAGTCAGTGTGATTGGGACCTATTCAGGTGTCACTTCTCTGCATTTGCTCGGAATACCAACAGGTCAAGTATGAGAAATACGGAACTTAATCGATTATATAAGTCCCATAGTGTAGTTGTCATTATTACCACAAAGTGCTGGCGTTTGAGACACGCGGACCCTCATGAGTATGTAGCATGTGTCCCGAGATTCAGTCCCGTAGCGCGAGCAGTGGAAAGTAGGCTGCGCGTGTCTCTGGATGTACTTTAACGCAATTAGGCCGTGATCCCTTGCTGAGTTGCTGAATTATTGTTGCTGGTTCGCTTCGGCTGGCTTATGTATGAATCTGTCCGCATATGGCACAGCAGTGGTTTGATATGACGCAGGAGAGGCTGATAAATACTGCAAACTGAGAAGCAGGATAACGATTCTGGGTACGACTGCTGTTCTCTTTTCTATGATCATATGTTGAAATATCTGGCACACAGGAATTTTAAACATAATAGATTATGTTTAAAAGTTATATAAATGGATAGGAAATAGTTGTATTTATCATTCTGTTTTTATTTTATATTAGGACATCAATGACCAATATCAGATGTTGTTTAGGTAAATATAAAACTGTCATTATAATTGCTGCATTTTGCTTACCTAGCAGTTACTTAATCTGAAATAATTTGTCACCTGAGTGCTTTGGAATTTATATTGTCTAAGTACAATAATACTTTTAATCCTTTTGATCACACTTTCAAACCCTAAATGTTGCATGTTTGTAAGGAGTGTGTGTGCAGTTGCACAGCAGGATTGTCTTGTTAGTGATGGCACAGCCTGTCCTCTTTGAGAATTAGACAGAATTGGTTTGTCATAATTGGATGTTCTTTTGTTTTTAGGTTACCCAATTAAGCATCTGAAAACTAAAGAAGGCAAAGAAATTATGTCTCAATACAGCTGTGAAGTCTAGAACATTCCTCTGTACATGAATACAAAGGAATGATAAAACACTGAGGATGCTGTGGATGAAAGCTATGCTGATGGATCATAGACTGATCAGAATGCTTTTCTGGGAATCTTCTATTCCTGTCGGGACAGGCTGTAACTCCTGACCTGAGGAGCCAAACCGCTAATGCAGCTGCTGATCAGGGGCTCACAGCTCTTATGTAAGTGAAAGCAGCCGAGGATCAGGCCATGACCGGCTCTGTGCAGAAAGGGTCCATCTCAAGCCTTTTGTAAATGATAGGCTCAGGAAAGCTTAGCCTTGCAGTGTAGCAATGACTTTCACAGCATGGACTTTTATATAAGTGTCACAGAGAACAAATACCAGGCAGTGGTCTGATGGGATTCACAAGCCCCACCCTGCTCTGAGAGACCCTGCTCTGGGAGGCCCTGCTCTGAGAGGGCGAACAGACCCTGCATTTGGGCCTTGTCATGCTGGGGGATGATTGATGGTCTGGGCTGATGAGTGCTGTGATTGGCTGAATGGGGCTGATGAGTGCTGTGATTGGCTGAATGGGGCTGATGAGTGCTGTGATTGGCTGAATGGGGCTGATGAGTGCTGTGATTGGCTGAATGGGGCTGATGAGTGCTGTGATTGGCTGGATAGGGATTATGGGCACTCATTCATGGTACAGTGGCACAGATGCCGGCATTATGCTGGAGCTGGCACACCTGTCTCAGATGATTCACACCTGTCCAAATCTGATTTTGCATAGCACAAGTGCTGAGCTGGAGGAGGGGTCATTATGGGATATGAGCCACACACCCTCAATCCATTCAGTTCCACTGGAGAGAGTAAGAGAGACCAAACTCAGGCCAGCACTGCTTTGCAATAACGAAAGAAACTGGATAGTTAAACAAACAAAATATGCCTATCTGTAACATTAGAATGATCAAGCCAAAACACAGAACAAACTCAACTGCTATTCGGCCATTAATTGAGAATATAATTTGGCAGAATAGGGTTAGGGTTAGAGATACAAAGAGCTGTGCAGAGTACCTCTCCTCTATCTGAGATACAAAGAGCTGTGCATGAACATGGTCAGCTGGTCACAGACAGGTTTTTCTGTAACAGCATCCCCCAAAACAGTGGTGTTCATATTTTCTCTGGTTAGCAATTATACTTTCAGCTGGCAGCCCTGTATATCGCATCATTTCCTACTCAGAGGCAGATTTTTTCAGTTTGTTTCAGCAAAAGCTAAATGAGACATAATAATGTGCTGTGATTGTAATTTAAGCCTCTTTTGTTTTTTTGACCAGAAATCCCTGTTGAAGCTCGAGCCGACATGGGCCGTAAAGAGACCAGCAATGACTGGAAAAAGAGCACCAGCAACATTCAGGAGGTGTTCGACTTCATTGAGGTGTTGGGATCGTAAGTAAAGTCCCTCTTCTTTTTCATTAAAGTAAATGACATTTTTTAAAAAAAAAAAAAAGTACATAACTCATTTTTTAGCTGCTGTAACAACTACTAAAAATTAAGATTAAATGCATTACAAATTAGCATTTCCTTGCCATTATAACATTAAACATTCCATTTTTAGAAAGTACTAAATGTGCAATCCTGAGGCTGAAAATATAAGGCAAGGCTAACAGGCTCGCGGTTTTCTCTGCTGAAGGTTCATGTTGAAGCTGGTCTGGATTGAGTAAGGAGGACTAGTCTAGTTAAGGCTGGTGAGGATATCTTTACTGGATTGAGTGGATTTGCATGAGACCTACTTTAACTGCTCCTCTTTCGGTGCTGCAAGATCCTTTAATCTGAAAGCTTCCTGGCTCTGCTGGGGAGCGTGCCTGAGCTGCAGTCCTGCGTCATCATGGACATGGGTCCTCTTCCACAGAAGCAAATTTAGGGGTAAACAGGTCAATTTTTTTTTTTTATTTTTACCTCGATTTTTCCACTTTTTTCCCAACCCAAATGTTCAACTGAACTCACAGAAGCCATTTTTACTACTTGTAAACACAGGTCATTCTGGTGTTTAGGTGATCCTGGCTCTGCGTTGTTTTTGTTAAGGTGCTCCTGGCTCTGAGAGGGTGTTTGTATTTAGGGGCTCCTGGCTCTGAGGTGTTTGTATTTAGGGGCTCCTGGCTCTGGGGTGTTTTTGTTAAGGGGCTCCTGTCTCTGAGAGGGTGTTTGTATTTAGGGGCTCCTGGCTCTGGGGTGTTTGTATTTAGGGGCTCCTGGCTCTGAGAGAGTGTTTGTATTTAGGGGCTCCTGGCTCTGAGAGGGTGGCTGCTCTGTGCTGTAATCACTCTGAGAGGGTGTTTGTATTTCGGGGCTCCTGGCTCTGAGAGGGTGTTTGTATTTAGGGGCTCCTGGCTCTGAGAGGGTGTTTGTATTTAGGGGCTCCTGGCTCTGAGAGGGTGTTTGTATTTAGGGGCTCCTGGCTCTGAGAGGGTGGCTGCTCTGTGCTGTAATCACTCTGAGGGGTGCTTTGTGAGACTGAGGCTTTGGCGTTCCTAAGCTTCCACGCAGACAGTAAGCAGATCTCAGCACAGAGAGAACACTTAACCAGATAGAGGTGTTTAATTACAGATCCCCCCATCCCCCAGCGTCACCTGCAGAGTGGCCCCATAGAGTGGCCCCCCCCACCCCGTCACCTGCAGTGTGGCCCCCCCTCCCACCCCGTCACCTGCAGTGTGGTTGCAGAATTCTCTCACTTTCCTGTAAAACAGTGAAAACACAACATTGTTTTGGGACCGCTGGGTAAATTGTCCTGTTAAAGCACTCCCATGGTTTCAGACTGTGTGAAATTGAGGTTGACATGTATGTTTCTAAGAGAGGTTGAAGAATTCCATTGACTTATTCTAAAGGTGTGAGAGATGTCCTCTCCTTTAGTTAGTTTTATTCAGACAGCCTGATTTAACATTGCTGAGTTGAGGGTAATGTGTTTGTCAATGTTAAGAGGCTCTGGTTAAAGGAAAGGCAGAAAAAATGAAGACACTTGCTCTCCTCAGCCGAGTGGCGGCAGTGCAGGGGCTCTGTGTACCTGAGTACCTGAGTCTGGGAGGGAAGCCCCGATCAGACTGGGGCAGCTTCTGCCTGGTGGTGCACTGTGCCCTGACGCTTTGCCCCTTCATGGGGCACCACAGGGCTGGACAGCGTGCCACGCATGATGGGCAGGGGAGATTCTGTTTGAAAGGGTACAGCACGGTCCCACACCTGCCACAGTGCACACTAAGAGCCATCCTGGACACCTGGCTGGCTCACCTGCTCTGCTTTTTCTTGTTGCCATGGCACCTGTTGGAAGGAGTATGCTGTCGCATCAGCGATGAGGTCTGCATTTGAAAGCAAGCTGTCATTTGGGATTTACATCATCAGCCATTTGGATTGACATTGTCAGCTTTTTAAGGCTTCTTGGGTTATATTTCAGGGAGGACTTTCCACAGAGGTTAATGAGTTGCACAGATTTGAATGAAATTCTGTCCATTCTCTGGATTTTTGCTGAGTGTGTGAGAGCCTGGTGTCTGAGCTTAGAGGCCACACAGAGCTGCCTTCATTGTGCCCATTGTGGTCATCCTCATTATCCACAGGAACACTGTGTCCTTACTATCGTAATCATCTTCATCATCCTCATCATTGGCAGTGATCTCCTCTCTTCCTCATTCATATCCAGCAAGTTATGGAAAAGTTTGAGAGCTTCCAGAAAATATTGCCATCACTGTTACATCTTAAATTTACCATTAATTTAAATTAATTGAGGAAGAAATGTTGATTCAGTCTGAGTAACACTGGAGTTTTTAAACAGAAAAATGACATAATTCATAATCAAAGAAAATCAAGGGGTAGCAGATAGACTGACAATGGGTCAAAGGTCAAACAGCCCAGGGAGGGTGTGACCCAATTTTCTAAGAGCTGGGGGCTCTGTGGGGCTTTGGTCTCTCACACGTGACAACTGAACCCCTCTATCTGGGTTGCCTACGCACTCAGAGTCACAAAAACAAAGACCTTGAGCCCTGCAGAGTTTCCGTTGCGTAAGGGATTAGACCCTAATCAGTTAGCTATTAGGACAGCTATTCCCAGCATTGGGAGGTAAGCCTGTCCATTCTGTCCCAGCTGGTAAACCAGGCAGCACATGCCAAAGGACCAATCAGAGCCAGGAGCACATGCCAAAGGACCAATCAGAGCCAGGAGCACATGCTGAAAGACCAATCAGAGCAGGCAGCCCATCCTTATGTACTAGTTTTCATCTTATGTGACCTCTTATTCAGAGTCAGTAGCAGTTTAACTACAGATTAGTTGATTCAGGAAATGAACTGAAAATAAAAAACAGTGACACTATAATCACAACATCATGGACATTTTTCAGCTCAAAAACAGAACCCCTGTTCATTTCCTGAATCATGCCCACCACCTTGATCTGAGTTAAAGCATTCTCAAACAGTGAAAGACTGCCTGAATCTTACTGAAAAGTTGAGGGTTAATTAAACATGATAATTTTCTATAAATAGATATATTCATCCAAATGTTTGCTTGTCTCAAGTGAAACAGAACAAACTCAAAGCAAATGATATTGTAATGTGAATTCTGTTTTGATTTAACTACATATGCTCTTTGAGTGGCATTTCATTTGGTCCCAGCGTATGCATGTTTGATTGGGTCCCAGCGTATGCATGTTTGATTGGGTCCCAGCGTATGCATGTTTGATTGGGCCCCGGCGTATGTTTGTTTGATTGGGCCTGGCGTATGTTTGTTTGATTGGTCCCAGCGTATGCATGTTTGATCGGGTCCCAGCGTATGCATGTTTGATTGGGTCCCAGCGTATGCATGTTTGATTGGGTTTCGTTTGATGTTGAGCTAAAACCTTCTGGGTTTGGTGCAATGTTGAGCTGAAGCCCTTTGGGTTTGGTGCGATGTTGAGCTGAAGCCCTCTGGGTTTGGTGCGATGTTCACAGAGCTGTGAGCTAGTGTGCAGCCTGTAGTCTAGTGGCTAAGGTACATGACTGGGACCCCTGAGGTTGGCGGTCCAGCTGCAAGATTGCTGTTGGGCCTTTGAGCAAGGCTCCCAGGATTGGCCCCTGGTTAGTCTAATCAACTAGTCGACTAAGTCACTTTGGACAAAAGCGTCAGTTAAATGACTCTAATTAAATGTAGCTGTTTGCCTACCTGGGGAGATTCAGCTCCATTCTCCGCTGCAGGGAAGCTTCCCTCATTCAGGGAAGGATTACAGAATCACAACAGACCTGACCTGACCTGACCTGTCTGTCTGTCTACTCAGGGGGGCCTTCTCCGAGGTATACCTGGTGAAGGAGAGAAAGACAGGAAAGCACTTTGCAATGAAGTGTGTGAAGAAGAAACAGAAGAGGGACAACATTCTGGAGAATGAGATTGCCGTGCTGAGGAGGTGGGCATGCCTTTCATTCAAATAACACCTGATAAACAGCACAGCAATAACACCTTAGCACGTTAGCATTATGTACCAATAACGTCATCCCAAAATGCTATGGGTACTGAAAATGTCATTTCAGATATAAGAATCTAAAGAGCTGCATTTTGTTAGTCCAAAAGTGTGAGGCAGTGATGAAAAAGGCCACACCATACTGCATTATTAATGTTAATATCCAGGTGATTCCCATACCTGTGTCAGGGCATGGCAGAATTACTGCTGTAGCCTCTTTAACTGGCACACTCTACTAGTGTGAAAGTCTCTCACATGGTTTTGAATCAAACACGGAGGTGCTTACTCAGAGTTATTCAGTAATCTCATCAATTGATCTGCTGAATTACACACAGTATCCATGTTGGTGTTTTGAATCACATGCAGTGAGATGGTCCATAGCATGCTGCTCATTGCTATTTCAGGATTAAGCATGAGAATGTCGTGGGCCTGGAGGATTTCTATGAGAGTCGGACCCACTACTATCTGGTCATGGAGCTGTGAGTCCTCCTTCTCCCTCTGTCACTCACACACTGATCCCAGATCAGATCGTTTTCCTATCAGAGCTCCAAAGATCAGCCAGGCTTACTGTACACACACGCACACACACACACACCCAGACATACATACACACACACATGCACATACACTCACTCACACACACACACACACACACACACACACACACACTCACACACACAGACACACACACACACACACACACATGCATGCACACAGACACACACACACACACACACACACACACACACACACACACACACACACACGCATGCACACACACACGCTCACACTCTCTCACGCACACACGCTCTCACACACTCACACACACACTCTCACACACACACACACACACACACTCTCTCACACACACATATGCACGCTAACACACACATACACACTCTCTCACACACTCATACAGCACTGCAAAGCTGGGAATGCAGGTATGAAAAGAGTACAGGGCGCCAACCCTAACCTTAACCCTAACCCCACACCCCCCCCAACCCTAACCCTGACCCCACACCCCCCCCCCTTAACCCTAACCCCACCCCCCATCCTCAACCCTAACCGCACCCCCCCCATCCTCAACCCTAACCGCACCCCCCGCCCTTAACCCTAACCCCACACCCCCCTACCCTAACCCTAACCCCACACCCCCCCGCCCTTAACCCTAACCGCACCCCCCACCCTTAACCCTAACCCCACACCCCCCCGCCCTAAACCCTAACCCCACACCCCCCCGCCCTTAACCCTAACCCCACACCCCATCCTCAACCCTAACCGCACCCCCCCATCCTCAACCCTAACCGCACCCCCCCGCCCTTAACCCTAACCCCACACCCCCTACCCTAACCCTAACCCCACACCCCCCTACCCTTAACCCTAACCCCACACCCCCCCGCCCTAACCCTAACCCCGCCCCCCACCCTCAACCCTAACCCCACACCCCCCGCCCTAAACCCTAACCCCGCCCCCCACCCTCAACCCTAACCCACACCTCCCCACCCTTAACCCTAACCGCACCCCCCACCCTTAACCCTAACCGCACCCCCCCACCCTTAACCCTAACCCCACACCCCCCCACCCTAAACCCTAACCCCGCCCCCCACCCTCAACCCTAACCGCACCCCCCCACCCTTAACCCTAACCCCACACCCCCCGCCCTAAACCCTAACCCCGCCCCCCACCCTCAACCCTAACCCCACACCCCCCCAACCCTTAACCCTAACCGCACCCCCCCGCCTTAACCCTAACCCTACACCCCCCCACCCTCAACCCTAACCCCACACCTCCCCACCCTCAACCCTACCCCACCCTCCACCCTCAACCCTAACCCCACACCCCCCCACCCTTAACCCTAACCCCACACCTCCCCACCCTCAACCCTAACCGCACCCCCCCACCCTTAACCCTTACCCCACAACCTCCCCACCCTCAACCCTAACCCCGCCCCCACCCTCAACCCTAACCGCACCCCCCACCCTTAACCCTAACCCCACACCCCCCCCACCTCAACCCTAACCCCACACCCCTCCCACCCTTAACCCCAACTCCACCCCCGACCTTAACCCTAACCCCCACCCCCGCCCTAACCCTAACCCAAATCCCGCCCCCTCCACCCTTAACCCTAACCCACACCCCCCCAACCCCCAACCCTAACCCCACCCCCCCGCCCTTAACCCTAACCCCACACCCCCCCACCCTCAATCCTAACCGCACCCCCCCACCCTTAACCCTAACCCCACACCCCCGCCCTTAACCCTAACCCCACACCCCCACCCTTAACCCTAACCGCACCCCCCCGCCCTTAACCTTTATCCCCCTTCCTCTGTCCCGGCAGAGTTTCAGGGGGCGAGCTCTTTGACCGTATCCTGGACCGTGGGGTGTACACTGAAAAAGATGCCAGCCTGGTGATTCGACAGGTCCTTCATGCTGTGAGCTACCTGCACAAGAATGGGATCGTACATCGAGACCTGAAGGTACCGACACTCCCACAGCACACCTGCGCGCCCACTCACCTGTGCACCCACTCACTTGTGCGCCCACTCACCTTTACATTCATTCACCTGTGTGCCCACACACCTGTGTACTAACCAATGAGAGCATTTCTTGTACAGTATCAGTAGTGCCACTGTAGATGTGTAAGGCTCCACTGTTCTCATATATTGACAGATGCTATTGCTGTCTGTTTGTATGTGTGTGTGTGTCTATCTGTATGTGTGTGTGTGTCTGTCTGTGTGTGTGTGTGTCTGTGTGTGTCTATTGGACTGCAGCCCGAGAATCTCCTGTACTACAGTCAGGATGAGAACTCAAAGATCATGATCAGTGACTTTGGGCTGTCAAAGATGGAGGACAACGGCATCATGTCCACAGCCTGTGGAACCCCTGGATATGTAGGTGAGGAAAAGAGTGAATGGGAGTGAATGGGGCCTTAACTTACTAACAGAAACTATAAGTGCACTGATGGAGCAGATACCATCAGCTATGAAGGGATGGATAAAAATGTATAAATCGTCTAAAAAGAAATGAGTGTTAAACTTTTTGGATGTGCCCCTCCCCCCCCCACAGCCCCTGAGGTCCTGGCCCAAAAACCCTACAGCAAGGCGGTGGACTGCTGGTCTATCGGCGTCATCACCTACATCCTGTGAGTACAGTACTGAAAAACTCACCTTGGATAAGGCTTTAACACTGCCTGGCTAACATTAGAGGGACTGTCTGGTGCAATATGTGTAAGAGTATGTGGGACTGTGGGTGTGTAAGCATGAGTGCAGTCAGAGGCAGGGTTATCAGCCAGGACTATTCAGCACTAGGCTCTCTGTGTCTGCTTCCTCTGGCTAGCTACTTATACAGGCAAAACTGTATCTGCATGACTAGAATACCCCCTAGTGGAACAAATGAAACATTACAAGAACACAAGCACTATTTAAATTAATGAAAACCCTGTACTTACCGACTTTTGTACCTATCTATCTGCCTTAGGCTGTGCGGGTACCCTCCCTTCTATGAGGAGACAGAAACACGGCTCTTCTCTAAGATCATGAAGGCGCAGTATGAGTTTGACTCACCCTTCTGGGACGATATCTCTGAGTCTGGTGAGTGTCTGACAAACAGGAGAAATGGCAAATTAACAATCCTAACCCTTCCACTAATTTCCAGACAGTCCTTTGAAATTTTTGGTTTTGTTGTTTCTGCAGCAAAGGACTTTATCCGCAACATGATGCAGAAGAACCCCAAAATGCGCTACACCACTGAGCAGGCGCTAAGACACCCCTGGTGAGTGTGACCTCTGAGACACTGCCTCAGTCATGAGCACAAAGCATTCTGGGAACATAATCTGGCCAATCAGATTATCGCATTTCCTGCTCAGAATTCTGTTGTTCCTGAAAATCCCCTGCACCAGAGCCCTCCGGGTTTGGGGTGTAACCCCTCTGGGTTTGGGGTGTAACCCCTCTGGGTTTGGGGTGTAACCCCTCTGGGTTTGGGGTGTAACCCCTCTGGGCTTTGGGGTGTAACCCCTCTGGGTTTGGGTTTGAATCATTGGTTTTTCCACAGGATCATCGGAGAGACAGCCCGCAGCCAGGATATCTACCACTCTGTCAGTGTGCAGATTCAGAAGAACTTTGCCAAGTCCAAGTGGAAGGTGAATATGTCTTAGGGTTGAATTAGAGCTAGTGAGGTCTCCGCCACTCTCCCTCTCTCTCATCTCAGTTGACTGTTTAGGCACTTGCATGTTTCCTCTCACAGCAGTCAGGGACAGTCTCCAGCCGAGTGCACAGTAAATTCCACCATTACCAGCACAAACACAATGTCTCGCCACTCAGCACATATCTCAACATGGTAGTGCAATTACACTAAGTAACAATAAGGAGTACCATGGTAAATGATTCAAATAAATTAAATAAAAGGCAGAAGGCTGTCCTTAGTAAACCTGTTTGTGCTTGTGCAGCAAGCTTTCAACGCGACAGTGGCCATTAACCACATGAAGAAGCTGCAGCTGGCCCACTCTGAGGTACTGGCCCGGCAGGCCCCGGTGCCTGTTCCTCACATCAAAGTGGTGGACCTGTCATCCCCCAGCCCGTCTCACAGTGACCTCAACCCAGAGAACCTGGAACCCAATGGCAACCTGGAGCCCGACCCTGCCCACATGACCCTGCCGCCCAACCCCAGTGAGCCTAAGAGCCACTACTACCCTGTGAGAGCGAATTCCAGCCACGCCACCAGCTTGGAGCAGGGCAAACATGCCTACCACTCAGAGCCTGCCAACCTCAACGGCTCTGCCAAACAGTACGACCATGTCCTCGTTTACAATTTAAGCACAGCTCCACCTGCAGCATGACCAAAGGCTGTGAACTGTGGATAAATTATGGGCCTAAAGAAGCTGAATGGCTTTCAGTGATCAGCATGTACTCCTCTGTTCTGCTCTCACTTGCTGTGTGTGTTCTCACCTGCAGGTATGGCACCATGTTCAAAGGCTCCAGTGGCACTGTGCAGCCCCTGCAGACTGGAGTTTGCTCTGTCATGTGAAACCCTGGAGAGGTACACCTGCCACCCATGCATTCACACACACACATGCATTCACACACACACACACACACACTCACACACACACATGCGTTCACATACACACACTCAAACACAGACACACACACACACACACACGCATTCACACACACACACACGCACACACACACATACATTCACACACACACTCACACACAGGCACACACACACACACACACATTCTTTCCCAAACAAAAGCATGCAGACACCCACACACACCAAGATAATGCATCTTTTAGCTGAGGCCATATTTGGCACTCATATCTAACTCATTCTCTCTCTCTCTCTCTCTCTCTCTCTCTCAGGTGGGGGTTTCCACTTTGAACCGAGCAGCAGTTTGAGTGGGTGGGGCCCAAGGCACAGACTTTAATTGGGAGCTTTATACACAGGACACACTGTTTCACCAACAGAGTGACGAGCTCCCAACTCATTCTGGAGGAATTCAGAAGCGTGCCTCGACATCGCAATACCCACACACACACAAACACACACACATACATGCACACATATTTACACACACACTCACGTATACACACACATATTCAAATGTATTATGAAACACCAGTGTTACATTTGGAATGTTTTACCCTATAGAGGAGCTGGCTGGCTCATGTGCAGGGCCACTGAAGAATGTAAATATGAGCTATGATAGAAACGGTGTGAGTGTTGAGCTGTGCTAGGGTAGCCTTGTGTGTGTGTGAGTGTGAGTGAGTGTGTGTGTGTGTGTGTGTGCGTGTGTGTGTTTGTGCCACACGGCTGAGCGTCCTTCCTGTGCTGCACCATGTAAGCAGTCAGTGACAGGGCATGTTTACCATGGTAACTCAGTCCATGGAAAAACATGGAATAGGAGATGTTTAATGAGCATTTATATCAAATGTGATTTTAAAATGCTGTTCCAGTTTAGAGAAATGAATAACAGTGTGGAGATGTGCATGTTCAGCTCAACCAATGAGTGTGTTCTCTAGTGCTGTTATTCTGAAATGCCATATCATATTATATTTTTAAATACACACATTAACAGGGTGTAGGGGAGAAACTGCACACCAATAGATGTGACATTCTTCTAACATGCCAACCCACCAATGCCCAGACCTTAGAGCAGAGGGATTTCTGATGTAAATATTTTTATGAATAATTATGACTGAACATTTTAAAGAGATTATATTTAATATCCAGCTGACTGTATTGTGCCATGTGTTAGAAGGCGCAGAGTGGCTGTAAAAGGCTGTAGTGGGTGTTTCTGCTCTTGTCTTTGCTGCATCTTGGCTAATAAAGCGAGTGTGGAAGCTGTGATGTGTCATGTGCTCCTGTGGGGGGAGGGGCCTAAGGGTTGGGCAGAGGCAGCCATGCATCTGATTGGCTGGTTCAAAGGGATGTGGTCATGGATCAGAGGTGACAAATAAGCTGAGTTCTTTTCCTCTCGATCAAGTGCTGGCATCTCTCCGTGATCTGCTTTGCCTGGGATTCTTTGGGTTTTTTTTCCTGTCATTTTACAGCCACTTTTGTAAATCTGCAAAGTAATGGAGAGAGCATTCTCCAACTTCAATCTCTGCTGCTGCTTATTCAACGGCCTCTGCTTCTGCTACAGCGGCTGCATATTCCTTTTCCTGTTGCAGAGCAGCTTCCATATGAAGCCTCCTTTACTTTCAACCGTGAGCTCAGTGTCTCTCAGAAGAAAGGAGGAGCGTGCACGCATTCCTGCAGCTCTGGCATGCGCTTTAGCTGCTGCCACACTCACACATGATTACGCACTTTAGCTGCTGCCCCACTCACACATGATTACGCACTTTAGCTGCTGCCCCTCTCACACATGATTACGCACTTTAGCTGCTGCCCCTCTCACACATGATTATGTGCTTTAGCTGCTGCCCCACTCACACATGATTATGTGCTTTAGCTGCTGCCCCTCTCGCACATGATTACGCACTTTAGCTGCTGCCCCTCTCGCACATGATTATGTGCTTTAGCTGCTGCCCCTCTCACACATGATTACGCGCTTTAGCTGCTGCCCCTCTCACACATGATTATGCGCTTTAGCTGCTGCCCCTCTCACACATGATTATGCACTTTAGCTGCTGCCCCTCTCACACATGATTACGCACTTTAGCTGCTGCCCCTCTCGCACATGATTATGTGCTTTAGCTGCTGCCCCTCTCACACATGATTACGCGCTTTAGCTGCTGCCCCTCTCACACATGATTATGTGCTTTAGCTGCTGCCCCACTCACACATGATTACGCGCTTTAGCTGCTGCCCCTCTCACACATGATTATGCGCTTTAGCTGCTGCCCCTCTCACACATGATTACGCACTTTAGCTGCTGCCCCACTCACACATGATTATGTGCTTTAGCTGCTGCCCCTCTCACACATGATTATGTGCTTTAGCTGCTGCCCCTCTCACACATGATTACGCACTTTAGCTGCTGCCCCACTCACACATGATTACGCACTTTAGCTGCTGCCCCTCTCACACATGATTATGTGCTTTAGCTGCTGCCCCTCTCACACATGATTATGTGCTTTAGCTGCTGCCCCTCTCACACATGATTATGTGCTTTAGCTGCTGCCCCACTCACACATGATTACGCACTTTAGCTGCTGCCCCTCTCACACATGATTATGCGCTTTAGCTGCTGCCCCACTCACACATGATTACGCACTTTAGCTGCTGCCCCTCTCACACATGATTATGTGCTTTAGCTGCTGCCCCTCTCACACATGATTACGCACTTTAGCTGCTGCCCCTCTCACACATGATTACGCACTTTAGCTGCTGCCCCTCTCACACATGATTATGCACTTTAGCTGCTGCCCCTCTCACACATGATTACGCACTTTAGCTGCTGCCCCTCTCACACATGATTACGCACTTTAGCTGCTGCCCCTCTCACACATGATTATGTGCTTTAGCTGCTGCCCCTCTCACACATGATTATGCGCTTTAGCTGCTGCCCCTCTCACACATGATTATGCGCTTTAGCTGCTGCCCCTCTCACACATGATTATGTGCTTTAGCTGCTGCCCCTCTCACACATGATTATGTGCTTTAGCTGCTGCCCCTCTCACACATGATTACGCGCTTTAGCTGCTGCCCCTCTCACACATGATTACGCGCTTTAGCTGCTGCCCCTCTCACACATGATTACGCGCTTTAGCTGCTGCCCCACTCACACATGATTATGCGCTTTAGCTGCTGCCCCACTCACACATGATTACGCGCTTTAGCTGCTGCCCCACTCACACATGATTATGTGCTTTAGCTGCTGCCCCTCTCACACATGATTATGTGCTTTAGCTGCTGCCCCTCTCACACATGATTACGCGCTTTAGCTGCTGCCCCACTCACACATGATTATGTGCTTTAGCTGCTGCCCCTCTCACACATGATTATGTGCTTTAGCTGCTGCCCCTCTCACACATGATTACGCGCTTTAGCTGCTGCCCCTCTCACACATGATTACGCGCTTTAGCTGCTGCCCCTCTCACACATGATTACGCACTTTAGCTGCTGCCCCACTCACACATGATTATGTGCTTTAGCTGCTGCCCCTCTCACACATGATTACGCGCTTTAGCTGCTGCCCCTCTCACACATGATTACGCGCTTTAGCTGCTGCCACGCTCGCTTATGATTTGTTGAAGCCATTAGAGGAGCTTGTCGTAACGGATCAGAGCATACATCAGATCAGGTAATGTATGATAGAGCTGTCTTGCGCACAGCTCTAATGTATGACTGAACCGTGCTGCTGCTCAGTGATGACCTCCCTTGGTTGCTCCATCAGCTGCGTTTCTGTGTGAGGCTTGCTGTCCATCTTGTCAATGTGTGTACAGTAAGGAGATGGATAAGGGCAGAGAAGTAGCTATGCTGATTCACTCAACAGAAAATACAGTATCTTATTACCGGCTAACATCCACAGAACTTAACATGTATCA
Organism: Albula glossodonta; assembly: GCA_019788955.1. Taxonomy (NCBI): domain Eukaryota; kingdom Metazoa; phylum Chordata; class Actinopteri; order Albuliformes; family Albulidae; genus Albula; species Albula glossodonta. Next base: position 78,729 of record JAFBMS010000267.1, read on the forward strand.
TAAGACTGCCGATGTTCAGGCTGTGAGTCCCAGTCTTTATTTCAGAAGACAGAGCTCCTGTAATGCAAACTGCAATCATTAAGATCTTTGTTATTAAACAGCAAAGTCATCACAGTGCTGGTGATGTGTGTATCTCTGTGGGCAAACATTTGTGCATTGTGTGTGCATTTGTATGTATGCATGTATGACTGAATATCCAGGAGTGTTTTGCATTTGTGTGTAGGTATATAAGGGATGGCAGCATGACAGGAGCACAGTGCTGAAATGGGGAGGTTTGGCCCTGGCTGTTACACACACTGCTGAAATGGGGAGGTTTGGCCCTGGCTGTTACACACACTGCTGAAATGGGGAGGTTTGGCCCTGGCTGTTACACACACTGCTGAAATGGGGAGGTTTGGCCCTGGCTGTTACACACAGTGCTGAAATGGGGAGGTTTGGCCCTGGCTGTTACACACAGTGCTGAAATGGGGAGGTTTGGCCCTGGCTGTTACACACAGTGCTGAAATGGGGAGGGTAGGCCCTGGCTGTTTGCAGAGGGAGATGCTGGGCCCGTGGAAGACCCCCTGTGGGCCCTGCACACATCACCAGCCAATGGGACGATGGGAGAGGAGCTGCGTGCATGCATCAGGATCACCCCTGACCCCCCCAAACGCACCTGAAATCACCTGAGGGAGGAGGGGAAACACCAGACAGACTTCACTGCTCTCGTCCTGGTCCTTGGGTTAATTGAGCTCATTGAGCACATGTTACACTGCATTACAGGTATGACAAACACTGACCAGTACAGAGATACACTGACCAGCACAGAGACACACTGACCACCACAGAGATACACTGACCAGCTCAGAGATACACTGACCAGTACAGAGATACACTGACCAAAACAGAGATACACTGACCACCACAGAGATACACTGACAGGTACAGAGATACACTGACCAGCTCAGAGATACACTGACCACCACAGAGATACACTGACCAGCAAACTGATACACTGACCACCACAGAGATACACTGACTGTAATAAACGTATTATTTTATTCTAAAATGATGAGGGTTCTTTGTTGTTTCAACTTTGGTCTTTTGTTGACAGAGTGCTCTCTTAACACACGTCTCAGCCATAACACAGACTGCCGTAAAATCCCCCGTACTTTTTACGACTCTAACTGTCGCAACACATCTATCATAAAGTGCATGTTGAAAAACACATTCTCTGACACTGACCACCACAGACATACACTGACCAGCAAAGAGATACACTGACCAGCACAGATGATCGTATGTCTAAGTGAAGTTTAGACTTGACGTAAGCGAATCTCCTGCTGGTTATGTTGGGCTATTGCATGTTCAGAGGCACACACCCAAGTTGAGCTTTGCGCTTCTGTTATGAACCATTTCATTGGAGTAAATGATCAATTAAATAAATCCGTGAACCGTGCATTGAGGGAGTGAGTTCAGAGTGGCATGACTTTTTTGCTCATGATGATGTATGGCTTCTAAGTCGCTATCGTCTACCAATAAGTATTTAGTTTTGGAAAAGGACATGCCACAACCATGCCATTCCCACATCCATCCGAACGCTGTCCACCCTGGGATTCCATGCGACCGGCTCATTGCAGAAGGAGCTCAGTGACAGGTGTCGTGCCCAAATGTGTTTCTCAGCCACAGATTGTTTCCCCTGGGGGTTTTTCGGCAAACATGGATTTCAGCCTACCGTACGATCCCAGCCATCACTAAGCTGCGTCCTGCCTGATGTAGTCAAGGCTATTTTACATATGTTGTGCCCGCGATATTCTCAGCCGACAAACAGGCACACATTAAGGGAGAGTTTCTAAGCGCATTTCAACAGCTGCTATTTCTTCCTCTACAGAGTTTGGCTTTCTTGTTTTACTGTCCATTTTCACTGTGAATGAAAACGTTGAACTGTTCTACGTTTATAGGCAAGTCCCTAATGGTTGTTCTCTGTGGGGGTCGCCCACGTGCAGTCAAATTTAAGTCAATTTGAGATCTATAAACCACAGGTGTGTAAGATATGCCTCCACTGCCTAAAACGAACCTAAGCAGAGTTTTTTGATATCAGTATTTTTTATGAATCAAACTGAAGAAATTCTTACGAAATGATCTTGAACCAAGTCTGAGTCCAAGATCATTTTATGAATGAGGCCCTTGGATTTCTCACCGCTTAACTGCCATAAGCATTCTGTGTTCGAATTCTCGAAGCCTGTCAAGTACAGAATACCTCTGTTCGATAACGCGGCCGTAAATCATTCGTTATTATGACGTCACAGAATATTCTGATATATAAAATCAAGAAGAAACAAGCAGGTGCAAATCAAATTTGAAGGCGCAGGGTCCCATCCGTGAATTATCGGTAGTGCAACATGCCATCTAAGGAAGGAGCTCAGCCCGCAGCGAATGCGGTCATATTGAAACCGAACTCGGGTTAGTGACATTTTTGTCCTGCATTTTTCGTGCAATTTCGCTTTTAACAAATTAAAGGGATATTGCATGGGTTACAGCGAAATAATTATGCACTTACTTTTCCAGTCACTACAATAAGAATATTATTAATGACATTGTTAAATTATGAATGACGCAGACACTTGATGGATAAGCTGTGCAGAGCGGTCTATGCAGCCAGACGTGATCATTTTCAGTACTTTTCACAGTTATGCAATATTGTGTATGAGTACAGCAATAGCTGTCAAATTCCATGTTACTAATAATCCATGTCCCTCTCTTGATTCTTAAGTTTCCCTAAGAAAAGTGGCTTTTGGCAGTTGCCAAAACCGGCCTATATTTCCAACACATTTTGCCCACGACAGATTGGGAAACAAAATGCTGCTGAAAGGATTTCCACACCTCGGTCCCGGTTGCTATGACAGCCACATTGTGAGTTTTCATACCGCTGTGAACGTATTCGCTACTGTTTTCGATTAAACTGTTGTGTATTTCATCTGGAGAATGACAGTTTACAGCAATTTAAAATGAGTGATTTAAATTTAACAGTGATTTAAACTGAGACGCAAGCTGGACTCAACAGACGTTTTAAATACTCTCTTCTTAAATTTTTAAAAAACGTTTTAAAATCTCTCTTTGTTATGCTATTATTAAATGCATTCAATAAATACTCTAATACAAAATATTTTGTTGCTAAATTTGAAGTTACAACAATAAGGCTCTGTTGCTGCTTAACTTGTGAAAATGCTACTGAGGCCATCGTTTTCAATGGTTTAACAGTGTTTATGATTAGCTTGTTTTTACGTAAAGAAGTGTTTGTCTAAGAATATTTTGTAACGCGTCAGTTTTGACGTGCAATTTCAAGAATTCAGTGAATCTTTAAAAAGGAAAGGAGATGCAATCCCAGCTTGGAGCACATGGAATGCAAATGCACTGTGTATCAGCTATCATTTTCTGTTTCCCGAATGCTGATGTGGTGTTTAACTACTGTACATTAGGTTTCCAGTTCTGCTTAGTGCTCCAAGCATCTGTCTGAACTATAATTACCTTCATATTAGTTTGGCTTTGGCACAGGAACAGATGGAGCAGGACTATTCAAGCTAATTACTAACAAAAAAGGCTATGGCTGAAAAATGTGCAATAAAGGCAGTTTGGGCATTTACCTTTCAAATGGAGCCATTCAAACATTCTTTAATTGAATGGAAAAATAAAATGTAAAATGAAAGTGTTAAATTACAGGAAATCCAATGAGTGGAGTTAATGATAGAGGTCTGTAATGGAGTCTCTTGGCTGTGTGTGGGTCGGGGATAGAGGAGTGTTAATTAATGCCTGCTTACATTTGCCTTGTCAGTGGGGCACCATTGCATATGAGCTGAGTAAGCCAGTGAACAAGGGCTACACTTTGTCTTCACGGACTGCAGTACGTTTTCCCAGCATCAAAGAGGTAAGTGCTCCTCCATCATACCTCTGTCAGATCCTCTGTGCTCAAACATAACAAACAAGTTATTTGGACCATCAATGTCTCTTTGCTAATAAGATGCTCGAGGCAGCCAAGATACAATACATGGAAGAATGATTTTATATAATGCAGAAGGCTGTAATGATAATGGTAGATGAAATAGTGCATGTGGATTTTTTGGAATGATGTGGCAATCTGGGAATGTCCATGTTGGGAGTGTCACCTTTACCATCTGTGAGTACACTGACATGTACACTAAGAGGGCTTCATTAGCTGAAGGGTTGACATGGATGAAGTGAACATCTTGGCTTAAGTTCTCATAATAATACACATACACTTTACAGTGTTCATCTTGCTGTTATGGTATTTCGTTTAGTGTGTTAAGACGGTATTGGTATGACTGGAGCGTCTCCCTGTTTTCAGTCCACCACTCCCTCGCCAATGACATACCAACATGACTGGGTGAAGGCCAAACGGACGCGGCCCTGTCAAGTCCCCTTCCACTCCTCTGAGCCCCGCTTTCATGTGCCAACGGTGACCCAGGACACCAACCCTGGGTAAGCACACCTGTGCCAGTGCCCACACCCATCCCATCTCAGACACACCCTTAGTCCAACAGCCCAATGCCCACAGTGATGCTCACAGAGCCCAATGCCCACAGTCACGCTCAGAGCCCAATGCCCACAGTGATGCTCACAGAGCCCAATGCCCACAGTGACGCTCAGAGCCCAATGCCCACAGTCACACTCACAGAGCCCAATGCCCACAGTGATGCTCACAGAGCTCAATGCCCACAGTCACACTCACAGAGCCCAATGCCCACAGTGATGCTCACAGAGCCCAATGCCCACAGTGATGCTCACAGAGCCCAGTGCCCACAGTGACGCTCAGAGCCCAATGCCCACAGTCACACTCACAGAGCCCAATGCCCACAGTGACGCTCAGAGCCCAATGCCCACAGTGATGTTCACAGAGCCCAATGCCCACAGTGATGCTCACAGAGCCCAATGCCCACAGAGATGCTCACAGAGCCCAATGCCCACAGTCACACTATTTTTGGTAAAGGAAGTCAGTGTTATGGTAGTACAGTGTCCTCAGGTTTACAGCTCTGTGCTGAAGGTCAGTGTTACAGTAGTACAGTGTTGCAGTGTTCTCAGGTTTACAGCTCTGAAATTTGCCTGACGGCTGTTATGTTTTCCAGGCCAGGGACGTACGTTCAGGACACAGCACAGAACAGGAAGGTGGTCTGGCCCATGAAGTTTGGTGCAGTAGATTGGAATCTAGTGATCAAGCCCCAGAAAGTCACCCTGAGGACAGAGGTATGGGTGTGCCTCCGTGATCAGAGCGACCGCTTGGGAAAGGGTCCGCTGGCTTCGGTAAAGGCATAGTCTTGAAATTTTACCTTCTGGGGCACTATTGCAAGGCATGTGCATCATGTGACCTCATAAAGACGAAACATGAACCACTGACCGGGGAAAAGAGAACATACAGCTACCAAGCAGCACAGGCAACCATGGCAACCCGCCTGGGCTTTCACACTGATGTCACTCAGGACAGAAAGGATCAGAGCCCACACAGGTCAAAGATAAAACAACCTGGCACACAGCTTGGATATTCACTATTCATAAATTTTGGTATTTGATTCATAAATGTTAAGAAAGCCATTTGCATCACAGCATACGTGTGTGACATTTTCTTCAGGGTGAATGAGTGTTTCTGAGGTTGAAATGAGCAGCGAGGAAGTGTTCCTATGAGCAGAAATACTCTCTTAGCCTCCTATTACTCTACAGGTACATCATATGAGGACCAGGCACTATTTTACTATGAATATTTAATATTTGATCTTTATCCCCTTTTTGAACATGAACAATGTGTTAAGTCTTTATCACATAGTGACTAACATCTTACATTGTGTAGATATATAGTATTACATCTAATGTGTAGTGTGTACACAATGGAAGCAGGAAAATGTATTTGTCAACATTGTTATACATTTTTCTGAGTTAGGAATCATGAGGCAAAGCTAACAAAGAATATGTACTGCAGCAACATAACTCATTCTGTTCATTAGTGCAAAATCATCTCATGGCTTAACTACTGAAGCCAGGTTTCAGGTGGTTTAAACCTCACTTCTCTGTGTTTTGTAGGCCCCTTGTGAGAGAGACTTCCGGAAACAGAGGGATAAAGTGGCGCAGCTTAGCCTGTACTACACCTGAGTCCATAATGCTATGACACCTACACCTGAGTCCATAATGCTATGACACCTGCACTGTGCCTGAAAACACCTCAGGAGAAACCAAGGGCTTCTGCATGCATCTTCAGTCCTCAACATCACAACATGGGACCAGTGTGTTCTGCCGTCTCCTTCCCTTCTCACTTGTCATTAATTTTATGATGCAGATGTATGTAATGGTTCATAAAAACATAAGAATACATAATTATGAGGGTATTTGGCCCCTTATTCACTATTGGTTATGAGGGTGGTCACTTGGTACCATCTCTTCTCCTTGCCTAAAGACAGAGTTATGGCTCTAAATTTAAAGCTAAACATCAATGTCCTGCTTTGGTTCAGACATGATGCATGGGGATGTTGCTCAATGTAATCACTGTGTTGGGTAGAAGCACAGGGATGTGAAAGAATGATTACAGTGCTGCAGTGTTCAGTGCTACAATGAGAACTTGCTGACTGGGTCTTTCACAATACCAGTGTTGGGAACATGTCAACACCTTTGTTTTTTACCTGGGTATTATGTGTCATAAGAACGACCCTTTTCTTCAGTAGGATGTATCTGAGCTTTCCTGAGTGGAGGGCCATATCAGACAATGATCCCAACATCTCATTTACTAATGATCAGAAAAAAGTGAATGGAGCTTGTCTGGCCCCGCAGGACTGTGTGTGCTGTTGTGCAGGTGGCAGTGTGTGTTTGCAGGACTGTGCGTGCTGTTGTGCAGGTGGCAGTGTGTGTTTGCAGGATTGTGCGTGCTGTTGTGCAGGTGGAAGTGTGTCTTTGCAGGACTGTGCGTGCTGTTGTGCAGGTGGCAGTGTGTGTTTGCAGGACTGTGCGTGCTGTTGTGCAGGTGGCAGTGTGTGTTTGCAGGACTGTGCGTGCTGTTTTGCAGGTGGCAGTGTGTGTTTGCAGGACTGTGCGTGCTGTTGTGCAGGTGGCAGTGTGTGCTTGCAGGACTGTGCGTGCTGTTGTGCAGGTTGCAGTGTGTGTTTGCAGGACTGTGCGTGCTGTTGTGCAGGTGGCAGTGTGTGTTTGCAGGACTGTGCGTGCTGTTGTGCAGGTGGCAGTGTGTGTTTGCAGGACTGTGCGTGCTGTTTTGCAGGTGGCAGTGTGTGTTTGCAGGACTGTGTGTGACTGTTGTTTTGCAGGTGGCAGTGTGTGTTTGCAGGATTGTGCGTGCTGTTTTGCAGGTGGCAGTGTGTGTTTGCAGGACTGTGCGTGCTGTTGTGCAGGTGGCAGTGTGTGTTTGCAGGACTGTGCCTGCTGTTTTGCAGGTGGCAGTGTGTGTTTGCAGGACTGTGTGTGCTGTTGTGCAGGTTGCAGTGTGTGTTTGCAGGACTGTGTGTGCTGTTGTGCAGGTGGCAGTGTGTGTTTGCAGGACTGTGTGTACTGTTGTGCAGGTGGCAGTGTGTGTTTGCAGGACTGTGTGTGCTGTTGTGCAGGTGGCAGTGTGTCTTTGCAGGACTGTGCGTGCTGTTGTGCAGGTGGCAGTGTGTGTTTGCAGGACTGTGCGTGCTGTTGTGCAGGTGGCAGTGTGTGTTTGCAGGACTGTGCGTGCTGTTGTGCAGGTGGCAGTGTGTGTTTGCAGGACTGTGTGTGCTGTTGTGCAGGTGGCAGTGTGTGTTTGCAGGACTGTGCGTGCTGTTGTGCAGGTGGCAGTGTGTGTTTGCAGGACTGTGCGTGCTGTTGTGCAGGTGGCAGTGTGTGTTTGCAGGACTGTGCGTGCTGTTGTGCAGGTGGCAGTGTGTGTTTGCAGGACTGTGCGTGCTGTTGTGCAGGTGGCAGTGTGTGTTTGCAGGACTGTGTGTGCTGTTGTGCAGGTGGCAGTGTGTGTTTGCAGGACTGTGCGTGCTGTTGTGCAGGTGGCAGTGTGTGTTTGCAGGACTGTGCGTGCTGTTGTGCAGGTGGCAGTGTGTGTTTGCAGGACTGTGCGTGCTGTTGTGCAGGTGGCAGTGTGTGCTTGCAGGACTGTGTGTGCTGTTGTGCAGGTTGCAGTGTGTGTTTGCAGGACTGTGCGTGCTGTTGTGCAGGTGGCAGTGTGTGTTTGCAGGACTGTGCGTGCTGTTGTGCAGGTGGCAGTGTGTGTTTGCAGGACTGTGCGTGCTGTTGTGCAGGTGGCAGTGTGTCTTTGCAGGACTGTGCGTGCTGTTGTGCAGGTGGCAGTGTGTCTTTGCAGGACTGTGCGTGCTGTTGTGCAGGTGGCAGTGTGTGTTCGCAGGACTGTGTGTGCTGTTGTGCAGGTGGCAGTGTGTGTTCGCAGGACTGTGTGACTACTTGGCTGTGGCCAAAAACATTCAGTCCCACAGATGGGAGGATAAATGCAGCACATGAGATGCATGAGCGACTGCACAAACCTCAACACTGTTCAGTTACAGACAAACAGTAATTAAATACAGAAGAACTTTGCTTTTTAATTTTTATTTTGAAATATTTATTTCCCTTAATGTGTTTAGAAAGGGGATGTTAATCCAGATGCATGAGGTCTGCAGCGCTCTATGGAGCCAGCAGGACTGTGCACCTGTTAATCCCACTCTGCACGGCCACGCTGTGCTGGTGTCATGTGACTCAGTTTGGCTCCAACCTGTGGTGTTATTTGACTGGGGATTGGAGTTTTCAGGTTTGATTCAGAACAGGAAAACAGACTTAATTAAACAGGTGAGAAATTCCAAATGAGTACATCTGTACTGCAGGCTTGTTTTGTGCCACTGCTCAGTTCACTGACCGGATCTGCTGGCTAATGCAGGCTGGAGTAGGGGCTGCTAGCAATGAAATCATACAAAGAGGCCCGTTTGTAAAAAAAAAAATTAAAACTCAAATACAGATTATTGCTTCAACTCCAAATGGCAATATAAGAAAACAGGCTTAAAAATAAACCCATGCATACTTGAGCACAGAGGAAGTTTGTGTGAATGGGCTTGAATCCCAGGGCTAGACAGGGAATGTGATCAGAGCCTGTGTTTGCTCTGCACCCACAGCTCCTCCAGCCCCGCGCCACACCAGCTCTGCTGTGTTTCTGCATCCCTGTGTCAGTCTGTTCATGGAGGCCTCACTTCTTCCGCCTCACTTTAGGCTTTTTCACAGGCCGTAGATAGGGGTTGTCAATCATGTTTTCCTCACTGGCTTTCACTGCAGGCACCACTCCACCAGGGGGCAGGACAGAGTTCTCCTTATCTGCTCCCGAGTCATCCTGCAGCACAGTACAAGTGATAAGAGACACAAACAGCACAAATTCTGTCCTTCCTCACACACACAAACTGCACAGCTGCACTGCGACATCACACAATGATCACAAAGGGGCTGAGTCTGTCGCAGCAGTGAGAGTGAAGTGCTGGCTGGCTCAGGGTGATGATGTAATGGCTAAGTGTTGGAGCAGTGAGAATGAAGTGCCTGCTGGATCAGGGTGATGATGTAATGGCTAAGTGTTGGAGCAGTGAGAATGAAGTGCCTGCTGGCTCAGGGTGATGATGTAATGGCTAAGTTTTGGAGCAGTGAGAGTGAAGTGCTGGCTGGCTCAGGGTGATGATGTAATGTCTGAGTGTCGCAGCAGTGATAATGAAGTGCCTGCTGGCTCAGGGTGATGATGTAATGGCTGAGTGTGGAGCTGGTTGACTCACAGTGATGATGTTTCCAGAGGCGTTCTCTGTGTCCGTCTGCTCATCCTGCTCAGACGAGTCCGTCTCCTCCAGCATCTGCAGCTCCAGCTCAGAGGGCAGCAGTGCGTTCAGATATGGGATGGAGCTAGGCCGCGCCGCAATCACTGATAACATCAGCACAGACACACACTGTCATTACTGACACCATCAGCACAGATTCACCCTGTCATTACTGACAACATCAGCACAGACGCACAATGTCATTACTGACAACATCAGCACAGACGCACAATGTCAGAGCTGACAGAGCTGGGTGGGTTGGACTGAAGCGTGTGGAGTTTGGCTGTTCTGTGAGAGCTGGGTGGGTTGGACTGAAGCGTGTGGAGTTTGGCTGTTCTGTGAGAGCTGGGTGGGTCGGGGCTTGGTGCTCACAGGGGAATGCTGTGATGTCATCTCTGAAGAGGCTCTGCGTCTCGCCGGTTTTGGCCATGAAGCGTGTAAGTGCTCGCTCCACATCTCTGCGCTGCGACGCTGCCTTTTCCCGCACCACCTGGTAATCAGACACAGGCTCCCGGAACGTCTGTGGATGAACACAAGCACATTACCCAGCAGCCTTTGCACCTACACCCAGGACGTTCAAAACAACGAGCCTTACTTTCACAGGAAATGGGAACATTGCAAACACTGTTACAGTGAAGTGACCAGTATCACTGCTACTGTACAGGGAGCTGCCTCAACTGTGTTGAAGGCTTTCAGAGGCAGTCTGAAAATTATTCAACCTGACAAATTAATCTTACTTTACTTTGTACCTACATATTATCACAACCTGATATAAAAAAATTCACACAATCTCTAACAAGCATCAGGTTGTGTGGTACACTTGAGTTCTCATGTAGACCTGTGTGTGTGTGTGTGTGTGTGTGTGTGAGAGAGGTCATACCGGGGTTTTGATGTAGGTGTGGGGGTCAGGGAACTCTGGGAAGTGGCTGGGGATGTGAGCGGGGTGAGTCCGTTTCTGTCCTGCAGTCAGAGCTTTAGGGACAACTGGGGCATTTGTCACCGGAGCTGAGGAGAGAGGAGAGGACTACAGTACACTCCAGTCCAGTATCACCCTCAGTTCACACAGAACACCGACACTCCAGTATGGCACCACCATGCTTTTAAAGACCCATCTGAAAGACCCTGTATGGTTTCCTGTTGTACAACACTGCCCAGTAGTGATGCACTGGTAGGCTTACTAAAAAATATCACAGGTTTGGGCAGGCAGGTCATAAAGTGACAAAGCAGCGTTCCGAATGAGTTATTAATAACTTACAGAAACATTGTGTGTGCATTACTAGTTCAGCTTCTATCTTCTCTTTCCCTCTCTCTGTTACTCTCTAAAACTCAAACACACACACATATGCATGTACGCACGCACTCATGTGTTTTAGAGTGTTGAGGCTCCACCTATAAGTTTTTTCCCTAAGGGGTATCCGTAGCTTTTGTTTACACCACCGGCGCCAAAACTCTTTTTTTTTTGGTCAGAAAGAAGAGGCTACCACTGACTATATGGCCGACTTAATCAGAGGAATGTTACAAAACAGGTGATGCCAAGGCTGCATGCAAAGTGAGCCAAAAAAAAAGTAAGGTGTGGGAGAGATCTGGACAGGCTGTCCAATCCGATGACACTATAACAGCAAGCCCACTCAACAAGCTCCCTCAAATCAGCCCTTGGTGTCAGCATTCATGAAGTACAAGGTGCCATTTGCAGAGAAATCTAAACTCAACAAAGCGCTGGAATACGGAAGCCGCAGCGCTCACAACTCACAATAATAAATAATACTATGATGCATAAATTTGGTGCAGATTGGCTTTCATAACATGTCGGGTGGGCGGGGGTATTAAAAAAACCCTGACCCACGCATCACTACCGCCCACAGTCTGAAAATGCTTTAAATTCAGAATCCAGAAGTGATGCAGGAGGTGCAGTCTCTCAGGTGGGACAGTAATCTGAGGCTACTGAAGATCCAATGGCACTTTCCCAAAGAATTGGGGTGCAGCTGAACATCACAACCCCCAGTGTGAAAGAGTGAAATCACATGTGAGATTACTCACGCGCTGTTATCACCATCCGCTGAGATCTCTTGGCATACACTGGTAGGCTGTCCACATTGAAACCTGCAGCAGAAAATCAGCAGATGAAATCACACAGTCTCTGAGAAGCAATCCACCATTATGTCCTGAGATACTTACGATGAGGTCTACAGTGCTGCAGTAATCATATCTGACAGTGGCAAAGCCATGATGACTGCAAATTAACATTAATCACTTAATGAAAATCCCAGCTATCATCAGAAAGAGAGCAATACAGCAGGGCAGCACTGCAGGTGTATATCTGACAGTCATATGTGTATAGGACAGGCCTGCACAGATTATATGCGTATTTTATCTTGTAATTGAGTGTGAGCATTACATCAGACAGCGTGGGGGTGCTTACCCATCTCTATGAGTGTGAGCATTACGTCAGACAGCGTGGGGGTTCCTAACCATCTCTATGAGTGTGAGCACTACGTCAGACAGCGTGGGGGTGCTTACCCATCTCTATGAGTGTGAGCACTACGTCAGACAGCGTGGGGATGCTTACCCATCTCTATGAGTGTGAGCACTACGTCAGACAGCGTGGGGATGCTTACCCATCTCTATGAGTGTGAGCACTACGTCAGACAGCGTGGGGGTGCTTACCCATCTCTATGAGTGTGAGCACTACGTCAGACAGCGTGGGGGTGCTTACCCATCTCTATGAGTGTGAGCACTACATCAGACAGCGTTGAGGTGCTTACCCATCTCTATGAGTGTGAGCATTACGTCAGACAGCGTGGGGGTTCCTAACCATCTCTATGAGTGTGAGCACTACGTCAGACAGCGTGGGGGTGCTTACCCATCTCTATGAGTGTGAGCACTACGTCAGACAGCGTGGGGGTGCTTACCCATCTCTATGAGTGTGAGCACTACGTCAGACAGCGTGGGGGTGCTTACCCATCTCTATGAGTGTGAGCACTACGTCAGACAGCGTGGGGGTGCTTACCCATCTCTATGAGTGTGAGCACTACGTCAGACAGCGTGGGGGTGCTTACCCATCTCTATGAGTGTGAGCACTACGTCAGACAGCGTGGGGGTGCTTACCCATCTCTATGAGTGTGAGCACTACGTCAGACAGCGTGGGGGTGCTTACCCATCTCTATGAGTGTGAGCACTACGTCAGACAGCGTGGGGGTGCTTACCCATCTCTATGAGTGTGAGCATTACGTCAGACAGCGTGGGGGTGCTTACCCATCTCTATGAGTGTGAGCACTACGTCAGACAGCGTGGGGGTGCTTACCCATCTCTATGAGTGTGAGCACTACGTCAGACAGCGTGGGGGTGCTTACCCATCTCTATGAGTGTGAGCACTACGTCAGACAGCGTGGGGGTGCTTACCCATCTCTATGAGTGTGAGCACTACGTCAGACAGCGTGGGGGTGCTTACCCATCTCTATGAGTGTGAGCACTACGTCAGACAGCGTGGGGGTGCTTACCCATCTCTATGAGTGTGAGCACTACGTCAGACAGCGTGGGGGTGCTTACCCATCTCTATGAGTGTGAGCACTACGTCAGACAGCGTGGGGGTGCTTACCCATCTCTATGAGTGTGAGCACTACGTCAGACAGCGTGGGGGTGCTTACCCATCTCTATGAGTGTGAGCACTACGTCAGACAGCGTGGGGGTGCTTACCCATCTCTATGAGTGTGAGCACTACGTCAGACAGCGTGGGGGTTCCTAACCATCTCTATGAGTGTGAGCATTACGTCAGACAGCGTGGGGGTGCTTACCCATCTCTATGAGTGTGAGCACTACGTCAGACAGCGTGGGGGTGCGTACCCATCTCTATGAGTGTGAGCACTACGTCAGACAGCGTGGGGGTTCCTAACCATCTCTATGAGTGTGAGCATTACGTCAGACAGCGTGGGGGTTCCTAACCATCTCTATGAGTGTGAGCATTACGTCAGACAGCGTGGGGGTGCTTACCCATCTCTATGAGTGTGAGCACTACGTCAGACAGCGTGGGGGTGCTTACCCATCTCTATGAGTGTGAGCACTACGTCAGACAGCGTGGGGGTGCTTACCCATCTCTATGAGTGTGAGCACTACGTCAGACAGCGTGGGGGTGCTTACCCATCTCTATGAGTGTGAGCACTACGTCAGACAGCGTGGGGGTGCTTACCCATCTCTATGAGTGTGAGCATTACGTCAGACAGCGTGGGGGTTCTTAACCATCTCTATGAGTGTGAGCACTACGTCAGACAGCGTGGGGGTGCTTACCCATCTCTATGAGTGTGAGCACTACGTCAGACAGCGTGGGGGTGCTTACCCATCTCTATGAGTGTGAGCACTACGTCAGACAGCGTGGGGGTGCTTACCCATCTCTATGAGTGTGAGCACTACGTCAGACAGCGTGGGGGTGCTTACCCATCTCTATGAGTGTGAGCACTACGTCAGACAGCGTGGGGGTGCTTACCCATCTCTATGAGTGTGAGCACTACGTCAGACAGCGTGGGGGTGCTTACCCATCTCTATGAGTGTGAGCACTACGTCAGACAGCGTGGGGGTGCTTACCCATCTCTATGAGTGTGAGCACTACGTCAGACAGCGTGGGGGTGCTTACCCATCTCTATGAGTGTGAGCACTACGTCAGACAGCGTGGGGGTGCTTACCCATCTCTATGAGTGTGAGCACTACGTCAGACAGCGTGGGGGTGCTTACCCATCTCTATGAGTGTGAGCACTACGTCAGACAGCGTGGGGGTGCTTACCCATCTCTATGAGTGTGAGCATTACGTCAGACAGCGTGGGGGTGCTTACCCATCTCTATGAGTGTGAGCACTACGTCAGACAGCGTGGGGGTGCTTACCCATCTCTATGAGTGTGAGCACTACGTCAGACAGCGTGGGGGTGCTTACCCATCTCTATGAGTGTGAGCACTACGTCAGACAGCGTGGGGGTGCTTACCCATCTCTATGAGTGTGAGCACTACGTCAGACAGCGTGGGGGTGCTTACCCATCTCTATGAGTGTGAGCACTACGTCAGACAGCGTGGGGGTGCTTACCCATCTCTATGAGTGTGAGCACTACGTCAGACAGCGTGGGGGTGCTTACCCATCTCTATGAGTGTGAGCACTACGTCAGACAGCGTGGGGGTGCTTACCCATCTCTATGAGTGTGAGCACTACGTCAGACAGCGTGGGGGTGCTTACCCATCTCTATGAGTGTGAGCACTACGTCAGACAGCGTGGGGGTGCTTACCCATCTCTATGAGTGTGAGCACTACGTCAGACAGCGTGGGGGTGCTTACCCATCTCTATGAGTGTGAGCACTACGTCAGACAGCGTGGGGGTGCTTACCCATCTCTATGAGTGTGAGCACTACGTCAGACAGCGTGGGGGTGCTTACCCATCTCTATGAGTGTGAGCACTACGTCAGACAGCGTGGGGGTGCTTACCCATCTCTATGAGTGTGAGCACTACGTCAGACAGCGTGGGGGTGCTTACCCATCTCTATGAGTGTGAGCACTACGTCAGACAGCGTGGGGGTGCTTACCCATCTCTATGAGTGTGAGCACTACGTCAGACAGCGTGGGGGTGCTTACCCATCTCTATGAGTGTGAGCACTACGTCAGACAGCGTGGGGGTTCCTAACCATCTCTATGAGTGTGAGCACTACGTCAGACAGCGTGGGGGTGCTTACCCATCTCTATGAGTGTGAGCACTACGTCAGACAGCGTGGGGGTGCTTACCCATCTCTATGAGTGTGAGCATTACGTCAGACAGCGTGGGGGTTCCTAACCATCTCTATGAGTGTGAGCACTACGTCAGACAGCGTGGGGGTGCTTACCCATCTCTATGAGTGTGAGCACTACGTCAGACAGCGTGGGGGTGCTTACCCATCTCTATGAGTGTGAGCACTACGTCAGACAGCGTGGGGGTGCTTACCCATCTCTATGAGTGTGAGCACTACGTCAGACAGCGTGGGGGTTCCTAACCATCTCTATGAGTGTGAGCATTACGTCAGACAGCGTGGGGGTTCCTAACCATCTCTATGAGTGTGAGCATTACGTCAGACAGCGTGGGGGTGCTTACCCATCTCTATGAGTGTGAGCACTACGTCAGACAGCGTGGGGGTGCTTACCCATCTCTATGAGTGTGAGCACTACGTCAGACAGCGTGGGGGTGCTTACCCATCTCTATGAGTGTGAGCACTACGTCAGACAGCGTGGGGGTTCCTAACCATCTCTATGAGTGTGAGCATTACTTCAGACAGCGTGGGGGTGCTTACCCATCTCTATGAGTGTGAGCACTACGTCAGACAGCGTGGGGGTGCTTACCCATCTCTATGAGTGTGAGCACTACGTCAGACAGCGTGGGGGTTCCTAACCATCTCTATGAGTGTGAGCACTACGTCAGACAGCGTGGGGGTTCCTAACCATCTCTATGAGTGTGAGCATTACGTCAGACAGCGTGGGGGTGCTTACCCATCTCTATGAGTGTGAGCACTACGTCAGACAGCGTGGGGGTGCTTACCCATCTCTATGAGTGTGAGCACTACGTCAGACAGCGTGGGGGTGCTTACCCATCTCTATGAGTGTGAGCACTACGTCAGACAGCGTGGGGGTGCTTACCCATCTCTATGAGTGTGAGCACTACGTCAGACAGCGTGGGGGTTCCTAACCATCTCTATGAGTGTGAGCATTACGTCAGACAGCGTGGGGGTGCTTACCCATCTCTATGAGTGTGAGCACTACGTCAGACAGCGTGGGGGTGCGTACCCATCTCTATGAGTGTGAGCACTACGTCAGACAGCGTGGGGGTTCCTAACCATCTCTATGAGTGTGAGCATTACGTCAGACAGCGTGGGGGTTCCTAACCATCTCTATGAGTGTGAGCATTACTTCAGACAGCGTGGGGGTGCTTACCCATCTCTATGAGTGTGAGCACTACGTCAGACAGCGTGGGGGTGCTTACCCATCTCTATGAGTGTGAGCACTACGTCAGACAGCGTGGGGGTTCCTAACCATCTCTATGAGTGTGAGCATTACGTCAGACAGCGTGGGGGTTCCTAACCATCTCTATGAGTGTGAGCATTACGTCAGACAGCGTGGGGGTGCTTACCCATCTCTATGAGTGTGAGCACTACGTCAGACAGCGTGGGGGTGCTTACCCATCTCTATGAGTGTGAGCACTACGTCAGACAGCGTGGGGGTGCTTACCCATCTCTATGAGTGTGAGCACTACGTCAGACAGCGTGGGGGTGCTTACCCATCTCTATGAGTGTGAGCACTACGTCAGACAGCGTGGGGGTTCCTAACCATCTCTATGAGTGTGAGCATTACGTCAGACAGCGTGGGGGTGCTTACCCATCTCTATGAGTGTGAGCACTACGTCAGACAGCGTGGGGGTGCGTACCCATCTCTATGAGTGTGAGCACTACGTCAGACAGCGTGGGGGTTCCTAACCATCTCTATGAGTGTGAGCATTACGTCAGACAGCGTGGGGGTTCCTAACCATCTCTATGAGTGTGAGCATTACGTCAGACAGCGTGGGGGTGCTTACCCATCTCTATGAGTGTGAGCACTACGTCAGACAGCGTGGGGGTGCTTACCCATCTCTATGAGTGTGAGCACTACGTCAGACAGCGTGGGGGTGCTTACCCATCTCTATGAGTGTGAGCACTACGTCAGACAGCGTGGGGGTGCTTACCCATCTCTATGAGTGTGAGCACTACGTCAGACAGCGTGGGGGTGCTTCGGGCCGTGTGTTCACAGTATGCCTTTGCACAGCGGCCCACCTCAGAAACATCTGCAAGGAGCAAAGCAGGAAATGAATGCTGGGACATGTTCCACTTCAGTACAGACAGCTAACCACAACTCAACACCCAAACTTCAGTACAGACAGCTAACCACAACTCAACACCCAAACTTCAGTACAGACAGCCAACCACAACTCAACACCCAAACTTCAGTACAGACAGCTAACCACAACTCAACACCCAAACTTCAGTACAGACAGCTAACCACAACTCAACACCCAAACTTCAGTACAGACAGCTAACCACAACTCAACACCCAAACTTCAGTACAGACAGCTAACCACAACTCAACACCCAAACTTCAGTACAGACAGCTAACTACAACTCAACACCCAAACTTCAGTACAGACAGCTAACTACAACTCAACACCCAAACTTCAGTACAGACAGCTAACTACAACTCAACACCCAAACTTCAGTACAGACAGCTAACCACAACTCAACACCCAAACTTCAGTAAAGACAGCTAACCACAACTCAACACCCAAACTTCAGTAAAGACAGCTAACCACAACTCAACACCCAATCCTGGAGGTAGTCTTAAAATTTTACAGCTATTCATCTATTTTTCTAAATACTACTAGTATTAATACCAAAAGTTAATATAACATTAGCCGTAGAAATGACAACACTAGACTATATTAATACAACTGTTATGTCATAATCTCAGGGTGCTTAAGCATAAAAATGGTGCTGTAACTTCACCTCAACCGGCAGTAATGTGTGGCACCTGCACAGACACAATGTGTCAGGGCAGGGCATGCATGAAGCTACGTACAACTCTGCATCATCTCCGTGAGAGTCTCCACGGCCACCCTCTCCGCGCTGTCGAACCCACACTCTGTCAGCAGCGAGCTCACCACAACCTGCAGGGTGCGCCGACGTGCCAGGTAGTAATTCTCTGCTGGACTGGAGCTGCTCTTTCCCCCTCCTGATCGCTGAGGAGAACAAGCGGGACCAGTCTCACAACAGGGCAGGGCACTAAACTATGTACCGCTACTGTTTCCTGTGTGAACTCTATAGGTAGCCAATTATAAGGTGTTTTATAGACTAGGCAAATTCTGTAGCCAACCAGAATAAAACAGCAGCCTGTTATTTTTAAAGTTCAAGGATGCTGAATGGCCAGGTGGAAACGTTACAGTTATCCTGTCTACGGCCTTGAATTCTAGAACTGCCAGGTAAAATGTTCGGTTTTAGACTTATGAAAGGAAGTAAAAGCCATTAACTTATAGTTCCGTCTCAGTTCAATGGTTGAGAGCGAATGAAACAATATCTGTTGTCCTGGACAACACAGAATACTTGCACAAAAAATCTTATTCATATCACCAGTAGCATGGGCAATATTACATTTAAAGGACGGGTAAGCAGGCGAAATCAGGCAAAGCAGTAGGATAGCTGACTGGACACCTGTCGGTCCCCAGCTAGCGATTCATAATTTCACTGTAGCTTCACAGCGAGGCCAGCTGAACCACAGACATATTTCATTAGTTATGTGGAAGAGTTTTTCAAGCAAAGCATCACATATTTAGATACACCCTTGTCTTTTACCATGTCGCAGTAATGAGCAAAAGTAGAAGTAGGTTATTCTTTCAAAAAGTAATGTTTCTTGGCCATTATATGTAACCGATCGACATGGCATGCGTATAGCCTGTGATACCTATTTGGACACAACACCGCAGGTAGGATAGGCAATACGTTCAGGTGTCCAGCATGAAACGCCAACAAAAGTGGGCTAGTTGCTCAGCACAGATGTTGCTATTGATATGTCGCGACGCAGGTATGGGTAACTAACTTTTGCTCAGAAGCCACCAAGTTATCCCGAACATCAGCGACAAAGCCGTTTTACTGGCGAACTAGCAATCGCTACCTAAGCTAACTATTAATATACGAATGCCACCTGGCATATCTAGATTATTTAGGAAAATTACATATGGTTATTACCAGCTAACCACTCCTACATCACAGTGTTAGGCAACTAGCTTCCAATTGTCAGAGATACATAGCTATTAAATTAAGCAACCAGGTTTTATTAGCAACGAGCTAATGCTACCTGTCAGTCTAGGCAAGCAAGCTAGCTAGCAAAGCAAGACAAAACAACCGCTCGATGCGCTTGGTCTCAGTTAGCTATCTTAGCGATTGGTTAGAACGGCTTGATTTATGTAATCGAATGAAACATTCTGAGAGTACTGAGCAAACTAGTTTGCGTCTAACTACAATTTGAATAAGATGTGTGCTGTTTAGTATGAATAGTTACCGCTCCCATGCCTAGGGAATTGCTCCCCATTACGGCTGGGTCCGCCATTTTCCTTTCGGTGTGTTAGCGTTCGGCGCGATAATTGGCTGCGTTGTTTTTCTCTTTGGACGAAATCTGTTCTCCTCTGATTGGTCTGGATCGTACATGTGACGTCTATACTTCAGTCAGCGACGAGAAAGTGACGACAACATGTCACAGCTATTCAAAAAGGGCAAATTCACCAAATTTATATGGGCGCCGAAAGTGATATCAGTCTCTCTGTGTGCTTTTTAGTTGAATTGTATTTTGAGAGTATAGCTAACACTAATTTTCTAACAGAGATCCCATACAACACCACTCACCATGACATCCAGACCCTGCCATTCCAATAAACAGTGTTCTGTGTACAGAAGTTTCAGTGAAGTGAATCAAACAGAAACCACGTGAATCGTGAGCTGCCTTCATTAGGATCCATTGACAGCAAGAATTAATGAATTAATTACAGGCAATAACAAGACACATTGAATAGTTTATTTAGTCATGTTTAAGTAATCAACTTCCACCTTTTTGGGTGTTTTGAGATGGTGAGATACATTTTCATGCGCACACAACTGTCCAGAATGAACATACTGCAATCTGTCCTTTTTTGGTATGGCTTTTGAAGACTCTGTACCCAGCTATAAATATGTTTAACTATACCAGTAACATAACTATAGAATAGACTCGCATGGAATAGACACATAAAATAAACTAAAGATTACAGTAACATGATATCAACTTTAGTCTGGAAATCTGAACCTGGTTTTTTGAGGGTTGTATTTCTTGCAGTGTGTTGGTCTGCCAGTTAGAAACACATGTATCGTACAGTTTGCCAATAGAGCAGTATTGAGTTGGAACAGTGATGTGACCACTTTTGCTAGAAGTTCACACACCCTCTTTACCTGGCACCTGTATGGCCTCTGTTGTCTTGTAAACAATAATCTACTTCAAAATCTTTCTTCTGCAATAAAAACTAAGGAAGCAGAATTACACAAAAAGTGAATGAATTCTTTATGGGAACATTTGGAACATGGTGAAATTGCACATTGTAATTTTGAAATCTTGGGTTGAGGGCAAGTTGGTTTCCCTCTGTAAGACTGCGCGGTCCCATCGCCCAGAGGCCTCGGCATGCCCTCAAACACAGCTGTGCGTCTGACTGTAGACCTCAGATGGGGCGGAAGCATCCAGAATACTGTGGCGAGGCCATGAGCCGTAGATACAGCTGCAGGCCTTGGAGCAGGGCTCTGAACCAGAGCTGCAGACTGCCATTCAGAGGGGGGTGTAACACACATACTGCCAGCAATGCTGCCACGCCCAGCAACAGCAGCATAGCCACACCCAGCCAGGAGCTCCAGCGCCTCTGATTGGACAGGAGAGAGAGAGCAGTCACAATCTGCCACACTGCGTCTTGCCAAAGATCCTTTACACTCACCAGATACTCAGCTGTAGGATGACAGAAGGAACAGCGTTGCTGTCAGCGAGTGTCTGCTGAGGCTCAGCCAGGGTTCGAGTTGAGGGGGTATCCCCCTTGTAAAATTGTCCTCTCCCTTCCCATCCCCTTTTCTTTAATGGAATTAGCGTTGCTAATTATCGCCTAATAACGAAAAGAAAACCTCTGCGATAATTAAATGTCAATCTTATGTTATTTGCGCTCCAGTTTGTGTTGTTTTGTATCCTCTGTGCATTTGTGGCTTTAGATTCCTTATTTCTTATTTGCTTGGAGCCTGGAAATGCATGCTTCTGATTGGGTAATGGAACTTCACCGTGAGTTTTGCTTTGGACGAGGATTGCAGATGCTACAGGTTAAAATGGGTAAGTGGCAGGTTCAGCAGGACCCAAACCTTTAGAAGTTTTTTTTAGTGAAGATGAAGAAAACAGGCCTCTGGGTGGCAGGATAAAATGTTGCCTGCAGGCCCTGAGGTCGGAGGTTCGATTCCTGGCTTTGCTATTCCCAGCTATGGTCAGAGGTCCCATTTGGCAAGGCAACAATTAGCCAAGCTCGCCAGGGTTTGATATGGGGTAAGCTGGCCTAATCTACTCCATTGGTCTCATTGCAATAGCACCCTCCTTGTAATGCTTGAATATAAAAGGTATATTAAGCAGTACCTTGTATGCAGTTGTGATAGTGTAGCAGTCTATTTTTGAAATCCTGCATTAGTAATATCATTGTTGTTATTATATAAAAAAATAGTTTTGTAAATAACTGGATAGTTTTTGACAGTTTTGAACTAATAATACAAATTACAAGTACATTTTCTGTCTTTTTTCTGTCTTATGATTATGCATGAATATAAAAAAATGTTGGCATATACCACCATCCTTCTATTCCAAGGTTGACCATCCCCTTGATTTTTATTACAAATCGGCGACTGGGCACAGCCAATTGAGTAAATGCTGAGAAGAGCATTACCTCGGCCCTACGTGTGCTCAGCTGACGCAGCTCCTCACGGCACTGCTTCAGGCGGGACTGGCAGCTGTGGCACTCAAGCTCCATGGCTTCCAGCTCCGCCCTCAGCTCCACACACTGCAGAGACACACCCACAAGACAGCCAGTCAATCAACCTTCAACTCCACCTACTACAGAGAGACACACACCTTAACACAGGTTTGTTTCTGGTGTGCCTCTCCTGCTCTGCCGGGTGGGTTCTACCTTCCTTCATGTCCATTTGAAACTCTACCTCATCTGCACATAGGCTGTACTTTTTATAACAGTTAAATGATTAAAACCACACATACATTTTTCTGAAGGATCTTTGGCTTTGGAGAAGTAAACAATGGCATGAATAATTCACTGGAGAAGGATAAACTTATGATTTTATTTAATCAGCAGTGTTTAAGAACTGCATGCTCAGAGGAGCCCCCCCTCCAGCATGAGCAGAGAGGGGGTCTATATGGAGCCCCAGCACCCCCCCCCCCCCCCCCCCAGCTCACCTCCCTTTCCTTCAGTCTTAGGCTCTCCAGCGCCTCCTGCAGGGCTGGCTGCGCTAGGGCGGCTTTCCCTTCAGGCAGATACAGCTGCCTCATGGAGCCCCAGGAGTCGCAGGCCGGATCTGTTTGCAGAAACACAAAGCAGCCCTGATTCAAACATCCGCTCCTCACGCTGAACATTGGGTAAAACAGAATTATTCTGTTCGCCATGACACACATGTTCTAACATTTCTGAGGAATCACTATTAAATATTAATAATTCATAATATGAGTAACTAACTATGGAAAAGATTGCTCTTGTTATTGGAGCTATTTTATCTAAAAAATGTACACATCTCTCTAATATCTCTCCACTCTTACTCAATTCTCTCACTTTGAATGAAGTTTCCGGATTGACAGGGGTCTTCAAAGTTCTGAAGTTTCTCTGAAATTAGAAAACAGTTCTTTGTTTGGACTGCAATAGATTGATGAAAAAGAGATTTTTATATACATTCAAGAAATTATTAAAAACTAAAACAAGTGAAAAGTAAGTAAGACTAAGTAATAAACATCAACTTAATGAATGAAATACTGTCCTGGTAATTTAACACTTTTTAAAATGCGATGTAATTTAAATTTGAAGCCAATGCACATTTAACACATTACCGCTACCTTACAATATTACCTTAGAATAGCTGCTCCATCTCAATCATTTATAATTTATGAATTTCCATACATGATCCAAACAGAGCTGGGTGAAAGCTGGCTAGTATTCTAGACCCCTAGCTGGTTAAAACAGACTGGACCTGGATCTATAAGCCCCTATTGATGCAATATGTTTTTCGTATAACTTCTAAAACATTCAGTTTATGAATGAGACCATAAAAGAAGGGTCATTTCGTACTCCAAACTGTGACTGCCCTCTAATGGAGGGAAGGTTAACTGCACCTCTCATTTCCTGCAGCTGCTCCCTCTTGGCCTGGTTGTCTTCCTCTAGGAATGCAATACGAGAGCGTAGTTCTGCACCCTCCCGCTGCAGCGCCCCTACCTGGTCTCTAAGGACATCCTCCTGCTCTCCAGCTGTCTAAAGATACAGTAGATTGTGTCATTTCAGCAAAAAACCTGACAGTTCACAACATTCTCGCAACATTAAATACAATATACAACAATATTCATGTTCTCACTACACTGCATGTATAGACCTAGGGGTGCATAGTTACACATTGAGTGTAGTGATTTAGGGGTGCCTGTGTGTGTGTGTGTGTGTGTGTGTGCGTGTGTGTGTGTGTGTGTGTGCGTGTGTGTGCATGTGCGTGTGCGTGTGAATTTATGTATGTGTGTGTAAGACACTGCATTTATGTATGTATATATGTATGTATGTATGTATGTGTGTGTGTGTGTTTCTCTCAGACCTGCAGGCTCTGGGCTCTTTGTGTGTGCGTATGTGTAAGTATGTGCATCTGTAAGCATGTGTAAGTATGCGTGTGTATGTGTGTGTGTGTGTATAAGTATGGGTAAGTCTGTGTGTGTGTGTGTGTGTGTGTGCAAGTATGTGTAAGTATGTGTGTGTGTGTATATGTAAGTATGTGTAAGCGTGTGTGTGTGTG
Organism: Albula glossodonta; assembly: GCA_019788955.1. Taxonomy (NCBI): domain Eukaryota; kingdom Metazoa; phylum Chordata; class Actinopteri; order Albuliformes; family Albulidae; genus Albula; species Albula glossodonta. The sequence continues at coordinate 103,135 of JAFBMS010000267.1, forward strand.
TGTGTGTTTCTCTCTGACCTGCAGGCTTTGGGCCCTGTGCTTTGCCTTGGCGCGGTCATTAGCGGCAGTGTGCAGCACTGTCAGTGCCTGCTGCCGGCACGCACACCTCTGCTCCTCCATACACAGGACCGGCCTTCACTCCATCCCCCAGCAGCCTCTGCAACACGAAGCACCATCTCAGCACAGCCTCAACCCTGGACCAGGGGTCCATCCCACCACTCTAAAAACACATCCTGTACGAGTAAATTATGTTCACATTTTAGTTAGCTGGTAGTGTGTAAGAAATGTGAATGGTGCACATGTACGATAGGGCTACTTGATCAACACTCAATGCTGAATTTGATGACTGAGAAGCAGATAAGTTGTGTCACTTCTCTTCACATGTCCTTGCTCTCTCATCTCCTACCTTCCTTTCCTCCATATACTTCCATCTAAAGAGGAAAGGAAGTGAGGAGATGTGTGCAGAGCTTCAGGTGTGTGAGACTCACCTGTGTGCAGAGCTTCAGGTGTGTGAGACTCACCTGTGTGCAGAGCTTCAGGTGTGTGAGACTCACCTGTGTGCCGAACGTCAGGTGTGTGAGACTCACCTGTGTGCAGAACGTCAGGTGTGTGAGACTCACCAGTGTGCAGAGTTTCAGGTGTGACTTTAAAGCCTGGATCTTGCTGTGCATCAGAGCTTCATCACACTGAGTCTGCAGGAATATAGGAAATGGCTCACATGGATCACATGACATTGGAAACCTTCTCTGATTGGTGATGAGAACCCAAGATGACCTCATGAATTCAAACCCACCCAGCAGCCAGCTGCTCCCATCAACCATTCTGTTCATTTTAAGTCAGTTCAGTTAAGAGCTTAATTGTTCCAGGAAGAGAAATCTGGATTGTAGCAGGGCACAAATAAAACTACACAACAAAACACACATAACATGCAAATTTGCAAATTACAGGTGATTACATTCCCTCCAAAAAGATATAAAAAGGTGGAAAACAAGCTGGGAATGTGCAGAAATACAGGGAGAGGAAGCACTACACTCTGGGCATATTGATTTCACGTAGAATGAAAGAAAATGTGTATCTACTGCACTTTGACCTAACCCTAACCCTACCCCTACCCCTAACTCTGCTGCACCTTGACCTTGGCAGCGCACAGCTGCACTTTGACCTAGGCGGCACGCCGCTGCACTATGACCTAGGCAGCGCGTGGCTCCAAACCCCCCCAGCTCTCCTAAGGACCTGCTAGGAACAGACAAGCTCCTCGCTGGCGACTTTGTTGCTCACCTTAACAAAGTCATTTTTATTTTGTACATTCAACTTGCCATACAAGGAAACCAATGAAAACTAACTCAATAAGAGTAAATAGTATCGTCAACTTCCTGTCAACACCAAAGACAAGTCTCTGGTGAAAAGTTTTTGCTGATCTTTCTTAGAAATTTCATTTGTATTCATGTCAAATTCAGCATCAATAGTATCTAACTGTCAACACTTTGGCCATGGCCTGGGTGATGATGAGCATCTGAACTCATCCAGATATTCATCCTCAGAAAGTGATCCTCATGCCACTGGCCAAACTCAACAGCCTCAGGCCCACCTGGTGCCTCTCCGCCCTGAGGCAGACTAATAATGACAGAGTCATCAGCAGATTTAAGGACAGTGCACACCGTATGTGTGTCACAGAGCTACCGTGCGATAAACAGAGAGCTAGCGAATGATTAACACAGAGAAGCTGCTGTATGATTAAAAAAGATCTACCATATGATTAATATAGAGCTACAGCTTGATTAACACAGAATTACCGTATGATTACCACAGAGCTAGTGATAAACAGAGAAACCTCTCGCATTAATACAGACAGGCTGTATGATTATCTCACTGTCCTGTGGCCGTAGTCCTGTTAGCTGTTCAGTCTGGTCACACTTACCCACTGAGCTGCAGTGTCAGGACAGATAGAGGAGTGTGAGCACTGCCAGGGACCGGAGGCACGCTGTGAATACACCCTTCCTGTGCAGGAACTCAGTTCTCCTCTGACAGGAAGCTCAACCACAGCTTCACACATACAGCTCCCCCTCTACAGCTCAGCCTGGACTGTGCCGATGACTTCACAGGAAACCACAACCTCCACAACTTGGTAACCATAGTTTGAAATAATTTTCATACAACTGAAAATTCACCTGTTTGTGACCAGGGAGATGGGGGTTGTGCATTTAATAGTCTTTAAGGGTATTTTGGATGGAATGACTGTTTAATTATTAAAAGAAAAATTCTGCTCTAATGAGGATTCATTTTCGTTTGTGTGTGCCTGTGTGTACATGTTTATTACAGATTTTTTACTAAAATATGACTTTGATCAGCAATGAGTGTCCCAACCTACGGTGTGTTGTGTTATGTACTGTTACATTGTATTTTGCCATGCATTCTAACACACAGAATCTCTTTCACACACACATGCTCTTTGTCTGCAAAGACACATGCACTCACATACTCTCATACACACAGTCTCATGCAAATACTGCTCAAACACATACACTCACACTCATATTGTAGCTTTGCCTTCACATGGTAACTACCCACACTAAGTTACTGTTTTTGTAATGCTTGAGTTTGAAAGGTCCTGTTTTGATGTTTCAGGGACTTTGATTGTTATGCTATACTGCCACCCAGTGGCCACTGATACACAGGCATGAGCACAACTGCTAATTCTGCCCTGTGAAGACCTGTTTGATACCATATACCTGGCAGTCATGAGCAGTGGGCATCTGTCTGTAATCTGCTTCAGGTGAATCTTTCCACTGGAGTAAATCCATGAGTAGAATGTGGTGATAATTTGGTGCCCAAGCTGCCTCTGAGGTAGCAAAATCCCTAAAGGTTTTTTACTGATTGGTACTGCTCACAAAATCCCCAAAGGTTTCTGATTAATACTGCTCACAAAATCCCTAAAGGTTTCTGATTAATACTGCTCACAAAATCCCTAAAGGTTTCTGATTAATACTGCTCACAAAATCCCTAAAGGTTTTTTTTCTGATTGGTACTGCTCACAAAATCCCCAAAGGTTTCTGATTGATACTGCTCACAAAATCCCTAAAGGTTTCTGATTAATACTGCTCACAAAATCCCTAAAGGTTTTTTTTCTGATTGGTACTGCTCACAAAATCCCTAAAGGTTTCTGATTAATACTGCTCACAAAATCCCTAAAGGTTTCTGATTAATACTGCTCACAAAATCCCTAAAGGTTTTTTTTCTGATTGGTACTGCTCACAAAATCCCCAAAGGTTTCTGATTGATACTGCTCACAAAATCCCTAAAGGTTTCTGATTAATACTGCTCACAAAATCCCTAAAGGTTTTTTTCTGATTGATACTGCTCACAAAATCCCTAAAGGTTTCTGATTAATACTGCTCACAAAATCCCTAAAGGTTTCTGATTGGTACTGCTCACAAAATCCCTAAAGGTTTCTGATTGATACTGCTCACAAAATCCCCAAAGGTTTTTTTTCTGATTGGTACTGCTCACAAAATCCCTAAAGGTTTCTGATTGATACTGCTCACAAAATCCCTAAAGGTTTCTGATTAATACTGCTCACAAAATCCCTAAAGGCTTTTTTTCTGATTGGTACTGCTCACAAAATCCCTAAAGGTTTCTGATTGATGCTGCTCACAAAATCCCTAAAGGTTTCTGATTGATGCTGCTCACAAAATCCCTAAAGGTTTCTGATTGATGCTGCTCACAAAATCCCTAAAGGTTTCTGATTGATGCTGCTCACAAAATCCCTAAAGGTTTCTGATTGATACTGCTCACAAAATCCCTAAAGGTTTCTGATTGATGCTGCTCACAAAATCCCTAAAGGTTTCTGATTGATGCTGCTCACAAAATCCCTAAAGGTTTCTGATTAATACTGCTCACAAAATCCCTAAAGGTTTCTGATTGGTACTGCTCACAAAATCCCTAAAGCTTTCTGATTAATACTGCTCACAAAATCCCTGAAGGTTTTTTTCTGATTGATGCTGCTCACAAAATCCCTAAAGGTTTTTTTCTGATTGATACTTGCTGCTTTTTTTGAATGAAGAGACAAATGGTATGCAGCAGAGGCTCGTTTAGTTAGCAGGAAGAGTACATAATTTAAAACTTCATAAAAGGAGGAAAAACAGCATTGACCGTTTAATGCAATAATATAGTATAATGGTTAGGGACCTGGGCTTGTAGCTCAGAGGTTACAGTGTAGTGTAATGGTTAGGGAGCTGGGCTTGTAGCTCAGAGGTTACAGTGTAGTGTAATGGTTAGGGAGCTGGGCTTGTAGCTCAGAGGTTACAGCGTAGTATAATGGTTAGGGAGCTGGGCTTGTAGCTCAGAGGTTACAGTGTAGTGTAATGGT
>JAFBMS010000267.1:117500-265000 GCA_019788955.1 Albula glossodonta
CCACAATACTGCAACATTATCACAGCATTACTGCCACATATTACCCCAGCCCCTGCTTCGGAAGTATGTAAATCTGAGCCACAATCTGTAGCAGCAAGAGATATCCTTCATCATGGGGGGTCCACAAATTCTGCTTGTTTTTGCTTTTGCCATACAATCAGTGACCAAAGAAACCATGTAAGGTCAGCAAACTCTTCAGTCAAATCTTAAACTGGCCAATTAAGTTCTTAGCTCTAATGTTTCTCCACATTTTTCTTTATACTGCCCACAAGAATTACAGTAAATTCAGCACTGCAGCCGTTCCTAAGATTGTTGTTGTGGTGAGGTTGCTTTGGTAACCTGAGTGTCATGTGCCTTTCTACCAACAAGTGCAGAGAAAGGAGTATGCAGAGTCGATCAACAAGCAACCAGATAACTTCCAGTACAGAGTGGAGGTGAGGCTCTGTGTGTATGTGTGTGTGTGTGTGTGTGTGTGTGAGTGAGCATGTTTGTGAGTGTGAGTGTGTGGTTTGTGAGTGTTTGTATGTGTATGAGTGTGTGTGTGTGTGTGTGTACACGAGTGTGCGTGTCTGTGTGTACATGCAAGTATGAGTATGTGTGTACGTGCGAGTGTGCGTGTGAGTGTGTGTGTGCGTGCGAGTGTGCGTATGCGTGAGTGTGTATACTGTATGTAATGTGTGTGTGAGTGTGTGAGTGTGTGTGTAACTGACCGTCTGACCACTTGGCTCCTGCAGCACCTATTCACCTGTGAGCTGGACGGGCAGGAGGTGCGCAGTCTAGAAGACTGTGTAACACGGCTAAAGACGCTGGAAGCCAAGGGTCGGCTCTGGGGGCAAGAGATGATCCTGGAGGTGCGAGGGGGCAGTCTGCAGCTGACCGACATTGAGACTAAGGTAGGGGTCAGGGGTCAGAGGTCAGCAGGTCAGGGATTCTCTGTCAACCTCAAAAACAGTTTCATAAGAACTGATGAGGTCTTGATGCTGTTAAAAGCATCAGTCTCATTTCAGAGTTTTCCCAGTGTTTTTCTGAAGGGACAGTTGGGAAAGCACACTGTGTCATACACTCTTAATCAGCTGCTTGGATATGGAATTTTCCCAGTGTTTTTCTGAAGGGACAGTTGGGAAAGCACACTGTGTCATACACTCTTAATCAGCTGCTTGGATATGGAATTTTCCCAGTGTTTTTCTGAAGGGACAGTTGGGAAAGCACACTGTGTCATACACTCTTAATCAGCTGCTTGGATATGGAATTTTCCCAGTGTTTTTCTGAAGGGACAGTTGGGAAAGCACACTGTGTCATACACTCTTAATCAGCTGCTTGGATATGGAATTTTCCCAGTGTTTTTCTGAAGGGACAGTTGGGAAAGCACACTGTGTCATACACTCTTAATCAGCTGCTTGGATATGGAATTTTCCCAGTGTTTTTCTGAAGGGACAGTTGGGAAAGCACACTGTGTCATACACTCTTAATCAGCTGCTTGGATATGGAATTTTCCCAGTGTTTTTCTGAAGGGACAGTTGGGAAAGCACACTGTGTCATACACTCTTAATCAGCTGCTTGGATTTGGCTTGCCACTGATACATCAACATTTGCGTCTTTTTTGTGTGCCTCTCATTTTTCAATCTCAGTTTACTTTATTTACAGGACATATACACAAATATGGAAACAAAATATCCAACATGCAAAATATTACTGAAAGTACTCACAAAACATGTTTAATGTATTACCAAAAATACTTACAGAAGCATATTTAATGTCAATGACAGCAGAAACCATGTGCCTCTCTTCCTCTCTCCGCCCTCTCTCATTCCCCTTTTCTGTCCCTCTCCTTCCTTCTCTCCAACTCTCTCCCCTGCTCCTTCTCTCTCTGTCCCTCTCGCTATCACTCTCCTTTCTCCTCCTCTCCTCCTCTCTTCCTCTCCGCCCCTCTATGTGCAGGGTGAGCTGGAGTCCCTGGCTCTGGGCAGGATCTGTGAGACGCAGGCTGTGTTGGACAGCTGTGTGTATATTCTCTGCTCACAGTCACAGTGCAGGGGAACAGAGGGCAGAGCAAAGTCTTTATGTTCCAGTGCGAGGAAGTGGGGTGAGTCTCACACATACACACACGGGTACACACACACACACACTCACACACACACACACAGAAATGTACACACAGGTACACACAAACACACACGCACACACACACAGAAATGTACATACAGATACACACACACACACACACTCACACACACACACACACACACACACACACACACACACACACACACACAGATATGTACACACAGGTACACACACACACACACACTCACACACTCACACATACACACGGGTACGCACACACACACTCACACACACACACACACACACGCACACACAGATATGTACACACAGGTACACACACATACACACACTCACACACTCACACACACACACGGGTACACACACTCACACACTCACACACACACACGGGTACACACACACACACACAGAAATGTACACACAGGTACACACACACACTCACACGCACACACACAGGTACACACACACACACACAAACACTCACTCACACACTTACACACAGAAATGTACACAGAGGTACACACACACACTCACACACACACACACACACACACGGGTACACACACACACACTCACACACTTACACACACACACACACGGGTACACACACACACACACACAGAAATGTACACACAGGTACACACACACACACACTCACACACACACACAGAAATGTACACACAGGTACACACACACACTCACACACTCACACACGGGTACACACACACCACACACTCACTCACACACACTCACACACACACACATACACACACATACACACATACACTCACACACACACACACACACACACACACACACACACTCACACACTCACACACACACGCACACACACACAGAAATGTACACACACTCACACACACACACTCACACACTCACACACACACGGGTACACACACACTCACACACTCACACACAGAAATGTACACACAGGTACACACACACACTCACACACACACATGGGTACACACACACACACACTCACACACACACAGAAATGTACACACAGGTACACACACACACACTCACGCACACACACACAGAAATGTACACACACTCACACACACACGGGTACACACACACACACACACACACACACACACACTCACACACACACACACACACTCACACACACACACACACACACACACACACTCACACACACACACTCACACACTCACACACACACACACACACACACACACACTCACACACTCACACACACACACACACACACAGTGAGTCAGGCTTGGCTGCTCTGTTAATTATCAGCTGTTTCTCTGATCTTTAGCCTTTAGCACTGCTCCGTCTCAGCATTGCCTCATAACATGGGAAATTCCATTTACAATGAGCACTTTCAAATGTATAATCATCATTATCATCATCATCATCATCATAGAAGGCATCATTTTTTACTAAAAAGAGCAAATGCGTCACAGTGACATATGTTACAGAAGTGATTAATAATGGATTTCCATGGTAACGGTGATGTTGCTAAGTATTGTTTCATATGTCACAGATACAATTTCAATATGAACAGATAAAGTGGAGGATATTACGTTCCAGTTCATTGTAAGAATGAATGGTTACATCTGCAACATTGATACAAAACTTCAGGCGTCACACCTTATTGTCGCTGTTCTAGGTTGGGCTGGACTTGGCTGGGCTGGGCTGGGCTGGGTTTAGTTGGGCTGGGCTGGGCTGGGCTGGGTTTAGTTGGGCTGGGCTGGGCTGGGCTGGGCTGGGCTGGGTTTAGTTGGGCTGGGCTGGGCTGGGCTGGGCTGGGCTGGGCTGGGTTGAGCTGGGCTGGGCTGGGATAGGATGGTTGAGCTGGGCTGGGTTGAGTTGGGCTGGCTGGGTTGGACTGGGCTGGGCTGGGCTGGCTGGGTTAGTTGGGCTGGGCTGGGCTGGGCTGGGTTTAGTTGGGCTGGGCTGGGCTGGGCTGGGTTTAGTTGGGCTGGGCTGGGCTGGGTTGGGCTGGGCTGGGCTGAGTTGGGCTGGACTTGGCTGGGCTTAAATAAGTGATGATCATTGTGTGATTTGTAGGCAGAGCACATCAAAGCGGACCTGCACAAGGCCGTCCTGCACAGAAGGGATGATGTGAACGACCCGTACAGGAGAGACCAGCATGACATCAGGTAGAGTCTAACACAGGGAACACGGCTACACCTCTCCAATAAAAAAGGCAATGTAACACTTTCCCAGAAACACTCATAACACTCAAACATTCATACTCACTGCATTACACACCATGTGCTTTGATCTTGGGCTTGAACAAATAAGCAAATAAATAAACAGACACATTATTAAATAAAGAATAGGCAGAACCTAAAAGATGAAGGCAGGACAACAGACACAGAGACAGTGGGCATGCTGAGTCTGCTGGGAGTTCACCTGTGCAGCATTTGGCATGTAGCAGACACTGCGTAATAGCCTGCTGGGAGTTCACCGGCGCAGCGTTTGGCATGTGGCAGACAGTGTGTAAGAGCCTGCTGGGGGTTCACCTGCGCAGCATTTGGCATGTAGCAGGCAGCGTGTTAGAGGCTGCTGGGAGTTCACCTATGCAGCGTTTGGCATGTAGCAGGCAGTGTGTTAGAGGCTGCTGGGAGTTCACCTATGCAGCGTTTGGCATGTAGCAGGCAGTGTGTTAGAGGCTGCTGGGAGTTCACCTGTGCAGCGTTTGGCATGTAGCAGGCAGTGTGTTAGAGGCTGCTGGGAGTTCACCTGTGCAGCGTTTGGCACGTCAAACAATACCTACACCAGTAGCTGTGCTGGCCTCTCACTCCACCGAAGTTCATTTGAAATGGAGATGGAAAGGTATTGCGTTGAATAATGCAACACAATGTAGCTCAGTGCCATATGGCACCATGCTGCCTTACTCAGCTTTGCTCAGTCACGACCATCATCTCCACTCAACAACAGTAAAATAATCCGGTGGAGCTGAAAGCTATGGCGGACATGATCTCTGTTTATGATCTCTAATCAAACTGAACTCTGATCTCATAATTCAGGAGTGTGGGGGAGTTTTTCCTACTCATCTGGAGTGTGTGCGTGCGTGCGTGCGTGCGTGCGTGCATACGTGTGTGTGTTTATACTGTGCTATCCCCTACATCTCTGTCTCTCAGAGACAATCTAGAAAGCATCATTGGCCAGCAAGTATCCAGAAGCTTCCGGAAACCTGCCCCTCCTCCCATGCAGCAGGACCCTATTGGACCCCCTCCGGATTTCCCCCCACCTCATTGGAGCAGCCCAGAACCTGGTGAGCCAATAAAATGACAGCACCCCTATGCAGGAAATGGAATGGTCCAGCCATTTGAGTAGGTGACAGGACACAAAACACATATCACAGAAATAATACACCAAGTCTCCTGCCATTTCACAGACTTTGCACTCATTAGGGATATATGCCAACTGTGTACAGCACGCATAATGAAACAAATGCAGTGGCCACAGTCTGCAGTGTGCTGGAGCTGCTCTGCTTGCTGGTGTGTGGGTTTGAATTCCAGGCTGAATGCTGGTGTGTGGGTTTGAATCCCAGGCTGAATGCTGGTGTGTGGGTTTGAATCCCAGGCTGAATGCTGGTGTGTGGGTTTGAATCCCAGGCTGAATGCTGGTGTGTGGGTTTGAATCTCAGGCTGAATGCTGGTGTGTGGGTTTGAATTCAAGGCTGAATGCTGGTGTGTGGGTTTGAATCCCAGGCTGAATGCTGGTGTGTGGGTTTGAATCCGAGTCTTAACTCCACTGTACTCCCTGCAGTGCCAATCCTTGATAGTGTTTTATTTAACCCACTGTATGTGTGTATGTGTGTGTGTGTGTGTACTCCCAGATCAGCGAGGTTCCCCCCTTCCCATGTACCCCCCCAGAGAGGAGCTGCAGTATGAGGCTGTGAGCCCACTCAACCACCGGGACGAGCACCCCAGACCCCAGTACACCAACACCCAGCGAAACGTGGTCAGTGTCCTGCCTTAGAAGCTACACTCCATACCCTCACTGCACAGGGGAATTAGATTGACTTAGTGAATCACTCCAGGCTAAAATGAAACTGTGTTAGTGAATCACTAAATAGTGAAATGAGACTGGGTTAGTGAATCACTCCAGGGTATAATGACACCGGGTTAGTGAATCACTCCAGAGTAAAACAAGGCTGGGTTAGTGAATCCTGGTTGTTCACACAGCAAAGACGCTTGTTTGGAAAGCAGAGCCAGTGGGGATTGGTAGGGCAGTCCCAGTCTCACCATTACCAGCTTTGGCTGGAGGTCTACTTTGGGGAGCCAACAATTGGGGTGAGATAGTTACATTACACTATTTTATACACATTATTTTACACAATTTTCAGATTGTCTTATCCACAGCACAGCAACCTTCAATGCGGTAGAACAGAAGTGCATCCAGTTGATTATGAGCCTTAGTGCCAGTGCAGTGGAGCTAACCAATTTTCTCACCCTCTTCTGTGTCTGGCTGCAGGAGATCTTCAATCATGTGCTGAATGACGTGGAGCTCTTCATATCCAGAGTGACTATGGCTTCCAGCAAGGAAAACAACAAGAAAAAGAAGAAAAGCAAAAAGAACAAAGGTGATTTTAACAGAAACAAATCAATCATGTTCCACCAGAAACACTTTGAGAGACACACTTATGTGAGTAAGGTTAGACAGACACACCTGTGCAGAGCTACTGCCATTGGACACCGCGTCTAGCACGTATCAGGATGCGCATCCAAAGAGCAACTGCGAGTAATGAACAGTCTTGAAACAGAATGGTAGCTGATGGCACAAACTGCCACACATTGCCTGTTGCAGCACATGCGGACTGATCCGATGTTTTAGGATTCTGTTCCATTTTACTGCGTCCTCTGTGACTAAAATATATGCACTTTACAATGCATAAACGTACATTTTCAAGGAAAAAACCTTGCGAGTCTCGCCCGAGTCTTACCTTTGCCCGAGTCTCGCTGCTACACGGGCCGGAGTCGAACCGGATTCAGTATGTAATATGCTGCGGCTTGCTGCTAGCTGTGCTCCATCCTACGTGCAGCATGCGGTGTACAGTGAATGGCCTTTAGGGTTAGATAAATGCACCTGTGTAGAGTAAGGCTGAGAGAGGTAGACACCCCTGTGTGGTTCAGAATGAGAAAGCAGCACCAGACTGTACAAGGAACAAATTAACGACCAGCCATTGATACAAATATATAGGAATATATTATACATATACAGGAATAAACCAATGAACGTCTACACCATCAACCTAGTTTCCCTGTAAAGACAAGACATTGCCTAAGGTTGTATTCTAAGATAATTAACCAGTACTCTTTTTAACCTAACTTCACATTGTAGACTATTTATTGTTGACAGTTTAAGTTGAAAAATAATTTGGTATCTTTTTTTCTTTTCAAGATAATGGGAATATGCCATCTCAGGAAGAATTTTTCATTTGCCTGCAGAAAATCAAGTATGCGTTCAACCTTCTGGTATGTTACTGTGCCGTCTCCTGAAAGTGGCAGCTCAGTATTCCATCTGCAGAGCAGGTCTTTCTGCACTGCACAGCAGCACCTCTACAGGCCACTGGCACCAGCGTCTCCGCTGAACTGAGCCAAACCTAAACACAAGATAAACTTAAGTGTTCATACACAGAATGCCAAGTCTTTTCAGGCCAGTCACATTCAGAGATCTGTTCTGAAACTGCGGTTGCAGATAAACCCTGACTTTACAAACAAACAACCACTAGCCCATTTAAATAACTGTGAATAAATAAAGAAATACATACATTGGGATCTTATGAATAAAGTACTGGCCAGATCTGGGACATGTCTCAGTGTAATCACTACAAGGCAACCAGGACCAAGAAGACTGTCCTGCTTTCAGGCTTGCTTACCACAGGCATTTGTGTTTTCACACACAATGAACTGTGACAAGGCAAAGCAACTCTCCCAACATGATCTGACTGAAAACACATGATAATGATGAGCCGAACACAGATCTCAGATCAGTCAAAAGATGCCCCAACAGCATCCCAGTCTTCATCAGGCGAGGGAGCTGCTGAAGCCCTATTAGCTGTTCTCCTGTACAGCCACCTCAGCTCTGGGGCTGTTAGCTGTTCCACCCTGGCTACTGGGCTCAGTTCACTGCCAACCTTTCCTGATGCATATTTGCTTTTGATTTGTGTTTGTCCTGTGAGCAGGAGTCAGCAGAAGTGCCGCAGTTTCAGTGATTAATGCTGGTCTCTGTAAAAGCATGCTATAATGATATCTGTGCCTTCCAGGGGAAACTGAACGGGCTCCTGAAGAACCCCAGTGCTCCGGACTTTGTACACATCCTCTTCTCTAGCCTGGGTTTTGTGAGTGTTTGCCCGAGCGATTCACCAAGTTATTTATTACCATCCCTCTGAGGAGCGTTTGGTGTGTCTGTCCCTGTAGCTGGTGTGTAATGGGTGTGTCTGTCCCTGTAGCTGGTGTGTAGCTGGTGTGTAACAGGTGTGTAATGGGTGTGTCTGTCCCTGTAGCTGGTGTGTAATGGATGTGTCTGTCCCTGTAGCTGGTGTGTAATGGGTGTGTCTGTCCCTGTAGCTGGTGTGTAATGGGTGTGTCTGTCCCTGTAGCTGGTGTGTAGCTGGTGTGTAATGGGTATGTAATGGGTGTGTCTGTCCCTGTAGCTGGTGTGTAGCTGGTGTGTAATGGATGTGTCTGTCCCTGTAGCTGGTGTGTAACGGGTGTGTAACGGGTGTGTCTGTCCCTGTAGCTGGTGTGTAACGGGTGTGTAACGGGTGTGTCTGTCCCTGTAGCTGGTGTGTAGCTGGTGTGCAACAGGTGTGTAAGGGATGTGTCTGTCCCTGTAGCTGGTGTGTAACGGGTGTGTAACGGGTGTGTCTGTCCCTGTAGCTGGTGTGTAACGGGTGTGTAACGGGTGTGTCTGTCCCTGTAGCTGGTGTGTAGCTGGTGTGCAACAGGTGTGTAAGGGATGTGTCTGTCCCTGTAGCTGGTGTGTAATGGGTATGTAACGGGTGTGTCTGTCCCTGTAGCTGGTGTGTAGCTGGTGTGTAACAGGTGTGTAATGGGTGTGTCTGTCCCTGTAGCTGGTGTGTAGCAGGTGTGTAATGGGTGTGTAGCTGGTGTGTCTGTCCCTGTAGCTGGTGTGTAGCTGGTGTGTAACAGGTGTGTAATGGGTGTGTCTGTCCCTGTAGCTGGTGTCGCACTGCCCACGTGACCTGCCACTCTCAGTGACTGTGCCACTGCTGACAGAGGCTGCCCTGCAGCTGCTCAGCCAGGAGATCACCCATGAGGAGGACCATCTGTGGGTGTCGCTGGGCCATGCCTGGAACACACCCAGGTGGGTGCACTGCCAAACCTTGAACCCTCTTCTGTACAGCCATTGAGGGAGAGCCCTGCATGTCTGTGTCACAGAGCTGTCAGTCGGAGAGATTACAGAGCACATGTGTGACACATTAATGCTGCTTCAGAGCAGACTGCAAATGTCTTTCGTTATGTGGGCAGGGGGAGTGATGGTGTGGTCTGGGATGCAGCTCTGTAATCTTGAGTAAGTTTGCTGTATGGTTGCATAAAAGTTTCAGAAAGGTTGCAGTTTGTTTGTTTATAGTTAAATAAAGAAAGGTAGCAGTATAATTGTTGTATGACTGGAATATGGTTGTAGTAACATTGCAGTAACATTGCAGAAAGGTTGCATGAAGATTTCAGTAATGTAGCAGTAAGGTTGTGTGTGTCGTATTCCCTCTTCTGTCTCAGGTCCAAATGGCCTGGGGGAGACAGCCTCCCAGCCTATGTTCCCCTCTTCTCTGATGGCTGGCGGCCCCCACCTCCAGCCGTGGCTCCCCCGGAAAATGGACCTGTCTCTCGGAGCAACAGTCAGCGGTTTCCCCCAGAAAGTCACCCCCCAATCCCACCTGAGCAGGTAAGCACAGCTACCATACCTGAGCTAGTTAATACAAGAAAGACATAACCAAGCTGGTAAACACAGGTAACGCTTCATATAAAAATGTCTCCTTTGATGATTTTTTGTAGGCCTGCTTACTGTTACATTGATTAAAAATGTATGAAGTTTTTACTAATAAAATTTTGTATATCATTTTATATAAAATACCATACTAATATATAATTTTATTTTAATAACAATGTATAATTTAAATGCTACAATTTTTAGTTGTATTCATTTATTTTACGTTTTGCTTCACAGAATTCTGGTCCATGGAGCCCTCCTCCAGCACGGTACATTATGCTTTCCATGCATTATAATATTAATATTATTAATATTAATACTAATATTTAATATTAGTCTACCAGTCACTGACATCAATTCATACATGATTATACTTCTGTTCTAGTGTGTGTGTGCTTGGCTGTGTGTTACTGATTGTGTTAACATGTGTGTTCATGTTTGTGTTTTTGTTGCAGCCCAAGTGCAGCGCCCCCTATCATGCGAGTAATGTATGACTTCATGGCCAGAAACCACCAGGAGCTGAGTGTGATGAAGGGGGAAGAAGTGCAGGTGGGGCTGAATACCAGAAAGGCACATCATTCACACTGCATCGCACACACTGCAGCTAACAGCTAATAGAGCCTGCAGCTAACAGCTAATAGAGCCTACAGCTAACAGCTAATAGAGCCTGCAGCTAACAGCTAATAGAGCCTGCAGCTAACAGCTAATAGAGCCTACAGCTAACAGCTAATAGAGCCTGCAGCTAACAGCTAATAGAGCCTACAGCTAACAGCTAATAGAGCCTACAGCTAACAACTAATAGAGCCTGCAGCTAACAGCTAATAGAGCCTACAGCTAACAGCTAATAGAGCCTACAGCTAACAGCTAATAGAGCCTGCAGCTAACAGCTAATAGAGCCTACAGCTAACAGCTAATAGAGCCTGCAGCTTACAGCCTTCATGGTAACTTCAGCAGATACATCAATATACTGTCACTGTTGGTTTGGGCTCCCAAACCCAGTATTTTATGTATGTATATATGTCTGTATGTGCACATGCAAGTACATAATGTTGATGTGTGTGTATGTGTTTATAGGTCCTGGATCAGTCCAGGCAATGGTGGAAGGTGCGGAACAGCAGGAAAGAGGAGGGGTATGTCCCCCAGAATGTTCTGGAGTCTGTGGATGGGGGACGACCTACACAGCCACCACAGGTGAGCAGTATGGGGTTAGCAGTGTGTCCTACAGCAGTACGGGGTTAGCAATATGTGTGTCCTACAGCAGTATGGGGTTAGCAGTGTGTCCTACAGCAGTATGGGGTTAGCAATATGTGTGTCCTACAGCAGTACAAGGTTAGCAGTGTGTCTGTCCTACAGCAGTATGGGGTTAGCAGTGTGTCTGTCCTACAGCAGTATGGGGTTAGCAGTGTGTCCTACACCAGAATGGGGTTAGCAGTGTGTCTGTCCTACAGCAGTATGGGGTTAGCAGTGTGTCCTACAGCAGAATGGGGTTAGCAGTGTGTCTGTCCTACAGCAGTATGGGGTTAGCAGTGTGTCTGTCCTACAGCAGAATGGGGTTAGCAGTGTGTCTGTCCTACAGCAGTATGGGGTTAGCAGTGTGTCTGTCCTACAGCAGAATGGGGTTAGCAGTGTGTCTGTCCTACAGCAGTATGGGGTTAGCAGTGTGTCCTACACCAGAATGGGGTTAGCAGTGTGTCTGTCCTACAGCAGAATGGGGTTAGCAGTGTGTCTGTCCTACAGCAGAATGGGGTTAGCAGTGTGTCTGTCCTACAGCAGTATGGGGGTAGCAGTGTGTCCTACACCAGAATGGGGTTAGCAGTGTGTCTGTCCTACAGCAGTATGGGGTTAGCAGTGTGTCTGTCCTACAGCAGTATGGGGTTAGCAGTGTGTCCTACAGCAGTATGGGGTTAGCAGTGTGTCCTACACCAGAATGGGGTTAGCAGTGTGTCTGTCCTACAGCAGTATGGGGTTAGCAGTGTGTCTGTCCTACAGCAGTATGGGGTTAGCAGTGTGTCTGTCCTACAGCAGTATGGGGTTAGCAGTGTGTCCTACAGCAGTATGGGGTTAGCAGTGTGTCCTACACCAGAATGGGGTTAGCAGTGTGTCTGTCCTACAGCAGTATGGGGTTAGCAGTGTGTCCTACACCAGAATGGGGTTAGCAGCATGTCTGTCCTACAGCAGTATGGAGTTAGCAGTGTGTCCTACAGCAGTATGGGGTTAGCAGTGTGTCTGTCCTACACCAGAATGGGGTTAGCAGTGTGTCTGTCCTACAGCAGTATGGGGTTAGCAGTGTGTCTGTCCTACAGCAGTACTGGGTTAGCAGTGTGTCCTACAGCAGTATGGGATTAGCAGTGTGTCCTACACCAGAATGGGGTTAGCAGTGTGTCTGTCCTACAGCAGTATGGGGTTAGCAGTGTGTCTGTCCTACAGCAGTATGGGGTTAGCAGTGTGTCTGTCCTACAGCAGTATGGGGTTAGCAGTGTGTCCTACACCAGAATGGGGTTAGCAGCATGTCTGTCCTACAGCAGTATGGGGTTAGCAGTGTGTCTGTCCTACACCAGAATGGGGTTAGCAGTGTGTCTGTCCTACAGCAGTATGGGGTTAGCAGTGTGTCCTACAGCAGTATGGGGTTAGCAGTGTGTCCTACACCAGAATGGGGTTAGCAGTGTGTCCTACACCAGAATGGGGTTAGCAGTGTGTCTGTCCTACAGCAGTATGGGATTAGCAGTGTGTCCTACAGCAGAATGGGGTTAGCAGTGTGTCTGTCCTACAGCAGTATGGGGTTAGCAGTGTGTCTGTCCTACAGCAGAATGGGGTTAGCAGTGTGTCTGTCCTACAGCAGTATGGGGTTAGCAGTGTGTCCTACACCAGAATGGGGTTAGCAGTGTGTCCTACACCAGAATGGGGTTAGCAGTGTGTCTGTCCTACAGCAGTATGGGGTTAGCAGTGTGTCCTACAGCAGTATGGGATTAGCAGTGTGTCCTACACCAGAATGGGGTTAGCAGTGTGTCTGTCCTACAGCAGTATGGGGTTAGCAGTGTGTCTGTCCTACAGCAGTATGGGGTTAGCAGTGTGTCCTACAGCAGTATGGGGGTAGCAGTGTGTCCTACACCAGAATGGGGTTAGCAGTGTGTCTGTCCTACAGCAGTATGGGGTTAGCAGTGTGTCCTACACCAGAATGGGGTTAGCAGCATGTCTGTCCTACAGCAGTATGGAGTTAGCAGTGTGTCCTACAGCAGTATGGGGTTAGCAGCATGTCTGTCCTACAGCAGTATGGAGTTAGCAGTGTGTCCTACAGCAGTATGGGGTTAGCAGTGTGTCTGTCCTACACCAGAATGGGGTTAGCAGTGTGTCTGTCCTACAGCAGTATGGGGTTAGCAGTGTGTCTGTCCTACAGCAGTACTGGGTTAGCAGTGTGTCCTACAGCAGTATGGGGTTAGCAGTGTGTCCTACACCAGAATGGGGTTAGCAGTGTGTCTTACACCAGAATGGGGTTAGCAGTGTGTCTGTCCTACAGCAGTATGGGGTTAGCAGTGTGTCCTACACCAGAATGGGGTTAGCAGTGTGTCTGTCCTACAGCAGTATGGGGTTAGCAGTGTGTCCTACACCAGAATGGGGTTAGCAGCATGTCTGTCCTACAGCAGTATGGGGTTAGCAGTGTGTCCTACAGCAGTATGGGGTTAGCAGTGTGTCTGTCCTACAGCAGTATGGGGTTAGCAGTGTGTCCTACACCAGAATGGGGTTAGCAGTGTGTCCTACACCAGAATGGAGTTAGCAGTGTGTCTGTCCTACAGCAGTATGGGGTTAGCAGTGTGTCTGTCCTACAGCAGAATGGGGTTAGCAGTGTGTCTGTCCTACAGCAGTATGGGGTTAGCAGTGTGTCCTACACCAGAATGGGGTTAGCAGTGTGTCCTACACCAGAATGGAGTTAGCAGTGTGTCTGTCCTACAGCAGTATGGGGTTAGCAGTGTGTCTGTCCTACACCAGAATGGGGTTAGCAGTGTGTCTGTCCTACAGCAGTATGGGGTTAGCAGTGTGTCTGTCCTAAGGCAGTATGGGGTTATCATGTTCCTCTCACCTCTCTTCCCCAGCAGGACCTCCGCGGACCCCCAATGCTCAACAAAATGTCCCGCCCCGATGAGGTGAAGGCCTGGCTGGAGCACAAGGGCTTCTCCAAAATGTATGACACAAAGAGAGACGTGTGTATAATATATCAAAGGAGACGTGTGTGTGTATATATAAATATATATAATGCATCAAGAGACATGTGTTTGTGTGCGTGTTATTCTGATAACTCTTGTGTGTGAGTGCAGGACGATTCGGACGTTAGGTGTGCTGAATGGCGGGTTGATCCTGGGTATGACGCGGGATGAGTTGCGCACTGTCTGTCCAGAAGAGGGAGCCAGAGTCTTCTTCCAGCTGCAGGCTGTCAAATCCGCCCTGGCTGTGAGTCTGCCACTGACCGCCTGCCCAACCAACTGAACAACTTAATTTTCCCCTTAGGAACTTCCATACATATTAGCATGCGGAAGAACACAGCATACATACATTGATTATCCCTAATTAATTGCGATTAATCACACTTCCGTATTTTATAAGAATATTTATTTTACAATCAAAGTCATTTAAATCGAGAACTCAACCATCAACGTAATGTAATTAGCTCAAAAACAAGTATACCAAATGAAATACTGCTGTAAAGTAGCATCTTTTTAATTGTGAACACAGAAGTAACACTCCCGTAAAATCAGTTATATCGTACTGTCAGTCCTCCTGTCCACGTGCAGCTCTACTGCAACGTTAATGAAACTCCACACTCAGTGCAGAGTGAACATTCAGCAAATGGCCAGTCAATACACAATATGCTTTTGTTTTGAATAAATTATATTTCATATTCAGTATTACTACAATCATTAATGTATATATTCAACTGTTTGACAAATGATGCCCCTTAAGACTTAGGTTTATGCGACTGGCAAACAGCTCAGTTCAGCTACCTTTGCTGTGCTTCACTTGGCTTGTAAATTTACCACAGAAAGCAGTGTTTTCAGTGAATCGTAGCGCCACACGAAGCCAATCAGAGAGGGACTGTTGCCGGAGGTAGGAGGGCGGATCTTACAAAACAGCGCTGCAGAGAAACTGTCAATCATCCATACTTTGGGAAAGGATTGGTTCTTTGGTTGATGATACAAAAACTGCAATGTGTACAACAACAGGCATATTTTGGCTTCCTGGCTGGTAGATCTGCCTTTCAAAACCATCAAGGTCACAAAAAGGCAACTTTCCAAAATGAAACTTTCCAACTAGAAGTCCCTTCTCCATCTCAGCTAACAAAGTGTAGATCAGCGTTTCTATGGGCTGCGTGCGACCAGGAAACTGCCGGTCCGCAGAGCCCTGCAGCTGCGCCAGTCACAGTACGCTCGGCGCTTCTGTCGCTCTCCAGGCCCCGCCCCCTCACTCAACATCGAATAGAAACATTTTATGAAGATTCTAGAACGTTAAGCGTTCCCGCCCGCGAGAACCCGCACCCCGTGTTCCCCCAGTCCTTTCAGAACTCACCCAATCGCTGGAGCTGTCGTTTACGTTTACATTTATTCATTTTGCAAACGATTTTCTTCAAAGCGACGTGCAAGGAGCGCATACAGGTCGGCGAAATACAGGAAAGTGCATTATTTAAAGACTGCTACGAGAGTTTAATCATGGCATGTCCCAAGCAAGCAAGGCTAGATGCCCTTTTTAGGAAACAAGCAGCATCAAACGATGCTAATTTAAACGAAGAACCAGAGGCAAAAACCATCGCCCATTTACTTGTAAGTACGACTCAATATATACATTTGGTTTCATTTCCAGCGATAGCTTCCCCCCCAAAGCCCCCATGTATGGGGCTTTGTAACCCCAAAGTCTGACATGACTGGGCCCCAGGACATAGGAGTTTGAGAAAGGCTGTTGTAGATGTCCATAGCCATAGCATGTTTGCAACATCATAATGATTAATTCTGGTAATAAGTTAAATGCATTAAACTATTAATATTATTTTATGAATATTTAATAAAAACACAAATTATTAATATTAATTCTGACAGGCCTAACAATAAACACACCAGACAGCAAAAGCAGAGCTAAATAAACCTACAGTTAGTCTGTGCATTGTCCCACATGCAGTCACACTCCCTCAAAAGTCATACTCTCTCACACACACACAGACAGGCACACACAGACACACACACTCACTTTCAAACACACAAAACACTTTCATACACACACATACACTCATACACTCTCTATCACACACACACACATGCACTCATTAAAAGTCTCTCACACACTCATTCTCTCTGTCTCTCTCTCTACCAATCAGACTAAAGGACTCTAATTCCACAAACAGTAACCCCAAACTTCGCAAAAACTTCAGACAGGGAATATTCTTTGGAGAGTACTGTTCAGTACCATCCAGAGTGCCAACTAGCACCTTTCTCTTTTTCTCTGCAGCTAGCCAGTGAGAGTGACCATGCCCAGTACAATGGCCGTTAGACAAAACAGCAAGAGGGGGAGAGGCTGGCACTGACAACTGGGCCCTTCTCCATCAGACCTGAAGCACTGAAGGAAAAGCAGAAGGTGGAACCAAATCAATGAAAGGCTTCAACTAAAAACAATTGACACTTGTCACAACCTACTAGTCCCTACATGTGTAATTTAGGTATTTATTGTAGGAAACAGGGAAGTATGTTCATTGTTGAGGCAAGTGGAAACAGAATCAAAAGGCTGAATGAGGCCGTGCCACAGAGGGGACTGAAGATCATCTTCATTGAGCTGTAAGCCTGATCAGAAATGTCTTCTGCAATAAAAGCATTGCAAGCCTGATTTTTAAATGAACTTGAGAATGAGTGGTCAGCATTACAAAGTTAAAATAGTACAACAAAATACAGTTACTGCGATACAAATACATAATTTCTCTGGACCCTGCATTGTGAGACTGCAATACATCATTTATAATGGACCAATAAAATCACAGATAAAATGTCTTGAGTTTTGTCATATCCATCTACTTAGTCGGAAGCAGTTTCCAAAATACATGTGGCCCGGTCAGACTGAGGCCTGCATCACACCCACATCTGAGCCATCATATCCTTTTCAGCTGCGATAACGTAATATAGGATCCCATTATAACTTTGAAGTACACTTTAGCATTAGACAATACCTAATTTTTTATCCAGCAATAAAAAGCACCGTGTATTGCCAGCAATGTTCATTCACCAGTAGAACACACTTTATGAGGTAACTG
This sequence comes from Albula glossodonta, assembly GCA_019788955.1. Lineage (NCBI taxonomy): Eukaryota > Metazoa > Chordata > Actinopteri > Albuliformes > Albulidae > Albula > Albula glossodonta. The sequence goes on from JAFBMS010000267.1 coordinate 134,824, forward strand.
CACAAAATCCACCAGAATGTCCAGCTACCCAGTGTTACATTAACATTGTGAAGACTTTTCGTAATGGTTTAAAGCCAACAGATCAAATGGATACTATCAGTAACAGTACAACCTGTATTAAATCAGGCTGTTTATCAACAATGATGCTGTGAACTCAATAAGGCTATTCAAATGCTTTAAACATCTTTTTATTAAACCAAAACAACTTTTGCAAACATTACTCAACATTCCCAGGTTTTACTATCAGATCTCAATACCAAAATTAAGTTAAATGAAAACTGAACTAATTAAGTGCATGGTGATTACTGCCTGAAAGCAACCCTGTACCAAAGCTCAGTCAGTCAGAACCCTGTGCCACCAGCTGCAGGGGCCTCTGGGAACAGGGTGCCAACAACATGAATGCTACATGATAGGAAGTACTTTGTGGATACCTACATTTTGTAACACCACATTATCTTTAAGGCCACATTTTCTGGATGTAAAGAGGAGCATTAGTACCCTGTGATAGTTTTGGGTCTGATTGTAAAGATGCTAAAAACACTCCTCTTCTCTGCCACTTCCTCTTTACTCTTTTTTGTTTCCCCACTTCGCCATCTTGTTGTTCACAGGAGTTTTCATGAAATTCTTGGACTTCATGTATGCTGCGATCTTCTCCAGTCCCTGACCAGACAAAGGGGAAGAGAACTTAAACGCAACGTAGCTTTCACCCCCAAGGAGGAAGTATCAGCAGGAAAGCAACTCACTGTCTGTGTTTGGCAAACACTGCCAGCATGGGCATGCTTAGTGCAGTGCACATTGACACTGCCAGCATGGGCATGCTTAGTACAGTGCACATTGACACTGCCAGCATGGGCATGCTTAGTACAGTGCACATTGACACTGCCAGCATGGGCATGCTTAGTGCAGTGCACATTGACACTGCCAGCATGGGCATGCTTAGTGCAGTGCACATTGACACTGCCAGCATGGGCATGCTTAGTGCAGTGCACATTGACACTGCCAGCATGGCCATGCTTAGTGCAGTGCACATTGACACTGCCAGCATGGGCATGCTTAGTGCAGTGCACATTGACACTGCCAGCATGGGCATGCTTAGTGCAGTGCACATTGACACTGCCAGCATGGGCATGCTTAGTGCAGTGCACATTGACACTGCCAGCATGGGCATGCTTAGTGCAGTGCACATTGACACTGCCAGCATGGGCATGCTTAGTGCAGTGCACATTGACACTGCCAGCATGGGCATGCTTAGTGCAGTGCACATTGACACTGCCAGCATGGGCATGCTTAGTGCAGTGCACATTGACACTGCCAGCATGGGCATGCTTAGTGCAGTGCACATTGACACTGCCAGCATGGGCATGCTTAGTACAGTGCACATTGACACTGCCAGCATGGGCATGCTTAGTGCAGTGCACATTGACACTGCCAGCATGGGCATGCTTAGTGCAGTGCACATTGACACTGCCAGCATGGGCATGCTTAGTGCAGTGCACATTGACACTGCCAGCATGGGCATGCTTAGTACAGTGCACATTGCCAGTCATGCTGCACCTCTAACCCAGACATGCATTACCCTGCAGTACATTAACAAACCCACACTGCCAAGAACTGGCACAAGTTATTCTCCAGAAGCAGGAAGGTTCACCAGGTAATCACCTCAAAGTGATCCAGAAAGTCTCTGAGGTTTTTGAAGTCATCCAGGCACTTTGGGTCGAACATGCGGTGCTGGTCCAGCAGCTCATACATGATGAAGTCCACAAAGGTGATCTGCAGTAGGAGGGCACAATGTGTCACACACCTCACTAGCAATGCACTGCCAACCCAGCACACCGCAAGCACGCCGCAAGCACGCTGCAAGCACGCCACAATCCCAGCACACCGCAAGCACGCCGCAAGCACGCCACAATCCCAGCACGCCGCAATCCAAGCACGCCGCAGGCACGCCACAATCTCAGCACGCCGCAAGCACGCCGCAATCCAAGCACGCCGCAAGCACGCCACAATCCCAGCACACCGCAAGCACGCCGCAAGCACGCCACAATCCCAGCACGCCACAATCCCAGCACGCCGCAGGCACGCCGCAAGCACGCCACAAGCACGCCGCAGGCACGCCACAATCTCAGCACGCCACAATCCAAGCACGCCACAAGCACGCCACAATCCAAGCACGCCGCAAGCACGCCGCAATCCAAGCACGCCACAATCTCAGCACGGCGCAATCCAAGCACACCGCAAGCACGCCACAAGCACGCCACAATCCCAGCACACCGCAAGCACGCCGCAAGCACGCCACAATCCCAGCACGCCGCAAGCACGCCACAATCCCAGCACACCGCAAGCACGCCGCAGGCACGCCGCAAGCACACCACAATCACGCCGCAGGCACACCGCAAGCACGCCACAATCCCAGCACGCCACAAGCACGCCGCAGGCACGCCACAATCTCAGCACGCCACAATCCAAGCACGCCACAATCCAAGCACACCGCAAGCACGCCACAAGCACGCCGCAATCCAAGCACACCGCAAGCACGCCACAATCCAAGCACTCCGCAAGCACGCCGCAATCCAAGCACGCCACAATCTCAGCACGCCGCAATCTCAGCACGCCGCAATCCAAGCACACCGCAATCCAAGCACACCGCAAGCACGCCACAATCCCAGCACACCGCAAGCACGCCGCAAGCACGCCACAATCCCAGCACACCGCAAGCACGCCGCAAGCACGCCACAATCCCAGCACGCCGCAAGCACGCCACAATCCCAGCACACCGCAAGCACGCCGCAGGCACGCCGCAAGCACACCACAATCACGCCACAGGCACGCCGCAAGCACGCCACAATCCCAGCACGCCACAAGCACGCCGCAAGCACGCCACAATCCAAGCACGCCGCAAGCACGCCACAATCCAAGCACGCCGCAAGCACGCCGCAATCCCAGCACGCCGCAAGCACGCCGCAATCCAAGCACGCCACAATCCCAGCACGCCGCAAGCACGCCACAATCCCAGCACGCCACAATCCAAGCACGCCGCAAGCACGCCACAATCCAAGCACGCCACAATCCCAGCACACCGCAAGCACGCCACAATCCAAGCACGCCACAATCCCAGCACGCCACAATCCAAGCACGCCACAATCCCAGCACGCCACAATCTCAGCACGCCGCAAGCACGCCGCAATCCAAGCACGCCACAATGCCAGCACACCGCAATCCAAGCACGCCACAATCCCAGCACGCCGCAAGCACGCCACAATCCCAGCACGCCGCAAGCACGCCGCAATCCCAGCACGCCGCAAGCACGCCGCAATCCCAGCACGCCGCACTGGCAATTACATCAAGGAGTGCATAACAGGGCTGTTGAAAGTATCAAACCTGAAATTTTCAAAACTGTCCTAACCCATATTTTCTGCAGTGTTGATACACTAAACTGCACTTTCCGTTGATTGCAAATTGATAATAGGCTACCATAGACCACTCTGAACATCACATGAAACATTCTGTTTGGCTACTAATGTGCAAGACAGCAGATCAGAAAGAGAACGCCAGGATTGCTGTCTGGAAATACTTTGGATTTAAAACCGACGACTATGACAAGCCAAAAAATTCAATGAAACCTGTTTGCATGAGCAGGGCACCCATTACGACATGGAAAGGCAATTTCGGTAGCAGTGAAAGGTGTGCCCTCTAAAAATATACAAAGTAATCTACATGACCATAATCAACTTCATACATATACATTCTGATGTATTAATATGGCCTCCTTTAAAATGTTACCTCAGAATTCTTCAATCGCAACAGTAAAGCGTAACTGTCCTGATTGCTACTCTTAAGGATATACCCAGCCACCCAGTCCATAACACTACTCATGCAATGGCTGGAGGACATCTGGTTCATTTGTGGTACTGGAAAAAAATAGCAGAGCTACTGCAGTTTTTAGCCTCCAGAAGCTAAAAATGGCATTTTTCTGTACAAAACAATGTATTTTGTGTACCAACATTTCACCAATTTTTATTTACATTTGCAAATATTTAATTTTCAGTTTCATCACGAAGAACCCGGCTCACAACAGGTGTTCGTACCAAACAGCACACACACCTTTTTCACTTGTAAGTCAGTTTGGTGAAGGTGTCAAATGAATAACTGCAAGTTGCTCCTCACTTATAGTTATATATTTTGATGTATAGTAGTATCAATGTATTATAGATCAAAGTTGATCATATCAAAGTTGAAAATTTCCATATTGTGACAGCACTACTGTATTAGGAAGTACATGCTGAATTACAGCACATGCATGAATATGGAAGTTAACATCACTGCACCTTCTCACCAGCAAACCACTTCCTGTCTCCTAGGAAGCTGGAGAATTTCTTGAGCATGCCTGGGAGTTTCTCCATGTACCCAGGCTTCATTTTGTCCTGAAACAGACAAAACAGAACACACTCCAGCTGCTGAAACAGACAAAACAGAACACACTCCAGCTGCTGAAACAGACAAAACAGAACACACTCCAGCTGCTGAAACAGACACAACACACAGCATCTCACAAAGAAGCAAAAAAAAAAAAAAGAAGTAAACTGAACTGGTTTCTGGAAACGTGATTTATAAGGAAAGACTCTCAACTTTCCAGACTTCCAAAATGGAGACTTCAATCAAGAGGATTTTGAGGTTTAAATTCACAAAATGACTTAAGATACATTATAACATATTGTAGGATGGATTCAGTTAGTAGAACAAGGACGCATACATGGAAATAAGTCATGGACAAATTCTGTACTGATAGCAGGACGTATTATTTTACACAAACCGTTGTCATTTCAAACAGCTTTCCAGGTCAAGCAGTAGAGGAAGACATGTGTGGAATGCTAATGCAGAGCTGCTAATGCTAAACCTTAGGTGTGTGTTTATGTTCTGTAGATGTGAATGCTAAACCTTAGGTGTGTGTTTATGTTCTGTAGATGTGAATGCTAATCCTTTGGTGTGTGTTTATGTTCTGTTTTCCAATATTAGGATTGGGAGATGGACCAGCCAAAGGGGCCTGTTTTCACTCACAAAGTCAGTGTAGCAGAGCATGACAAAGCCATTGCGGAAGTCCATGGCCTGGTTCTCCAAGATGTCCACTCGGATCTTCTCATCCTCGCTTTCGCCACCTGCAGAAAATGGGGGGCATGGCAGTCAGGTGTGACCAAGATCGGCCAGTTCACTGGCCATATCAGGCCTGTGTGTGTTTCTGCAAGGGCAGCTGACACTGACAGTTTTATCTGAGTGGCGCGCGCACGCACGCACACACACGCACGCACGCACACACACACACACACAGGCTCATGTCAATGATTTCAGACACTCACACATGTTGTGCTTGCGAGCGATGTATCTCATGATGGCGTTGCTCTGGACAATCTTACGGTCTCCGTCTTCCAGGTAGGGAAGCTGGGGGACAGAGTTAACCATCAGGTGCCACATCACACCTCAACCCCTATCTCTCATGATCACTGCTGACTTACATTTGGAAAGTCCATTCCAAGCGTGTGCTTTTCATCAAACCAGCAGCTCTTGTCATAATTGGGAGCTGAAACACACAAAGCACAGAGTTTTCAGAGAGAGAGAGACACAAAGCACAGAGTTTTCAGAGAGAGAGAGACACAAAGCACAGAGTTTTCAGAGAGAGAGAGACACAAAGCACAGAGTTTTCAGAGAGAGACAGACACAAAGCACAGAGTTTTCAGAGACAGACAGACACAAAGCGCAGAGTTTTCAGAGAGACAGACACAAAGCACAGAGTTTTCAGAGAGAGACAGACACAAAGCACAGAGTTTTCAGACAGAGAGAGAGACACAAAGCACAGAGTTTTCAGTCTAACGGCTCTGAGAATGATTAAGATGGCAGAAATACATCACATCAACCCCTGCTAAAGTGGAGGGGTTGTTTCATAATCGAGTTGCGCCTTTATGCTTTAAAGCGGGGCTATCACTGAGAATTTCTGCACTGACAGCACATGATGCAGATCAGCTGTTAAGCTTCGCTTTGAAACTGGTCACATGCTGAAAAAAAGAACATACTGAATCCTGACCGACATTTCAAGGAGAACCTTAAATTATTTCAAGAACTAACAAGAATCTTGGTAGGTTTTTGCATTCTGTGGAGGGTAGTAGTCAATTGTAAATGACCTAAACAGGCTAAAACAGACCAGTGAATCCACCCAGTTCTCCTTAAGTGAGATCAGATGATCAATACTTCTGACCTGATAGCCTTGATGAGGCAGAAACTTAATTTTACTGTCAATGATGCACAGTGGTAGTTCCAGTTTGAAGCTGAACTCACTCTGAAATGAATTTCTCTTAACAAGTTTCACCCTAAATTCCTTACCTTCACCGCAGGAATAGAATTTATCTTCGTATTTAGTTCCAGTGTATTCCAGCAGCAGGCGTATCGGCTGGGCTAGCTATAAAACACAATCTTTCAACGTTAAAGTTTATACAATGCTGAGCCAACGGTTGGAGTAGCAGAATTATGCAGCAAGTCTTTCGAGTACGTGTAAAGAAAACTTATATTAACTCTGTGGGCCCCCACTATTATTGGGCAATTTACAGTCATGGGTGGAGCAAACAATGGTATAACTTCATTAATTTCAACAAACTCGCATAATTCCACACATTACCCTCGGCTGCGCTTCCAGCGTGTTATGCTATGTTCTTTGTTCCCATTTACATAAGCACCACTTCATGGCCACAGCGACTTGGTGAAAAGAAGCGTGTAGTCCGCTTCACATTGTGAGTAGCGCGGATCTGATCGTTTAAAAGTTGACTTGCGCACTTATGCATATTCATACCTCACATTTTGTTTCTGGTTGAATTTTAGATTACTACCGTAATCTAAACGCTGGCTGAATATCACTGATCATGACAGTTTATGAATCATTCTAATTAGCTCCAAAAAAACGTATGCGACACGTTCATATGTGAAATATAACATATGCATTGCCCTATATAATGAGTCTACAATACTACATTTCCAAAACTGTTCAACTAGTTCATCATTTCATGTGGATACATTCGGATAAATTGGTCATGGTCTAATTGATGATTTGCAAGTATCTGTGCAGAAAAGGGTGAGAACTTGTATCGCTACCACTTACACCCAACTTCACTCCCCACCTACAAGTGTGCACACAATTCCTCCCCAAAACATTAGAATTACACCGAATTGAACATAAATGCACGAGCTTACCCCTCTGATGTCCCAATACGCCAATTTCATAGTCATTTTGGGATTTGTTTTTACAACGATAAACGATAGATTGCTATCTATATCAGCCCCGCAACACTGCAAAGCACAGGACGAATCAGACTGAACGGTACTGCGTAAGAGCCAGGGAGAGTGCTAGTTAGCAGATTCTAGCCAATCATAACTAGGATACAAAGGCATTTCCGTCCATTGGCAATTCTAATAGGTGAATTTTTTCTTTCTGCATTTTGGGTCAAGCAGAGCCATTTAGAGATTTACATGGCTCTGGGGTCAAGTTCCTCCACTAAGCCCCTCCCTAGAACGGCCAAGGGAAAATGCCGAAACGGTGTGCATATGGAACCTGCGAGTCCGACAGTAGATATTTTTGAAAGTTTAGAGGGGGTGTCGTATTTTTCGCTTTTCCGAAGCCAAAAACACAATAGTGTGTCTAACAAAGGGTTTAGTCACCAGCGCATCCATATTTCTTCCCTTTCCCATTACACTCTGATGAACAAAGTCAGTGTGATATGGGCTCTCTGTATAGAATGTACATCTGAAATGTATAATCCGGTTACACCGGTATAGTCGAAAATGCCATACTGACATGCTGGGTGCCAAAGCCTGACAGGCATAGCAACAGTAACCAATGGGGCGGGACTTAGTGAAGGGTCAATTATGTATGGTTTAGTACTAAGATAAATGGGTTGAAAGTCATGAAAAAGTGAATACGAATAAATCATTGAAAATGTGGACAATCTTGGCTGTAGCCCTTGCACAATTATCCCAACCAAAGGAGCATGTAATGCTGGATCTGCTGGTTCTTATTGTTATAAGGGGAGTGCTAATGCTAAAGATTCTGCTAATGCTAATAAACAGTTGCATAATCTTATAGTTATACGGGAAATGCTAATGCTAACAATTATGCTAATGCTAACATTAACAGTTCCATAATCTTGGCTGTTGCCCTTGCCCAATTATTGTTTTTTGACCACCAGCCCAACGTTACAGCAGGGGTGGTGGCCATTCTGGTTCTGCTGCTTCTTGTGGTTTTAAAGGGATTACAAATATTGATGTGGTTCCCTGATCTTGGAAATCCAGGACATCTGTGATGTTAGCCCCTGGACTAAAACTTGGCCAGGACAAGCGCTTGTGTTATGACAAGGTTTGGGACGGAGATCACCCTGAATGGAGCACTGGAAAGGGGCTGGGCCCTCCATTATGTTTAGAGTTAACATTAGTATTGGTGTTAGCATTAGCTGCAAACATAAACTCAACATTTCCAGGGAATCCATGATAGCCCTGGGACTGAAAGTTGGGCCAGGATGCACATTAGCATCAGCGCACATGATGCACATTAACATCAGCGCATAGGAATCACATTAGCATCAGCGCACACGATGCACATTAGCATCAGCACACAGGATGCACATTAGCATCAGCGCACAGGATGCACATTAGCATCAGCGCACAGGAATCACCTTAGCATCAGCGCACAGGGTGCACATTAGCATCAGCGCACAGGATGCACATTAGCATCAGCGCACAGAATGCAGATTAGCATCAGCGCACAGGAATCACATTAGCATCAGCGCACAGGAATCACCTTAGCATCAGCGCACAGGAATCACATTAGCATCAGCGCACAGGAATCACCTTAGCATCAGCGCACACGATGCACATTAGCATCAGCACACAGGATACACATTAGCATCAGCGCTCAGGAATCACCTTAGCATCAGCGCACAGGATGCACATTAGCATCAGCGCACAGGAATCACCTTAGCACCAGCGCACAGGATGCACATTAGCATCAGTGCAAGGTTTGAACAGACAGCTGCAAAAGAGTTAAGGCCTCCTTTAGGGTTATGGTCAGCAATAGCCATGCGTTACCCGTTTGCTTCACCCATATAATTAACATTTCCAGGAAATCTGTGATAGCCCCACTACTGAAAAAAGGCAAAAAATATAAGGTCCCAAACTCTGCGTAAAATGATTTTAATTCAGCTATGTTCACTAAATATGTCAGAAAAAGTCAAGAGAAATTACTTAAATGATGTAAAATGGGAAAAGTGTATTTCACACAAAATCTGGACAAATTGTTAAGTCCAGACATAAATTAAGAATAATAAATTAAGTTTAAAATTACTGGAAATCATTTGCATTCAATAACCATGTCTGAAAAAAATGATGAGAAATTTGTAAGCCCTAGACCTGAAAAAGGGGAAAAAAATGTCATATTCTTAAATTCTTGATTTTTGTGCTTAAGCAGTGTTTAGTTGTGAAAATTCCAAAGGTCAGGCCGTCAATGACAACACAATTTAATTGGCTGCAGAGCAGAAGTTTTCATAAAGGAGGGGATAGAACTTCAGCACTTTTGAATCAAATTTATTTATCCAAATATTCATTATGTATACAGCTAGAAAAACAAAAATCATCCACACATGACACAGGTTTGTGGTAGTCTCTATATGACAGCGTGACGATGAGTCTCTCTATGACAGCGTGTGCCAAGTTTATATTCCTTTTCCTAATTCTCCTGGCCTTTGTTTTGCTGTAATTATTACAGCAAAGGAATAAAGAGTGAAACGTGAAAGAACCACAGGTAAAACAAACAACAGGAAATCATAAAAATGTTAGAGAAGACAAATTTACAAACGAAGTGACAACAAATCTGTTCCCTATGTGATGGAAGCATTGACATAACTTCTCACCGATGCTCATCTGGCAGATAGGCCGGTTTCACTTTGTCATGTGCTAATCTAACTTTGTTTTTGTTATCATCCCGTGTTTTGGTATTGATTCAGTGTGATTGTTGTATATAACACAGTGTTTAGGATTTGTTTGGGTGTGAGTACGTGATACAGCACTGTACATGAAAGAGAATGAGGCTGGTAAGCACAGCCAACTGGCTCCTTCTCTTCCCTGTTATCATGCTGCCTTTTGATTGAACATTGAAGCCTGGGCTGAATTGAATCTGAGAGGCACTGGAGGAATTACTGACCCCATGGAGAAAGAACAACAGTGTAGAGAGCTCCCTCTAGTGGTGATATATGACACATACACAAATCTGATCATGAACTTCCTCCATATGCCCACAAATGAACAACTCAGCTTTTTCTGCCCATTTCTCTGGAAAAAGATTGATACACGTATGAACGTTTTTATATGATTATAAAGATAACAGAGATAATATCTGACACAGAATTGTGGAGAACTGAAGTCACACACTGGCACAGGCAGCTCAGCACTGATCTGTTTGGCACTTTGTCTAGAGCAGTGGTGTGTGACATTGTATCCTGCTGCATCTGCTTGGAAAAGTAGAACTGCGGTCCGTGTTTCTCAGCCTTTGAACCCAACAGAGCTGTGCAATCTGCAGAGAGAGACGACCCCAAAACCCAAAGGCCAAACCCCAAAGTGCTGCATATTCCATTACAGCTCCCTATCAAACACACACACACGTATATGTGTGTGCAAGTATCTGCAGATGTGCATATGTGATTGTGTGGATGTGTATGTGTAATTGCTTGTGGGTGCGAACTTGTGTGTATGTATGTGTGCGTATGCGTTTGTGTGTGTGTGTGTTTGTTGAGTGTTACAGGTCTTGGAGCGGTGCTGTTGCTGCAGTTTGATCTAGAACCCTCATAGCTCGTGAGCACTAGTAGGAGTCTACCCTGCGCTGGCATGGCTGGGCACTGCTTGGTTTATTTCAGGCCTGTCAGGTAATCTCCTGAGCAGCTCAGCAGCCCTGGGCCCTTCCCATCATGCCACAGGGAGGGTCAAGCTGCACAATCCCTAATGAGCTTGGCAACAAGGTAAGAATCAAGATGCCCTGAAGAGATCACTCCATTCCTCCTGGAATTATTTAAGCATTTGATTCTCTTGCAGCCTGCCACTGGCAATTAGATCATCTGAACCCTGAGAGAGCAGGCTTTAAATATGGCCCAGGCTGAGGTGACCCTTAGAGCATCTGCACCCTGAGAGAGCAGGCTTTAAATATGGCCCACGCTGAGGTGACCCTTAGAGCATCTGCACCCTGTGAGAGCAGGCTTTAAATATGGCCCACACTGAGGTGACCCTTAGAGCATCTGCACCCTGAGAGAGCAGGCTTTAAATATGGCCCACGCTGAGGTGACCCTTAGAGCATCTGCACCCTGAGAGAGCAGGCTTTAAATATGGCCCAGAGTGAGGTGACCCTTAGAGCATCTGCACCCTGAGAGAGCAGGCTTTAAATATGGCCCACGCTGAGGTGACCCTTAGAGCATCTGCACCCTGAGAGAGCAGGCTTTAAATATGGCCCACGCTGAGGTGACCCTTAGAGCATCTGCACCCTGAGAGAGCAGGCTTTAAATATGGCCCACGCTGAGGTGACCCTTAGAGCATCTGCACCCTGTGAGAGCAGGCTTTAAATATGGCCCACGCTGAGGTGACCCTTAGAGCATCTGCACCCTGAGAGAGCAGGCTTTAAATATGGCCCACGCTGAGGTGACCCTTAGAGCATCTGCACCCTGAGAGAGCAGGCTTTAAATATGGCCCAGGCTGAGGTGACCCTTAGAGCATCTGCACCCTGAGAGAGCAGGCTTTAAATATGGCCCAGAGTGAGGTGACCCTTAGAGCATCTGCACCCTGTGAGAGCAGGCTTTAAATATGGCCCACGCTGAGGTGACCCTTAGAGCATCTGCACCCTGAGAGAGCAGGCTTTAAATATGGCCCACGCTGAGGTGACCCTTAGAGCATCTGCACCCTGAGAGAGCAGGCTTTAAATATGGCCCAGGCTGAGGTGACCCTTAGAGCATCTGCACCCTGAGAGAGCAGGCTTTAAATATGGCCCAGAGTGAGGTGACCCTTTGCTGGAGTCATGTAGCCAGGCAAGGCCTCCCTGATTGCAGCCAGCAGAACTTCATGCCCCCTGCAGCCTCTGTGACCCTGCTGCACTGTCATAGACTAACACAGACACTAAATGTGAGCTATGAGACCAAGACTGCACTGCTCTTTCATTGGAACAGTGAGGGCTGTATTTCAGGCACCCTGCAGTAGATCTGGGGTCTCCAAACCTCACCCTGGAGAGTCTTAGGGTCTGCTGCAGTCCCCAAACCCTCTCTGCAGGGTGAGCAGTGTTCAGAGTCAGCAATGTTCAGGGCGAGCACAATGTTCAAGGTGAGCAGTGTTCAGGGCGATCAGTGTTCAGGGTGAGTAGTGTTAAGGGTGAGCACAGTGTTCAGGGTTAGTAGTGTTAAGGGTGAGCACAGTGTTCAGAGTGATCAGTGTTCAGGGTGAGTAGTGTTAAGGGTGAGCACAGTGTTCAGGGTGAGTAGTGTTAAGGGTGAGCACAGTGTTCAGGGTGATCAGTGTTCAGGGTGAGTAATGTTAAGGGTGAGTAGTGTTAAGGGTGAGCACAGTGTTCAGGGTGAGTAGTGTTAAGGGTGAGCACAGTGTTCAGGGTGATCAGTGTTCAGGGTGAGTAGTGTTAAGGGTGAGCACAGTGTTCAGGGTGAGTAGTGTTCAGGGTGAGCAAAGTGTTCAGGGTGATCAGTGTTCAGGGTGAGTAATGTTAAGGGTGAGTAGTGTTAAGGGTGAGCACAGTGTTCAGGGTGAGTAGTGTTAAGGGTGAGCACAGTGTTCAGGGTGATCAGTGTTCAGGGTGAGTAGTGTTAAGGGTGAGCACAGTCTTCACAGCGAGTAGTGTTAAGGGTGAGCTGCATAGAGGTGCTTAGTAATGGCAGGATTGATGAGCTCATCGCTGCAGCAGTAGACGGGCCAGGACAAACAGACTGACCTGCATATGTAAACTCAGGTAGACACAAGGTTAGGGAGTAATAGGGAGGTAGATGCAAGATTGAGGAGACACACAAGGAGAAGAGAGGCCAGGTCGTGTTACCTGCGTGTTTAATCTTACCTTCCACATTTTGGTAGCACATAATTAAATGGATAATGGTAAGCTAGAGCCATGAGATTATGTGATTAATGACCCAGTGTTTAAACTGTCATCAGTGTGCAGGTATGAAGCTAACGACAATGACTGTGATTCTTTATGTTATTACAGTAAGTTTATGTTCATTGGAACATTGACTGTAAACTCTGTTACAGCTCCTTTAAAGAAAGTGACCAGTCTGGAAAAAGTGTCCAGAGGAAAAATCAAAATGAGTGTTGCTCAGTTCATAATATGTTGCTTTCTCTAGGTGACCAGTTACTTGTAAACAACTTCCTTCACAGTCTCCCATCTCCTAGAAATGTATGCCCAGGTCTGCCTGATTCTGGCACTGGATGTACCATGAGCCATTGCATTAGCAGTGTGACAGGTTTTCTTAACAAGTGGACTATCCTGTTGTGATGAACCTTTGACCAAGCATGTACAGAGGATCCCACATCACCAGGGTAACATGTAACAGTGAGCGAAGAATAGTCACAAAACAGAGTGAAAATATGGACAGGCAGATAGACCTCATTTGAATTTACAGAAGTATAAAGCATCTCCTACATTACAGATGGAACAGTAGGCACAAGGACCGGCTCCTGGGGTAATCTACGCTAATCGGGCTGTGATTATCTGATAACTGATCTCCGGCAGTACGTCAGCATGTCACTGCCAGCCTTGCTTATTGGTGTTTGTTGTTGGCTTCCGGAAAGCTCTAAAACCCAGCACTCAGAGCCTGATAGTTTTGTGATTTTTTTTAAAAAACAGGGCTGTACATTGTTATAAAGAATATAAAAAGGATTCATTTTTGTCCACCAGTTGCTCAGATGCTGTTTATTGAAAAGGTGGTAAATCTGGGATTCATTTCTATAACAATTTATGGGTTTGTAAACAGCTCAAAAGTCTGCTCCAATGGGCTGATCCTGTAGCCATGCCATGCAGAGCTCACAACAAAGCCACACTGACACAGCTCTCTAAGAGAAAATACTGTGCTCTTGGGTTAATGTAGTAACTGACACAGCTCTCTCTAAGGGAAAATACTGTGCTCTTGGGTTAATGTAGTGACTGACACAGCTCTCTCTAAGGGGAAAATACTGTGCTCTTGGGTTAATGTAGTAACTGACACAGCTCTCTCTAAGGGGAAAATACTGTGCTCTTGGGTTAATGTAGTAACTGACACAGCTCTCTCTAAGGGGAAAATACTGTGCTCTTGGGTTAATGTAGTAACTGACACAGCTCTCTCTAAGGGGAAAATACTGTGCTCTTGGGTTAATGTAGTAACTGACACAGCTCTCTCTAAGGGAAAATACTGTGCTCTTGGGTTAATGTAGTCTCTAAGGGAAAATACTGTGCTCTTGGGTTAATGTAGTAACTGACACAGCTCTCTCTAAGAGAAAATACTGTGCTCTTGGGTTAATGTAGTAACTGACACAGCTCTCTCTAAGGGGAAAATACTGTGCTCTTGGGTTAATGTAGTAACTGACACAGCTCTCTCTAAGAGAAAATACTGTGCTCTTGGGTTAATGTAGTCTCTAAGGGAAAATACTGTGCTCTTGGGTTAATGTAGTGACTGACACAGCTCTCTCTAAGGGGAAAATACTGTGCTCTTGGGTTAATGTAGTAACTGACACAGCTCTCTCTAAGAGAAAATACTGTGCTCTTGGGTTAATGTAGTAACTGACACAGCTCTCTCTAAGGGGAAAATACTGTGCTCTTGGGTTAATGTAGTAACTGACACAGCTCTCTCTAAGAGAAAATACTGTGCTCTTGGGTTAATGTAGTAACTGACACAGCTCTCTCTAAGGGGAAAATACTGTGCTCTTGGGTTAATGTAGTCTCTAAGGGAAAATACTGTGCTCTTGGGTTAATGTAGTCTCTAAGGGAAAATACTGTGCTCTTGGGTTAATGTAGTGCAGAGTCTGAAGGGAATCTGAATGGCGCAAGCTTTTTGTTGGAGTTTTTCTTTCTTCTAAGGGGCACAGCAGCATTTAGGAGTTTGCACAGTGTTGAATGCTGTCCACTGGCTGATTCATTTCAGCCAAACTAATGATTGAGCCAGTCTCCTTTGTTCAGATTGTAGGATCCAGGGAGAAAATCAATAAAGGCATTAGCAGTATCAGAATACATTGAGCTCCTAAAGAAACTCTGAAATTTGAGTTAAAACAGCAGGCTAATGGCAAGATGAATGTGGTAAGATAATGGTCTGACAGTACAGGATTGTGGGGCACAGCTGCTAGATGATTCATTTCATTGCCATACACTGAGTACAAGAACTAGGATAGGGTTACAGCTCCTAAACTAAGAGAATCCAATGGAGTCAAAAATGCTGTTCTGAGAAAGTAATGTTCAATGTTCATATGAACATGAAAATCGCCTGCAGTCACAACCTATTCTGTGTTGACAATCAGGGTACATGAAAATATAATATACACATAGGCCCTAGTGGCACAAGAGTAAACAACTCAAGTACTGTCTTGCCAGGATGTACAAAGCGAAGTACAAGCAATTTAATGAAGCAGCAACACCACCACCTCTACCAGCTGCCTGAGTGACCTGAACACCACCACCTCTACCAGCTGCTTGAGCGACCTGAACACCACCACCTCTACCAGCTGACTGAGGGACCTGAACACCACTACCTCTACCAGCTGACTGAGTGACCTGAACACCACCACCTCTACCAGCTGACTGAACGACCTGAACACAACCACCTCTACCAGCTGACTGAGCGACCTGAACACCACCACCTCTACCAGCTGACTGAGCGACCTGAACACCACCACCTCTACCAGCTGACTGAGCGACCTGAACACCACCACCTCTACCAGCTGACTGAAAGACCTGAACACCACCACCTCTACCAGCTGACTGAGCGACCTGAACACCACCACCTCTACCAGCTGACTGAGCGACCTGAACACCACCACCTCTACCAGCTGACTCTGACAGTTAGTGTTTTTTGTATAATGTGCTGTGGTGTACTCCAGCCTGTTCCCTGAAGCATGCACCAGTGTTAGAGCCATGAATTTAAAGGAGCTCACTCTTTTTCACTGGCACCCCTGCTCCCGTCCTGTTTGCCCTCTCTGCTGAGGTTATGGAGGAGAAAGAACACACAATGAATGCCAAGGTGTCAGGGCTTCTTCTCCCACACTAACATGGCAACCCTGTGCACCTACCAAGAGCCCCACACACCGACATGGCAACCCTTATCATCTGGCACGGGCACGCTTTTTCCCTCAGCCTTCGTTTTCAGCCTTGCTGGGCTAATTGGATTAGTCAGTTCACATGGCCTGATCAAAAAAACCCTCTCCAATCCCAGCCCAAGACATGGGGTGTGTGGAGTGGAATTAGGGAGGATTGAGGAACCAGCCAGCACACAGGACAGGCCCTTTCAGTCTCTCTCCACTGTGCATCCGCTCGCCTGTCTGTGGAGAGCTACGTCACCCAACTCTCTGCCGCTTCAGGGACCCACATCTTACTTACCTTTCCGTGTCCACACCACAGAGGGGAAGCCGCCAAAATTTCTTTCCTTGAGGATCTCGATTTTGAAGGGGAAGAGGAAGAGATGGGAGCTGGAGCGAGCGCTGAGGACAAGAAGTCCAAAGAGCTGGAGAAGCAGCTGCAAGAGGATGCAGACAAGGATTCAAAGACCGTCAAACTGTTGCTGCTGGGTAAGATTGTGGGTCAGAGAGTTTGGGCATAGTGAGGCTGGGTAAGACTCAGAGTCAGAGAGTTCGGGCACCCTCTGGGGCACAGTGAGTTACCTCAGTAAGAGTATCTAATTTCCCAGCATAGAGCATATGAAAGACCAGCTAAGGCAAAAATGAGTCTCATGGACTAGGAGAAATGTTTTATTTGGGGTTCTGAGGCACCTGGAGGCATTTAGTAAGACATAAATTGATATTCTGCATTACGATCTACAATCAATCAAACATACATATTTGTGTATGCGTAGGTGCGTATGTGTATGTGTGCGTAGATTATATAGTCCTTTAGCATTATGTAATGTGAGTCATAGTTCAGAGACATTTATAAAATTCTATTATGTTGTAAAATGTATATTGCTTAGCACTGCATTCACACTAATACTACCGAATTCATATCCATTCCATTGTTTACAGCTAAAATTGATTAGTTCAGTTGTGAAATGTCGCATGGCTCGTGCATTTCTGAGTTTCGTTTCAGTGTAATTTTGGAGATATTCTGGTATGTGTGTCACCTGCAGAAATACTTGCTCTGGGTTTGATAAAACATTCGCTTCAAAATAAACATAAAAGGCATTTGTTTAGCTGCATCCTGAAGCATAATGGACCAATGACTGGAACTATATATGGACCAATGAGCACTGACTGGAACCATCTGATCTGACCAATCAGCTGTGCCTCTGCTGACCAGTGTAGCTTTAGGGCATGTTTTAAGCACATCTTCAACCATCCAGCCAGCCAGACCCCAGCTTCAATAACAAACTGCCCTGAATCCAAAATACGACATAGTATACATTAATCTTCTGAAAATTATCACAAGAATATTTCAAATTTGAAGAAAGCTCTGTTGGCTCTGTAATCAGAAGCACTGAGATACATTTGCAATCCTTTGTTGATGTTTCAATGATTGTGGAGAACCACAGCTGATGGACTCAGTGTCAGCTATGGGGACCTTAAACATGGGGTCAGGTGGACATCTGCCCTATTCCTGACAGCAGCAAGCGGCAATCTGCGGATTATGGCGGAGCCGCAGAGGGGCATGGCGCGCGATGGGAGATCTAGCTCCAGATAAAAGATTAGCAGATGAGAGCTGATGCCTCCCAAGCCGACTTGGAGCTCGTGCCAACTGAGGGATTTTATGTTTAGGGCACACCTGCTGCTCTGGGTAGTCTATGCTGTTTTATTCTGAAATGATAAATGACTGGTGTTTGAATAGGAAAATAACTCAACCCACAGAGAACAAAAAGATGATACATCTGTGAAATATTTGGTTTCTGTTCTGAGTGCTCTTCTTTGTCATGGTGTTGGGGCACCCCAGGTGGCATGTGAAGGTGTCATTGCTTTTAATTTAATTAATGATGATGACACAACTATCAGATCACATTTATCATGAGCTACAGTTTGGTTTTCTATATGTTTTCAGTGATCAGAAGATATCTCAACATGGACGTATGTAGCATGCATTCTGTATGAGGAGAAAAGCTCTCTCTATATAATCTGTATGAGGAGAAAAGCCCTCTCTATGTATTCTGTATGAGGAGAAAAGCCCTCTCTATGTATTCTGTATGAGGAGAAAAGCCCTCTCTATGTATTCTGTATGAGGAGAAAAGCCCTCTCTATGTATTCTGTATGAGGAGAAAAGCCCTCTCTTCTTCTTCAAACAGGTGATGACCAAAGCCATCCTGCCTGTCTCCTTGACTACCCCTCAGAGTCTTAAGGTAGCATCGGCTTAGGGGATCACGACCTTAGGGGCTGTATAAGTTATGGAGCTCTGAGAATCAGATACTAATCCAATTACACTTGATGTACTACTTCAGATACGTTCCTCAAGCCCTTGTTTGACTCCTTTCTTTTAAGAAACTTGCAGCTTACGAAATCACTGCTAATCCTTCGTTTCATTTGCTGATGTCCTGGCAATGAATAACACCCTTCTGCGGGTTCACTCTGTGATTCACTCACACTGTGCTGGTTCACTCTGTGATTCATTCACTCTGTGCTGGTCACTCTGTGATTCACTCACTCTGTGCTGGTTCACTCTGTGATTCACTCACTCTGTGCTGGCACTCTTTTATTCACTCACTCAGTGCTGGTCACTCTATGCTGGTCAATCTGCGATTCACTCACACTGTGCTGGTTCACTCTGTGACTCATTCACTCAGTGCTGGTCACTCTATGCTGGTCACTCTGTGATTCATTCACTCTGTGCTGGTCACTCTGTGATTCACTCACTCTGTGCTGGCACTCTGTTATTCACTCACTCAGTGCTGGTCACTCCGTGATTCACTCACTCAGTGCTGGTCACTCTGTGATTCACTCACTCTGTGCTGGTCACTCTGTGATTCACTCACTCTGTGCTGGTTCACTCTGTGATTCACTCACTCAGTGCTGGTCACTCTGTGATTCACTCACTCTGTGCTGGTCACTCTGTGATTCACTCACTCTGT
This sequence comes from Albula glossodonta, assembly GCA_019788955.1. Lineage (NCBI taxonomy): Eukaryota > Metazoa > Chordata > Actinopteri > Albuliformes > Albulidae > Albula > Albula glossodonta. The sequence goes on from JAFBMS010000267.1 coordinate 154,110, forward strand.
GCTGGTTCACTCTGTGATTCACTCACTCAGTGCTGGTCACTCTGTGATTCACTCACTCTGTGCTGGTTCACTCTGTGATTCACTCACTCTGTGCTGGTCACTCTGTTATTCACTTACTCTGTGCTGGTCAATCTGTATTCCCTGCTACACATTCAGCCTTAACCAGAAATCCTCTGATTGAGAGTCATGTTGAAGTTAATACGTTGGGAGAATTTCCCCAGCAACTTCAACCCTCAAGACCTGCTAAAATTCCCTTAAATATATCTCTATTTGACTATGGTATGAATAAAGTTATAGGATTTCTGAGCCAAGAACACTAAATGTTATAATTGTCGAATTTCTGATGCTGGGACCTGCTGCGATAAGGTGCAAGTCCCAGTAAACTGGCATAAAATGCCATGCCATTTTTACTACTTTTAAACACCAAAACATGTGAAATATTTTAAGAATTACACAATCAACAGTGAGGAAATCAATACAATTTTATGTATATGTGATACAGTGAACAATAGACTGAGTAAAAATAAATGGGTGGAAATGCAGCCATTTTTACACAGTTAACAGATAAAAAGGGTTAGGGTTAGTTAACAGAGGAAAAGGGTTAGGGTTACTGAACAGAGGAAAGGGGTTGGGGTTACTGAACAGAGGAAAGGGGTTAGGGTTAGTTAACAGAGAAAAGGGGTTAGGGTTAGTTAACAGATAAAAAGGGTTAGGGTTAGTTAACAGAGGAAAAGGGTTAGGGTTAGTTAACAGAGGAAAGGGGTTAGGGTTAGTTAACAGAGAAAAGGGGTTAGGGTTAGTTAACAGAGGAAAAGGGTTAGGGTTAGTTAACAGAGGAAAGGGGTTAGGGTTAGTTAACAGAGGAAAAGGGTTAGGGTTAGTTAACAGAGGAAAGGGGTTAGGGTTAGTGAACAGAGGAAAGGGGTTAGGGTTAGTGAACAGAGGAAAGGGGTTAGGGTTAGTGAACAGAGGAAAGGGGTTAGGGTTAGTTAACAGAGGAAAGGGGTTAGGGTTAGTGAACAGAGGAAAGGGGTTAGGGTTAGTTAACAGAGGAAAGGGGTTAGGGTTAGTTAACAGAGGAAAGGGGTTAGGGTTTGTGAACAGAGGAAAGGGGTTAGGGTTAGTTAACAGAGAAAAAGGGTTAGGGTTAGTTAACAGAGAAAAGGGGTTAGGGTTTGTGAACAGAGAAAAGGGGTTGGGGTTACTGAACAGAGGAAAGGGGTTAGGGTTAGTGAACAGAGGAAAGGGGTTAGGGTTTGTGAACAGAGGAAAGGGGTTAGGGTTAGTTAACAGAGGAAAGGGGTTAGGGTTTGTTAACAGAGGAAAGGGGTTAGGCTTAGTTAACAGAGAAAAAGGGTTAGGCTTAGTTAACAGATAAAAAGGGTTAGGGTTAGTTAACAGAGAAAAGGGTTAGGGTTAGTTAACAGAGAAAAAGGGTTAGGGTTAGTTAACAGAGAAAAGGGTTAGGGTTAGTTTACAGAGGAAAAGGGTTAGGGTTAGTTAACAGAGAAAAGGGTTACGGTTAGGAAAAATGAGGACGCCTTGGAAAGAAAAACATGCACTCACCTTCAGTTTACTGGATTTTTTGAATAGGCAGAATTTGGTCCCTCCTGTGAGGAATTCTTGTGTGCATTTGTTTAATCTTTCCAGGAGCTGATTGGAGGGGTTGGAGTTAGAGTTAGGTTTGGGGGTTGGGGTTACGGTTAGTTTTAGTTTACAGGAAAAGCTGGGGGACATCAGTGCAGCCATTAACTTAAATAACTTCAGAATTAATTAGTACTGATACTTTAACTGCGCTTAAAAGCAAAGTATGCCAATTGTCCATATTATCAGAGGACAATAGCAATAGCATCTTCAGTAATGGAAGGAGATATTGAAGTGTGTAAAATGCATTTCTTCTTGCTGTGGTATTTTCAATACATATCATGTAGGCAGGACTGGTCCAAGTCTTCATGGAGCCCTAAGCAGAATTGGATTTGGGGGCCCCATCATCTTGTGGGACATTTCAAGACATAGTCTTGGGGGCCCTCTGGTGGCCACGGGGGCCCTATGCAGGTGCTTAAGCATCGGGCTGGCCCTGCTTGGAGGCTTTATTTAGCAGTCAGCAAACAGAATATAAGCAGAATAAGTATCAGAGTGTTGTGAATTTGTCGATAAAAATGACTTTTGGCTCTTTTACCTTTTTAAAAATCTGAAAATTATTTCAAATTCTCAGTTAATGTAATTGCTTTCATAAAAATGACACAGATTTATGCGTAGCACAGTCACACTCTACAGACTGGAGTGTGTATCAGACAATCTCACACAGCTATTGGGAGAGTTACTATGGCAACGCTCCATGTTCCATGTGTGAAAGGGCACTGAGGTTCATGGCGTGCTGGAGAAACAGGAGCTAAAGCAGACACCAGAGACTACCACTCCCTCCCTCCCTCTCTCTGCAGAGGCCTGTGAAATGAGAGGATGCTGTACCAGGTTTCTCCAGTGCACATGTAACCTTCACCATCACCTTCTGTTTCCTGTCAGTGTAACAGGTTTTAATCGTCTTTATTCTACTTCATATCCTGGATTACCCAGCATCCTGTGTGACAGCCTCCAGTCCTCTTCCACACAGATCTGTCACTGCCCGGCTGCAATGCGATGAATCTACTCTAATCTTTATGCAAACATCATGAAGGAGGGAAACATCACTAAAGGGAGCTCACAGAGAAAATACCCAAACAGAATAGAGAACAGGGCACTTTTCTCTGTTTTGGTTTAGATTTCTAAAAGGAGAGGAGTACAGAACAAACAGACAAATATACACTGATACTGAATTTAGCATTGATATTAATTCAGCCCTGATACTGAATGCAGCTCTGATGATGATACTGAAGAACTGGCACTAAGAGAGCCAGATTGACAGAACAGAGAGGGACAGACAGATTGGCAGCACCTGAGAGGGACAGACAGACAGACAGCACTGAGGGTAGAGTGTGATTATAAGCACATCTAGTGTGGACACATCTGGTGTCAGAGAGGGAACAGAAGCTTGTGTGAGACACTGAAAAGACACTCACCTGAAACATGAAGCTTGGTGAAATATTGTGTGAGCCTAATTTGGTCTCCAAGCATTTAGGATGGGAGAAGGGGTGTGGGGGAAGCTGTGCATAGACACATGACTGATTATGTCTGAGCTGTGCATAGTCACATGACTGATTATGTCTGAGCTGTGCATAGTCACATGACTGAATATGTCTGAGCTGTGCATAGTCACATGACTGAATATGTCTGAGCTGTGCATAGTCACATGACTGATTATGTCTGAGCTGCGCATAGTCACATGACTGAATATGTCTGAGCTGTGCATAGTCACATGACTGATTATGTCTGAGCTGTGCATAGTCACATGACTGATTATGTCTGAGCTGTGCATAGTCACATGACTGATTATGTCTGAGCTGTGCATAGTCACATGACTGATTATGTCTGAGCTGCGCATAGTCACATGACTGAATATGTCTGAGCTGTGCATAGTCACATGACTGATTATGTCTGAGCTGTGCATAGTCACATGACTGAATATGTCTGAGCTGTGCATAGTCACATGACTGATTATGTCTGAGCTGCGCATAGTCACATGACTGATTATGTCTGAGCTGTGCATAGTCACATGACTGATTATGTCTGAGCTGTGCATAGTCACATGACTGAATATGTCTGAGCTGTGCATAGTCACATGACTGATTATGTCTGAGCTGCGCATAGTCACATGACTGATTATGTCTGAGCTGTGCATAGTCACATGACTGAATATGTCTGAGCTGTGCATAGTCACATGACTGATTATGTCTGAGCTGCGCATAGTCACATGAGTCTGATTCTGCATGAGCTGTGCATAGTCACATGAGTCTGATTCTGCATGAGCTGTGCATAGTCACATGAGTCTGATTCTGCATGAGCTGTGCATAGTCACATGAGTCTATGTCTGAGCTGTGCATAGTCACATGAGTCTGATTCTGCATGAGCTGTGCATAGTCACATGAGTCTGATTCTGCATGAGCTGTGCATAGTCACGTGAGTCTGATTCTGCATGAGCTGTGCATAGTCACATGAGTCTATGTCTGAGCTGTGCATAGTCACATGAGTCTGATTCTGCATGAGCTGTGCATAGTCACATGAGTCTATGTCTGAGCTGTGCATAGTCACATGAGTCTATGTCTGAGCTGTGCATAGTCACATGAGTCTGATTCTGCATGAGCTGTGCATAGACACATGACTGATTATGTCTGAGCTGCGCATAGTCACATGAGTCTGATTCTGCATGAGCTGTGCATAGTCACATGAGTCTATGTCTGAGCTGTGCATAGTCACATGAGTCTGATTCTGCATGAGCTGTGCATAGTCACATGAGTCTATGTTGGAGCTGTGCATAGTCACATGAGTCTGATTCTGCATGAGCTGTGCATAGTCACATGAGTCTGATTATGTCTGAGCTGTGCATAGTCACATGAGTCTGATTCTGCATGAGCTGTGCATAGTCACATGAGTCTATGTCTGAGCTGTGCATAGTCACATGAGTCTGATTCTGCATGAGCTGTGCATAGTCACATGAGTCTATGTCTGAGCTGTGCATAGTGACATGAGTCTGATTCTGCATGAGCTGTGCATAGTCACGAGTCTAATTATGTCTGAGCTGTGCATAGTCACATGACTGATTATGTCTGAGCTGTGCATAGTCACATGAGTCTGATTCTGCATGAGCTGTGCATAGTCACATGAGTCTGCTTCTGCATGAGCTGTGCATAGTCACATGAGTTTATGTCTGAGCTGTGCATAGTCACATGACTCTGATTCTGCATGAGCTGTGCATAGTCACATGAGTCTGATTCTGCATGAGCTATGCATAGTCACATGACTCTGATTGTGTCTGAGCTGTGCATAGTCACATGAGTCTGATTATGTCTGAGCTGTGCATAGTCACATGACTCTGATTCTGCATGAGCTGTGCATAGTCACATGACTCTGATTGTGTCTGAGCTGTGCATAGTCACATGAGTCTGATTCTGCATGAGCTGTGCATAGTCACATGAGTCTGATTATGTCTGAGCTGTGCATAGTCACATGACTCTGATTGTGTCTGAGCTGTGCATAGTCACATGAGTCTGATTCTGCATGAGCTGTGCATAGTCACATGAGTCTATGTCTGAGCTGTGCATAGTCACATGAGTCTGATTCTGCATGAGCTGTGCATAGTCACATGAGTCTATGTCTGAGCTGTGCATAGTCACATGATCACACAGGCAATGCATGGCACTGGGCTGTAGGCTCTCTGTTCTCACAGGCAGCCCATGGCACTGGGCTGTGGAGCTCTGTGCTCTCACAGGCAGCCCATGGCACTGGGCTGTGGGGCTCTGTGCTCTCACAGGCAGCCCATGGCACTGGGCTGTGGGGCTCTGCGCTCTCACAGGCAGCCCATGGCACTGGGCTGTGGGGCTCTGCGCTCTCACAGGCAGCCCATGGCACTGGGCTGTGGGGCTCTGTGCTCTCACAGGCAGCCCATGGCACTCGGCTGTGGGGCTGTGTGCTCTCACAGGCAGCCAATGGCACTGGGCTATGGGGCTCTGTGCTCCTACAGTAGGGGTTAGGGTTAGACTCAGTGCTGTGGGGAGAACACACGGAGAGGGACTGAGGGTGGAGTTTCCCAAAGTGACCAAAATGGGTGTGGCCTGTAAAGGTGGGGCGGGGTTATGGGGGGTGCTGTGCTGTGATTAGCTTTCCCTGGGGCTGATCCCTGGCTGGAGCTGACAGATCCCAGGAAATCAGGTCTTATCATGATCTCCTGAGGAGCTTTCAGTCTGCTTACATAAGGTTCCCACAAATCCCGCCGGGTCGTGCTACGCTAATCCCCTTAGCACCCCCTTTCGCAGCCCGGCAAGAAAATGTGTGAAAATCGGAGTCCCTGTGCCAACCCTAACCCTGTGCTGCAGGTGTGAGCAGAGATTTACCACATCACTTAGTTGCTTGGTACCTTCCTGTGGTTTTGGGGTCACAGGCCCTGAACCCACCCCTCTCTGCTGCAGGCCCTGACCCCCCCCCCCCCCTCTCTGCTGCAGGCCCTGACCCCACCCCTCTCTGCTGCAGGCCCTGACCCCCCCCTCCCCCTCTCTGCTGCAGGCCCTGACCCCACCCCTCTCTGCTGCAGGCCCTGACCCCCCCCTCCCCCTCTCTGCTGCAGGCCCTGACCCCCCCCCCTCTCTGCTGCAGGCCCTGACCCCCCCCTCCCCCTCTCTGCTGCAGGCCCTGAACCCACCCCTCTCTGCTGCAGGCCCTGACCCCCCCCCCCCTCTGCTGCAGGCCCTGACCCCCCCCCCCCTCTCTGCTGCAGGCCCTGACCCCCTCCTCTCTGCTGCAGGCCCTGACCCCCCCCCCTCCCCCTCTCTGCTGCAGGCCCTGAACCCACCCCTCTCTGCTGCAGGCCCTGACCCCCCCCCCTCTCTGCTGCAGGCCCTGACCCCCCCCCCCTCTCTGCTGCAGGCCCTGACCCCCCCTCCCCCTCTCTGCTGCAGGCCCTGAACCCACCCCTCTCTGCTGCAGGCCCTGACCCCCCCCCCTCTGCTGCAGGCCCTGACCCCCCCCCCCTCTCTGCTGCAGGCCCTGACCCCCCCCCCTCTCTGCTGCAGGCCCTGACCCCCCCCTCCCCCTCTCTGCTGCAGGCCCTGAACCCACCCCTCTCTGCTGCAGGCCCTGACCCCCCCCCCCTCTCTGCTGCAGGCCCTGACCCCGCCCCTCTCTGCTGCAGGGCCTGACCCCCCCCCTCCCCCTCTCTGCTGCAGGCCCTGACCCCCCCCCCCTCCCCCTCTCTGCTGCAGGGCCTGACCCCCCCCCCCCCCTCTGCTGCAGGTCCTGACCCCCCCCCTCAGGGTCTCTGCATCAGCCATGCCACCTGAAACCTGCGCTGCAAGTGTTGCTTCTCAGATCAGTAGAAAACACCTGGTTGCCATGGTAGCAATGTGGTCCCCTGAGGGAGACACAGGGCGTGGCAGTGTAAGTTTGGGAGCCCAAGTGGGGTACAGTCAAACCTGTGGCCCAGGTGCCCCTCCTGCTTATACAGGTGCAAGAATGGAGCCACCAACCCTTTGGCACAAAGACAAGTTTGCTTGTCAAACTGACAAAGAGAGTGTTCATAAAACAGTATTTGCAAGGAATAGTAGTATCTATAGTTGGATGTAACACTTATATATGCAGCCATAGAGAGAAGCAGATGGATTTTATCCACAGATTTGTGATTTAAGCCATGTGACAACATGCTTTAACTGATCTAACTCCTGTGCGAATGTGTGTGTGTGTGTGTCTGGGGTCTTGCAGGTGCTGGAGAATCAGGGAAGAGCACCATTGTAAAGCAGATGAAGTGAGTATGATATTCTGAACATTGTCCCTCTACACAATAACCTGATATTATAATACTGATATTTTAATACTTAAACATTTTCTTTGTGTGTGTGTGTGTGTGTGTGTGTTTTATGTGGTTTTGCGGATATGTGAGTGTGTGTGTAGATAGGTGTGTGTGTTTTATGTGGTTTTGTGGATGTGTGTGTGAGTGTATGTGTAGATAGGTGTGTGTGTGTGTGTGTATGTGTGAGAGTGTGAGTGTATGTGTGAGTGTATGTGTGTGTGTGTATGTGTAGATAGGTGTATGTGTGTGTGTGTAGATAGGTGTGCGTGTTTCTCATACACACTAACTTAGTGTCACTTATCCTCGCTTCATTTTAAATGTTTTGATTTAAAATGCTACCATGTTTGAGTAAACAGATAAGTTACCCTTTATGATGTTGATATGGACTGGCTTAACAACTGACCCATTTCTGTGTCTGTATCCGTGTGTCTGTCTATCTCTGTCTGTCTGTCTCTCTGTGTGTCTGTATATGTCTGTATATGTCTGTCTGTCTGTCTTTCTGTGTGTCTGTCTCTTTCTGTCTGTCTCTCTGTGTGTCTGTATACATCTGTCTGTCTGTCTGTCTGTCTGCAACAGGATTCTGCATCAGGGGGGTTACACTAAAGAGGAGCAGATCGCATTTAAGAGCATCATCTACGGAAACATCCTGCAGTCAGCCCTGGCCATTATCCGCGGAATGGAGTTGCTGGGGATCGAATTTGGCTCTCCCTCTGCATCGGTGTGTATGTGTGCCAGTGTGGGTATGCGTGCCAGTGTGTGTATGCGTGTAGGTGTGTGTGAGTGTGTGCCAGTGTGGGTATGCGTGCCAGTGTGTGTATGCGTGTAGGTGTGTGTGAGTGTGTGCCAGTGTGTGTATGCGTGTAGGTGTGTGTGAGTGTGTGCCAGTGTGTGTATGCGTGTAGGTGTGTGTGAGTGTGTGCCAGTGTGGGTATGCGTGTAGGTGTGTGTGCGTATACATCTGGATATGCATATGCATGCAGGCGTATATATGCGTGCAGGTGTGTGTTTGTTTGTGTGATTGCGCAGGTGTGTGTATGCATGCAGATATGCGTACACATGTATGTCTGTGTGCGTGTTTGCACAGGTGTGTGTGTATGCATGCAGGTGTGTGTTTGTGTGTGTGATTGCGCAGGTGTGTGTATGCATGTAGATATGCATATGCATGCAGGTGTGTGTGCATATGCGTGCAGGTGTATACTTGTGTATGTGTTTGCGCAGGTGTGTATGCATGCAGTTGTTTGTGCAGGTGTGTGTATAGGTGTGTGTATGCGTGCAGGCGCATGTTTGTGTGTGTATGCATATGTGCGTGTGTGTGTGCATATTCATATGCATGCAGGTGCCTGTGTGTGTGTGTGTGTGGGTATGTATGTTTTTTTGTTTGTGTGCATACATGTAAATGCATCTATGTGCATATGTGTGTGAGGGTAGTATGGACTTGTTGTGCAAGATGCTTTTTTTATTTGTAACTCCTGTGCTGAGGCTTCTAATTAAAATGTTTTTTTTTTGTGTTGTTTTGTGTTATGTGTTAGGTTAGGAGTTACATTACCTGAATTGAAACTGATTTGCTGGAGTGAAATGTAGCTGAGCTCTGGGCCTGTAGTGACTGTAGCTGAGCTCTGGGCCTGTAGTGACTGTAGCTCAGCTCTGGGCCTGTAGAGACTGTAGCTCAGCTCTGGGCCTGTAGTGACTGTAGCTGAGCTCTGGGTCTGTAGAGACTGTAGCTCAGCTCTGGGCCTGTAGTGACTGTAGCTCAGCTCTGGGTCTGTAGAGACTGTAGCTCAGCTCTGGGTCTGTAGTGACTGTAGCTGAGCTCTGGGTCTGTAGAGACTGTAGCTCAGCTCTGGGTCTGTAGAGACTGTAGCTCAGCTCTGGGTCTGTGGAGACTGTAGCTGAGCTCTGGGTCTGTAGTGACTGTAGCTCAGCTCTGGGCCTGTAGAGACTGTAGCTCAGCTCTGGGTCTGTAGTGACTGTAGCTGAGCTCTGGGTCTGTAGTGACTGTAGCTCAGCTCTGGGCCTGTAGAGACTGTAGCTGAGCTCTGGGTCTGTAGTGACTGTAGCTCAGCTCTGGGCCTGTAGTGACTGTAGCTCAGCTCTGGGCCTGTAGTGACTGTAGCTCAGCTCTGGGCCTGTAGTGACTGTAGCTCAGCTCTGGGCCTGTAGAGACTGTAGCTCAGCTCTGGGCCTGTAGAGACTGTAGCTCAGCTCTGGGTCTGTAGTGACTGTAGCTGAGCTCTGGGTCTGTAGTGACTGTAGCTCAGCTCTGGGTCTGTGGAGACTGTAGCTGAGCTCTGGGTCTGTAGTGACTGTAGCTCAGCTCTGGGTCTGTGGAGACTGTAGCTCAGCTCTGGGTCTGTAGAGACTGTAGCTCAGCTCTGGGCCTGTAGTGACTGTAGCTCAGCTCTGGGTCTGTAGAGACTGTAGCTCAGCTCTGGGTCTGTGGAGACTGTCGCTGAGCTCTGGGCCTGTAGTGACTGTAGCTCAGCTCTGGGTCTGTAGAGACTGTAGCTCAGCTCTGGGCCTGTAGAGACTGTAGCTGAGCTCTGGGTCTGTAGTGACTGTAGCTCAGCTCTGGGTCTGTGGAGACTGTAGCTGAGCTCTGGGTCTGTAGTGACTGTAGCTCAGCTCTGGGCCTGTAGAGACTGTAGCTCAGCTCTGGGTCTGTAGTGACTGTAGCTGAGCTCTGGGTCTGTAGTGACTGTAGCTGAGCTCTGGGTCTGTAGTGACTGTAGCTCAGCTCTGGGTCTGTAGTGACTGTAGCTCAGCTCTGGGCCTGTAGAGACTGTAGCTGAGCTCTGGGCCTGTAGAGACTGTAGCTCAGCTCTGGGCCTGTAGAGACTGTAGCTGAGCTCTGGGTCTGTAGTGACTGTAGCTCAGCTCTGGGCCTGTAGTGACTGTAGCTCAGCTCTGGGCCTGTAGTGACTGTAGCTCAGCTCTGGGCCTGTAGAGACTGTAGCTCAGCTCTGGGCCTGTAGAGACTGTAGCTCAGCTCTGGGTCTGTAGTGACTGTAGCTCAGCTCTGGGTCTGTAGTGACTGTAGCTCAGCTCTGGGTCTGTGGAGACTGTAGCTGAGCTCTGGGTCTGTAGTGACTGTAGCTCAGCTCTGGGTCTGTAGAGACTGTAGCTCAGCTCTGGGTCTGTAGAGACTGTAGCTCAGCTCTGGGCCTGTAGTGACTGTAGCTCAGCTCTGGGTCTGTAGAGACTGTAGCTCAGCTCTGGGTCTGTGGAGACTGTAGCTGAGCTCTGGGCCTGTAGTGACTGTAGCTCAGCTCTGGGTCTGTAGAGACTGTAGCTCAGCTCTGGGCCTGTAGAGACTGTAGCTGAGCTCTGGGTCTGTAGTGACTGTAGCTCAGCTCTGGGTCTGTGGAGACTGTAGCTGAGCTCTGGGCCTGTAGTGACTGTAGCTCAGCTCTGGGTCTGTAGAGACTGTAGCTCAGCTCTGGGTCTGTGGAGACTGTAGCTGAGCTCTGGGTCTGTAGTGACTGTAGCTCAGCTCTGGGTCTGTAGAGACTGTAGCTCAGCTCTGGGCCTGTAGAGACTGTAGCTGAGCTCTGGGTCTGTAGTGACTGTAGCTCAGCTCTGGGCCTGTAGAGACTGTAGCTCAGCTCTGGGCCTGTAGAGACTGTAGCTGAGCTCTGGGTCTGTAGTGACTGTAGCTCAGCTCTGGGTCTGTAGAGACTGTAGCTGAGCTCTGGGCCACTAGTGACTGTAGCTCAGCTCTGGGCCTGTAGTGACTGTAGCTGAGCTCTGGGTCTGTAGTGACTGTAGCTCAGCTCTGGGTCTGTAGAGACTGTAGCTGAGCTCTGGGCCACTAGTGACTGTAGCTCAGCTCTGGGTCTGTAGTGACTGTAGCTGAGCTCTGGGTCTGTAGTGACTGTAGCTCAGCTCTGGGCCTGTAGAGACTGTAGCTCAGCTCTGGGTCTGTAGAGACTGTAGCTGAGCTCTGGGTCTGTAGTGACTGTAGCTCAGCTCTGGGTCTGTAGTGACTGTAGCTGAGCTCTGGGTTTGTAGTGACTGTAGCTGAGCTCTGGGTTTGTAGTGACTGTAGCTCAGCTCTGGGTCTGTAGAGACTGTAGCTGAGCTCCTCAGGCAGTGGCTGTGGTTTGTGTCTTACCTGACGGACTCCCCACCTGCAGGCAGACTCTCAGAAGCTGCAGAACCTGGCAGACTCCATTGAGGAGGGCAGCATGCCGCCCGAGCTGGCAGACGTCATCATGAGGCTGTGGAAAGACCCGGGTGTCCAGGCAGGCTTTGACAGGGCTGCTGAATACCAGCTGAATGATTCTGCTGCCTAGTGAGTACTCCTCACAACAACGCCCAGCGCTAGGTCCGCAGGGGAGGGGCAGAACGGGCCATGACTCTGTGTGTGTGTCTCCCAGCTACCTCAACGAGATGGACCGAATCACCAAAGCTGACTACCTCCCTACTGAGCAGGATGTGCTGAGGTCTCGAGTCAAAACCACCGGCATCATCGAGGAGCAGTTCTCCTGCAAAGAGCTGCACTTCAGGTGAGCAAAATAATCAGTCTCATTATTATTACTGGTATTCTTTTTCTGTTGTTCGGAATACTAAGAACTAGAAGTTTGAGACGAACTTTAGGTTGGCTTGAAAAGACAAGCATTTAACCCCTTAATTAACAGCAATCAATTTGATCTATTTACTTATTTTAGGGCTGCAACTAATGACTATCTTGATAATCGATTAGTCTTTTGATTGTTATTTTTATTAATTGGTTGATTAGTTGGATTATTTGAAAAATGTACAAAAACTTTTCTAAAGACTTAATATGCATAAAATGCGTTCCAGTGTACAGCGCTCAGGGTTAAGTAAAAATAAGTAAATAACATGAAAAAGTTTTCATGATGCATTTTATAAAAACAAGTACCTTTTAGCTTTTTAACAATAATAAAACTTCTCATACAGCATTTAAATAATACATTATAAATAATAACAAAAACATATAACACATTAAGTGGCACTGAAGTCCTAGGCACTTTGAGGTGAACATGTGAACATGGAGGTAGAATCATTATCATGATGTCACTGACTCAGAAACAGATCCGTTTCATTTGAACATTTTACACACAAATGGCATTTTGGAGTCTTCCTTCCTACACATACACACACTCTCCCACACTAGCAGTGAATAGCTCTCTCAACTGTAGTCTGTGTATCTGAGCAACAAAAATGTGACACACCCGGATGCTAAGCAGAGGGAGAGAGCCCATTTCACCCTTGGCTTAATTCGGTTAGCAAAGTCCTGCTCTCTATACATGGTTTAGTCAGAAATGTTTGATTATGGTTGCTGATTGTGTAATTTGTAGCGATTTGTCAATTAATCCAACAAACTGATTTCAAGTACTTAGAGCTAACAATTCCGTACAACAGTTTGCGCTGCTGTAAGACACTTGGTTATGATAACGTTATGTTAATCTCCTCTGATTTTTCGCGTCGGTTACAGATGAATGCTTACTAGATGAATTATTCCAATACTTTGTTGTCGCAATTAATGCCACAGCGTGCTTCATCACGTAGAGCAACTAATCGATAGTGAAATTCGTTGCCAACTGTTTTTATATTCAATTTTAGTCAATTTGTTGTTGCAGCCCTTGGTTATGTATTTATTCAGTTTTTCTGTGCAAGTATAAATGAGGTGTATTAGTGTGGTATCGAGTCAGTGCTCCTTTTCTACTCCTGTCTCCTGCAGGATGTTTGATGTGGGCGGCCAGCGGTCCGAGCGGAAGAAGTGGATCCACTGCTTTGAGGGGGTGACCTGCATCATCTTCTGTGGAGCACTGAGTGCCTATGACATGGTGCTGGTGGAGGATGATGAAGTGGTGGGTTTGCTTATGTCTTGCTCATACACACAACTTTTCATCCCTGTTTTCTCCCAATTCACAAACCCAAATTGTGTGTCTTTGTGTGTCTTCCTGGGAAATGCTACTGGCAGTACTGCACACTAGAACAGTGCTTTAACAGGGTGCAGACTGTGGGGCCCATTCCACACACTGGAACAGTGCTTTAACAGGATGAGCCTAATAGCTGGCCAGTCTTAACTCCAATCCCAGGCCCTTTGTGCTGATCTCCACTCTCCTCTCCCTCTGTTCCTCTCTCCACCTCTCCTCTCCCTCTCTCCCACTCTCCACCCTCCTCTCCTTTCGTATCTTTCTCTCCTTCAGAACCGCATGCACGAGAGTCTCCATCTGTTCAACAGCATCTGCAACCACAAGTTCTTCGCCACCACCTCCATCGTGCTGTTCCTCAACAAGAAGGACCTGTTCGTGGAGAAGATCAAGAAGGTCCACCTCAGCATCTGCTTCCCCGACTATAATGGTCAGTGCGCAGTGTGGACACAGCCTGCTGGTCAGTGCGCAGTGTGGACACAGCCTGCTGGTCAGTGCGCAGTGCGGACACAGCCTGCTGGTCAGTGCGCAGTGTGGACACAGCCTGCTGTTAGGGGGCAGCCTATAGCCTAGTGGCTAAGGTACATGACTGGGACCCCTGAGGTTGGTGGTTCAAGTCCCAGTCCAGCCACAGCAAAAAAAAAACACCATTGCTGTTGGGCCCTTGAGCAAGGCCCTTAACCCCACATTGCTCCCAGGGGAGATTGGCCCTTGGTTAGTCTAATCAACTGTAAGTCGCTTTGGATAAAAGCGTCAGCTAAATGACAGTAATGTAATGTAATGCTGGTCAGTGCGCAGTGTGGACACAGCCTGCTGGTCAGTGCGCAGTGTGGACACAGCCTGCTGGTCAGTGTAATGGCCACCAGAGCAGGAATGGCAGGCAGACAGCAGCACCTGAGCTACATCACTTTAAGACCCAAAGCAGGGGACTCTTACCCAAACATCTGAGTTACGGTTGTCCCAGTGAAGATGTCAGAGTTACTGTAGTCCGGGGAAGCTGTCCAGGGAAGGGGTCCTTTTTAATGACCTGAACTAATCAAAGTTTGATAAATTAATGGCATGAAATGGAAGTGATTTCATGATATGCTGGATAATGTAATATGTGGATGCTTTTCATAACCTAATAATAACATCATAATGTAGCTGTCTCTCTGTACTCTTCCCACTTTATCTCCTCTCTCTTCCTCTCAGGACCAAATACATATGAGGATGCCAGCAACTACATCAAGCAGCAGTTCCAGGATCTGAACATGAAAAAGGGGGTGAAAGAGATCTACTCTCATATGACCTGTGCCACAGACACAGAGAACGTGCAGATCGTGTTCAATGCTGTCACAGACATCATCATTAAAGAAAATCTGAAGGACTGCGGTCTGTTCTAAACAGCTTCACCAACACGGTACTGCTATACGTCAGGAAAACTAGCTCTACATGAGAAAGTAGCGATGTCAGTGTCATCATATTGGCATAGCTGTGATATCAGTGTGTCAGTGATACCAGTGTTTCACTGGCATCCATTTCTAAAAAGTGTCATATACAGTGGTGGAGAGCAACTACACAGAAAAAAACTGGCACATTTTAAGGACAAAATCTGTGATAAAGCAAAGATACTTGTATAGTTTGACTTTGTTGCCCATGCCTCATTGTCACTGTTATATTTAACCTAAAATAAAGTACATTTAAATTCATTCTACAAGCTACCTTCATAAAGGCAAGCTTTATTTAATGCTTCTCCTTTTAAGTCAAGGACAGAGAAACAAGCAGTTTGGATAAACCTCTGAATCTGTAGACACAAAGACTACCCAGAGAGGCCCAGAGAAATCTGAATATTGTAGTTATGGATTTGTTCTGATTTACTCATCTCCACTAAAGGGAAACTATAATATTCTAACAATGAAACCCTTTCCCTTTTTATCAAACTATCAGTTACTGCTGCAGCGAGGCTACCACAAAAGCACAAATATGGACAAAAAGTGATCAAACTGTCATTTGAGCATCACTAACCTGCTGAATGAAGACACGGGGAAAGTAACATCAGTGTCAACAAAACTAAAGGTCCACAGTTGTACCTCCCCCAGTTAATTAGCACTAGTGGTGCTATCTGGTTGGTAAGAATGCAGTGCAGACAAACTCAAATGCCTGACAGTGGGCGGGTAAAAACAGGAGCATATAAACTATTTCATTTTCACTACTTTTGTTTTTAAAATGTGGCATTACTGAAGGCTGATGTCCTGCGTTTCATGGCAGATTGAAGCATTGGCACCTGTAGGGCTCACCACAGCATGTGCATTCTGGGATTCTGAGCTCATTTCTGTGATTACCTCATTATTTCATTATGTCCTTTGTTTTCCTCTTTTCTCCCCACAGAGGCTCCAGTTCCCCCCCCTCTCCTGATGAAGTGGCTCGGTTTGGGGCGGCAGAGAGGACATCCCAGCTCGTCTGCCCTAATCTCCTCCATGATGATGTCATAGCTTCTGAAAGAAGCCCTTAGACTCTCCACCCTGATGGAAAATCTCAGCACCCTCTCACACTACTGCAGGTCAGGCTCTCAGTAAACAACACTAGGGAACACACAGTACTTTTTCTGGGGTCCGCTTAGCTTTTACATACTAATCAGACGAAAGTTGACAATGAGTTAATCTCCACAAGTCTGTGAGCAAAGCATTTGACAACTGAACACGGTATCTTAACACAGTGGCTTCAGGTTGCTAACGTTTGCTTCCCAAGCCGCCTCTTTGCAGATTGGCCATCATCGTGGTCTGGTGTGAGGAAAGGGCTGGCAAAGCTGCTCACAGGCTTTCACTGGACCGGGAACTCACTCTGGACACAAAACACACGACTCCAGCGTCCTCCATATGTCAATCTGTGTTTTAGAATGGCACTGTGAAACATTGTACTATTTTGTTGCTGTTTTTATCATCAATAGTTTGTAGTGTCTACATTTTTATCTAATTATAACTTTAAACTACAAAACAGCTTGACAGATATTACCTTGTACATGGTTATAAACAATAATCTTTATTTATTGAAGACTTTATTTCTTTTGATGTGATCAGGTTGTTAAATTACACAAACTTTACATTTAAACATGTGAATGCTACTTTACCCAGAGGCAAATGGCATAGTGTAATGTATTTTGTAAATAAGAGTAGGCCTACTCTCTATGTATTACAGAAAATATCTCTTGGAATATTTTAAGGATGTGACATTTTAGGCAAAAATCGGACTTTATTTTGATGACAATGTGAAATATCTGTAATTATCCCGGCTTGTAAAATGTAGTGGCACAAAATAAAGATACGCATGAAACCCATAGCTTGTCTGTGCCTGTAAGTTCTACATAAAAAAAACCTGCATAAAACACAGCACACCACCACTCAAAAAACCTGCAGAAAACAGCACAACGCCACTCGACAACCCTGCAGAAAACAGCACAACGCCACTCAACAACCCTGCAGAAAACACAGCACAATGCCACTCGACAACCCTGCAGAAAACAGCACAATGCCACTCAACAACCCTGCAGAAAACAGCACAATGCCACTCAACAACCCTGCAGAAAACAGCACAATGCCACTCAACAACCCTGCAGAAAACAGCACAATGCCACTCAACAACCCTGCAGAAAACAGCACAATGCCACTCAACAACCCTGCAGAAAACACAGCACAACATAAACAACAAACCTGCAGAAAACAGCACAATGCCACTCAACAACCCTGCAGAAAACAGCACAATGCCACTCAACAACCCTGCAGAAAACAGCACAATGCCACTCGACAACCCTGCAGAAAACAGCACAATGCCACTCAACAAACCTGCAGAAAAAAGCACAATGCCACTCGACAACCCTGCAGAAAACAGCACAATGCCACTCAGCAACCCTGCAGAAAACAGCACAATGCCACTCGACAACCCTGCAGAAAACAGCACAATGCCACTCAACAACCCTGCAGAAAACAGCACAATGCCACTCAACAACCCTGCAGAAAACAGCACAATGCCACTCAACAACCCTGCAGAAAACAGCACAATGCCACTCGACAACCCTGCAGAAAACAGCACAATGCCACTCGACAACCCTGCAGAAAACACAGCACAACATAAACAACAAACCTGCAGAAAACAGCACAATGCCACTCAACAACCCTGCAGAAAACACAGCACAACATAAACAACAAACCTGCAGAAAACAGCACAATGCCACTCAACAACCCTGCAGAAAACAGCACAATGCCACTCAACAACCCTGCAGAAAACAGCACAATGCCACTCAACAACCCTGCAGAAAACAGCACAATGCCACTCAACAACCCTGCAGAAAACAGCACAATGCCACTCAACAACCCTGCAGAAAACAGCACAATGCCACTCAACAACCCTGCAGAAAACAGCACAATGCCACTCAACAACCCTGCAGAAAACAGCACAACATAAACAACAAACCTGCAGAAAACAGCACAATGCCACTCAACAACCCTGCAGAAAACAGCACAATGCCACTCAACAACCCTGCAGAAAACAGCACAATGCCACTCAACAAACCTGCAGAAAACAGCACAATGCCACTCAACAACCCTGCAGAAAACAGCACAATGCCACTCAACAACCCTGCAGAAAACAGCACAATGCCACTCAACAACCCTGCAGAAAACAGCACAATGCCACTCAACAAACCTGCAGAAAACAGCACAATGCCACTCAACAACCCTGCAGAAAACAGCACAATGCCACTCAACAACCCTGCAGAAAACAGCACAATGCCACTCAACAACCCTGCAGAAAACAGCACAATGCCACTCAACAACCCTGCAGAAAACAGCACAATGCCACTCAACAACCCTGCAGAAAACAGCACAATGCCACTCAACAACCCTGCAGAAAACAGCACAATGCCACTCAACAACCCTGCAGAAAACAGCACAATGCCACTCAACAACCCTGCAGAAAACAGCACAATGCCACTCAACAACCCTGCAGAAAACAGCACAATGCCACTCAACAACCCTGCAGAAAACAGCACAATGCCACTCAACAACCCTGCAGAAAACAGCACAATGCCACTCAACAACCCTGCAGAAAACAGCACAATGCCACTCAACAACCCTACAGAAAACAGCACAATGCCACTCAACAACCCTGCAGAAAACAGCACAATGCCACTCAACAACCCTGCAGAAAACAGCACAATGCCACTCAACAACCCTGCAGAAAACAGCACAATGCCACTCAACAACCCTGCAGAAAACAGCACAATGCCACTCAACAACCCTGCAGAAAACAGCACAATGCCACTCAACAACCCTGCAGAAAACAGCACAATGCCACTCAACAACCCTGCAGAAAACAGCACAATGCCACTCAACAACCCTGCAGAAAACAGCACAATGCCACTCAACAACCCTGCAGAAAACAGCACAATGCCACTCAACAACCCTGCAGAAAACAGCACAATGCCACTCAACAACCCTGCAGAAAACAGCACAATGCCACTCAACAACCCTGCAGAAAACAGCACAATGCCACTCAACAACCCTGCAGAAAACAGCACAATGCCACTCAACAACCCTGCAGAAAACAGCACAATGCCACTCAACAACCCTGCAGAAAACAGCACAATGCCACTCAACAACCCTGCAGAAAACAGCACAATGCCACTCAACAACCCTGCAGAAAACAGCACAATGCCACTCAACAACCCTGCAGAAAACAGCACAATGCCACTCAACAACCCTGCAGAAAACAGCACAATGCCACTCAACAACCCTGCAGAAAACAGCACAATGCCACTCAACAACCCTGCAGAAAACAGCACAATGCCACTCAACAACCCTGCAGAAAACAGCACAATGCCACTCAACAACCCTGCAGAAAACAGCACAATGCCACTCAACAACCCTGCAGAAAACAGCACAATGCCACTCAACAACCCTGCAGAAAACAGCACAATGCCACTCAACAACCCTGCAGAAAACAGCACAATGCCACTCAACAACCCTGCAGAAAACAGCACAATGCCACTCAACAACCCTGCAGAAAACAGCACAATGCCACTCAACAACCCTGCAGAAAACAGCACAATGCCACTCAACAACCCTGCAGAAAACAGCACAATGCCACTCAACAACCCTGCCGAAAACAGCACAACATAAACAACAAACCTGCAGAAAACAGCACAATGCCACTCGACAACCCTGCAGAAAACAGCACAATGCCACTCAACAACCCTGCAGAAAACAGCACAATGCCACTCAACAACCCTGCAGAAAACAGCACAATGCCACTCAACAACCCTGCAGAAAACAGCACAATGCCACTCAACAACCCTGCCGAAAACAGCACAACATAAACAACAAACCTGCAGAAAACAGCACAATGCCACTCAACAACCCTGCAGAAAACACAGCACAACATAAACAACAAACCTGCAGAAAACAGCACAATGCCACTCAACAACCCTGCAGAAAACAGCACAATGCCACTCAACAACCCTGCAGAAAACAGCACAATGCCACTCAACAAACCTACAGAAAACAGCACAATGCCACTCAACAACCCTGCAGAAAACAGCACAATGCCACTCAACAACCCTGCAGAAAACAGCACAATGCCACTCAACAACCCTGCAGAAAACAGCACAATGCCACTCAACAACCCTGCAGAAAACAGCACAATGCCACTCAACAACCCTGCAGAAAACAGCACAACGCCACTCAACAACCCTGCAGAAAACAGCACAATGCCACTCAACAACCCTGCAGAAAACAGCACAATGCCACTCAACAACCCTGCAGAAAACAGCACAATGCCACTCAACAACCCTGCAGAAAACAGCACAATGCCACTCAACAACCCTGCAGAAAACAGCACAATGCCACTCAACAACCCTGCAGAAAACAGCACAATGCCACTCAACAAACCTGCAGAAAACAGCACAATGCCACTCAACAACCCTGCAGAAAACAGCACAATGCCACTCAACAACCCTGCAGAAAACAGCACAATGCCACTCAACAACCCTGCAGAAAACAGCACAATGCCACTCAACAACCCTGCAGAAAACAGCACAACATAAACAACAAACCTGCAGAAAACAGCACAATGCCACTCAACAACCCTGCAGAAAACAGCACAACATAAACAACAAACCTGCAGAAAACAGCACAATGCCACTCAACAACCCTGCAGAAAACAGCACAATGCCACTCAACAACCCTGCAGAAAACAGCACAATGCCACTCAACAACCCTGCAGAAAACAGCACAATGCCACTCAACAACCCTGCAGAAAACAGCACAATGCCACTCAACAACCCTGCAGAAAACAGCACAATGCCACTCAACAACCCTGCAGAAAACAGCACAATGCCACACAACAAACCTGCAGAAAACAGCACAATGCCACTCAACAACCCTGCAGAAAACAGCACAATGCCACTCAACAACCCTGCAGAAAACAGCACAACATAAACAACAAACCTGCAGAAAACAGCACAATGCCACTCAACAACCCTGCAGAAAACAGCACAACGCCACTCGACAACCCTGCAGAAAACAGCACAATGCCACTCGACAACCCTGCAGAAAACAGCACAATGCCACTCAACAACCCTGCAGAAAACAGCACAATGCCACTCAACAACCCTGCAGAAAACGGCACAATGCCACTCGACAACCCTGCAGAAAACAGCACAATGCCACTCAACAACCCCGCAGAAAACAGCACAATGCCACTCAACAACCCTGCAGAAAACAGCACAATGCCACTCAACAACCCTGCAGAAAACAGCACAATGCCACTCAACAACCCTGCAGAAAACAGCACAATGCCACTCAACAACCCTGCAGAAAACAGCACAATGCCACTCAACAACCCTGCAGAAAACAGCACAATGCCACTCAACAACCCTGCAGAAAACAGCACAATGCCACTCAACAACCCTGCAGAAAACAGCACAATGCCACTCAACAACCCTGCAGAAAACAGCACAATGCCACTCAACAAACCTGCAGAAAACAGCACAACTCCACTCAAGGAACCTGCTGAAAACACAGACCCTGAGTCATCCTTTATCCACAGCACAGTGAGGACTGCACAAACATTCACTACCCCAAAAAAGATTCTAAACAACAACAATATTTAAACTGTTTTTGAAGTATTTTATGATTACTAAAAACATGTATATAATAATAATGAATTACTTAACACAAACATTCAATCTGAAAATTGCTAGTCTGTGTTTGGGGAGATGCCTCATTATTTGCCATGGGTAATACTTACCATGCTGCTGCGCTAGCTCAGATAAAGGCACAGCTATTGAAGCATGAGTAAAGAGACTAACTTTCATTCAGCATTCAGTCGTAACCATTCCATTGGTGTAACTCATGGGCGGTTGTAGTCACTCCCTTGGTGTGATCCTGAGCGGTTGTTCTCTCTCCTTCGATGCCAGGCTTAGGTGGTTTGTCCTGCTCTCTCAGTGTGACTCTTGCTGCATACTGTAGCCAGCGCGCTTCATTTGTAACAGGAAAGCCTTCAACAATGGCAGGCTAAATGTCTATGCTGGTCTTGGAATAGACCTGTGTTCCTGAGGCTGATATGTGCCTCTACATTCAGTCATGTCATTAATCTCATTAATGGTGTTCAGACACACGTGTATGGAGGTGGAATAATCTGCTGAAACACGGCTGTGATGTGAACGATTCTACCATGACCAAACCAATGTGAAATACCCAACAGTGAATGCAGCATGACCCAACCAATGTGAAATACCCAACAGTGAATGCAGCAACTTTGCCAATCCCATACACACACAGAACCACACAGAGAAGAATCTGGTGATCAGGAGGAGCTCGGTCCCTGCCAGTGCTGTGGAGGAGCTCAGTCCCTGCCAGTGCTGTGG
Source organism: Albula glossodonta (assembly GCA_019788955.1). NCBI lineage: Eukaryota > Metazoa > Chordata > Actinopteri > Albuliformes > Albulidae > Albula > Albula glossodonta. The sequence goes on from JAFBMS010000267.1 coordinate 176,341, forward strand.
AGGAGCTCGGTCCCTGCCAGTGCTGTGGAGGAGCTCGGTCCCTGCCAGTGCTGTGGAGGAGCTCGGTCCCCGCCAGTGCTGTGGAGGAGCTCGGTCCCCGCCAGTGCTGTGGAGGAGCTCGGTCCCCGCCAGTGCTGTGGAGGAGCTCGGTCCCCGCCAGTGCTGTGGAGGAGCTCGGTCCCTGCCAGTGCTGTGGAGGAGCTCGGTCCCTGCCAGTGCTGTGGAGGAGCTCGGTCCCTGCCAGTGCTGTGGAGGAGCTCGGTCCCTGCCAGTAATGTGGAGGAGCTCAGTCCCTGCCAGTGCTGTGGAGGAGCTCGGTCCCTGCCAGTAATGTGGAGGAGCTCAGTCCCTGCCAGTGCTGTGGAGGAGCTCGGTCCCTGCCAGTGCTGTGGAGGAGCTCGGTCCCTGTACACAGTCTGTATATGTCACATTCAATGGTAGGCGTAAATGGGGAGAAGGTTTCTACGTTAGTGATTCACTACAAGTGTCAGTCAGAAAAATGGGAAAATTCTCTTACAAAAGCAAAAGACAGTGAGCAGAGAGTATTACCACTATTTAATAGTGCAAAGATAAACGATACATCTGTACAAAGTCAAACTGTCAGAAAATTAAAAAAAACTGACACGATGCTTCACAAGAATCTACAGCACCTGTCAGTGGCTGCTGCAGATGTATTTGTCTGTTTGGCAAAACATCTGAACTCACAGCATGAGATCATGTGGCAGAAGCAGGGTCAGGGAGAAGCAATCCGCTCTCCCTGACAAACTGCCATGCACACCTGCAAGCACTGAAATGTAGCTTTGCTATTTAGTTACAAATTTCTCTTCCTAAAATGCCAGGCACTGAGCCCCACTTCAATCTGCCTGCTTTTACTCAGGGTTTCACTTGCATCATTTCTCAGTAGAAAGTACGTTTTAACACAGTCAGATCACTCGCTAACCTCATTTGATAGGGACAGCCCACAGCTGTAGTCAGTGGAAAAGCGCCACAAATACAAAAAATATAAAAATATTAGTTAATATGAAGTGGCTCCTGAAAGACTTCCTCTCTATTTATTTTATTATCGACAAAAACAGAACTTCAGGAAAAAAATCTATTTTTTTCTCAGACCTAAAACAAAGGTGCGAAAACTAGTATATTTATAATGAAGAATCCACGGCTTCTTAAATCAAATCTAGTGGAAAGGCACACTGCTATGAAGCTCACGCCATATCACATGTCCTGCAAACAGCATCAGCAGCAGTGCGTAGAGTAGACTCCCTGCTCTACGCCTCACCCTCCGATACATCAGCAAATTCAATCTTGAAACCTTTTTCTGGAAGCGTTAATTTTTAGATTGTGGCAAAAATTTGCAGGAAAATAATGATGGAAAAATCAAACTAACTCATTTCATCAAAAAAAATCTAATTCCTCTGATAAATCAATATTTACAATGAGGACTGAGGGGCTGAGGACTGTGTCAGATGAAGAGCTGTTGGAAATATAAAGGAATACTGGAGTGGAGTATAAAGAATAGCTACTATAAAACCACAGCAGGTCTCTGACCAGCTCACTCACTGCATAGTCGATGGACAAACTCAATACCAACTGAACTGATGTGCTTCTGCGATGCTGGCAAAATGATGTTTTCAGTTGCTTTCTCTAAATGTATCTTTGATGGTGCATTACCAAACTAAGGGAAGTACCTAAAGGTATATTCCAACATTTTGGCAATTATGGAAAGACGATTTTGTGTTTCACTGGCTAGTTACTACAGCCCTTAACAGAAGGCCATTTACAGTGCTTAACACTTCCAGAACTTTCTAAACTCCCAATCTCAGGCCTTCCAACCTCTTCCATGAGGTACTGTGGTCTCATTGGAAGATTTCGTTTTTGACTGGAATTCGTCTAGGATTGTCGATACAGACCTTTTACATCCATTCATTTTCATTTCTGATAGCTGAACTTCAATTGTTCAAATAATTTCTGTGCAAATGGAAGTAAAACTATTGTCTATAAAACTAAATCTACTATAAGAATTCAGTACACTTGGAGAGTAAATGAAAGGGTTTATTTGCCAAACTGTCAGAATATCTTTTAAATGGGGCATTGTCTTCCAAAACATCTAAAAAAAACATTTGAATACAGTGGCAAACTTCCCTGAATTTCAGGGAGAACAAATCTACTGTATGTACACAGCTCTGTTCTGTTTACCTTTAAAAACTTTTAAACAAGCCCTTTCAGTATAAAAGAATTAAGTGCTGGAATGTATAGGTGTTCAGCATGCAACATGGTGAATGTCTCCTTCTTGAACCCTGAACCAGCCTTCATCAACAGCGTCAGTGAGGATACAACCTTTCACAGCCTTGAGAGGGCCACCTGCAGGGGAGACAGAACAGCAAACGCTTTTAACCTTCCTGCAGTTGCTCCACATGCAGTAGGAACACACACTGCTGTTAAAGACCACATCCACACCCGGAGCTACATCACCCAGCCATACAGCCACTCAGCCCAGGACCTCATAGCTGAGCCTCATGGAAACCCTAAACACCTGCTTCCTCAACACTGGCCTTGGTGCTCAGTTTTTACATTTCACTAACAGTATCGCAATCAGGACTGAGATGCCCTGGTGACAGACAATGATTAATATCCATGATCAAGGCTAAAGCAAACCTCATTACTGCCACCTTTAGGCAGGGCGAGTGAGAGCAGAAATAGTGAGGTGAATAAATAAGGGGGAGCAGCTGAGCTCCTGTGACGCAGGTGAGTTACCTGTGGGCTGGTACTGGTGTCAGTACAGGCCGCACTCCTTCAGGTTGTTCTTAATGATGACATCAGTGACAGCATCAAAGACGAACTGCACGTTCTTGGTGTCGGTGGCGCAGGTGAAGTGGGTGTAGATCTCCTTGGTGTCCTTCCGCTTGTTCAGGTCCTCAAACTGGCACTGAATGTAGGCTGCGGCCTCCTCATACGTGTTGGACCCTGAGCCAGAGCAAACAGGCCAGGGCAGCGCCATCCATTCCCAGAGCGAGAAGCAGAGAGAGAGAGAATGTGATCCATTCCCAGAGCGAGAAGCAGAGAGAGAGAGAATGTGATCCATTCCCAGAGCGAGAAGCAGAGAGAGAGAGAATGTGATCCATTCCCAGAGCGAGAAGCAGAGAGAGAGAGAATGTGATCCATTCCCAGAGCGAGAAGCAGAGAGAGAGAGAATGTGATCCATTCCCAGAGCGAGAAGCAGAGAGAGAGAATGTGATCCATTCCCAGAGCGAGAAGCAGAGAGAGAGAGAATGTGATCCATTCCCAGAGCGAGAAGCAGAGAGAGAGAATGTGATCCATTCCCAGAGCGAGAAGCAGAGAGAGAGAGAATGTGATCCATTCCCAGAGCGAGAAGCAGAGAGAGAGAATGTGATCCATTCCCAGAGCGAGAAGCAGAGAGAGAGAGAATGTGATCCATTCCCAGAGCGAGAAGCAGAGAGAGAGAATGTGATCCATTCCCAGAGCGAGAAGCAGAGAGAGAGAGAATGTGATCCATTCCCAGAGCGAGAAGCAGAGAGAGAGAATGTGATCCATTCCCAGAGCGAGAAGCAGAGAGAGAGAGAATGTGATCCATTCCCAGAGCGAGAAGCAGAGAGAGAGAGAATGTGATCCATTCCCAGAGCGAGAAGCAGAGAGAGAGAGAATGTGATCCATTCCCAGAGCGAGAAGCAGAGAGAGAGAGAATGTGATCCATTCCCAGAGCGAGAAGCAGAGAGAGAGAGAATGTGATCCATTCCCAGAGCGAGAAGCAGAGAGAGAGAATGTGATCCATTCCCAGAGCGAGAAGCAGAGAGAGAGAGAATGTGATCCATTCCCAGAGCGAGAAGCAGAGAGAGAGAATGTGATCCATTCCCAGAGCGAGAAGCAGAGAGAGAGAGAATGTGATCCATTCCCAGAGCGAGAAGCAGAGAGAGAGAGAATGTGATCCATTCCCAGAGCGAGAAGCAGAGAGAGAGAATGTGATCCATTCCCAGAGCGAGAAGCAGAGAGAGAGAATGTGATCCATTCCCAGAGCGAGAAGCAGAGAGAGAGAGAATGTGTGCGCAGCAGGGATGGGAGAAAAAAAATTCAGTTACTAATCACCATTCTTCTGACAAACAATCCTGAAATTTTTGCACTGATGAAAAATCGATCCATTCAGTATTTTAAGTTGCACATCTATTTGCATTAGGGTCATTATGCTAATATAATAATAGCTAGCCTATGTTTTTATGCCAAGTTGCACACAGATCTTTTTTGACGAAATGCACATTATTATTGATTAGAAAACATGAATGAATGCAGTGAACATGTAAGTCCTCAGGTTCATGCAACACCCTCTCAGTTTACATCTAAAATATGGACTCACTTTGGTTCTTACAAAGCAAGTGGACAACTAAATATGAGCACAGCAGGGGTGTAACAGCTCTCGCTGTTGTTTATGCCAAAAATAAAGCTTTCAATGTATAAAGATTTAGATGTATGATTCAACTTCTTTTTACATGGTTTAAGGTTTTAGCTGCTAAGCCTAAACTTCAAGCCACTGAGGGCTGCATAGACAGGCATCTAATTGACGCGCTCGCCGTCACCGCTATACTAGTGTCTAGTGAAATCACAAACTCCACACTTGTGTTTCTTTCCTTTGATGAATGGTTTATTGCTCATCATTAATGGTCTTCAGTTGGTGCAAGAATCCTTAACACAGTCCATAAATCTCCATAAAGTCAAACATTTCACCACTACACAAAGTAATGCTTGCCCAGCATAGCGTGGCGTAGCGAAGCACTCAAAAAACTATATGTGCTCCCCCTCCCTTCAGCAACACCTGTCACCTGAGTGAAAGTTCCTGCCTATATTGTGTCTAAACCAAAGCACAAAAGGTGAAACCGACTGGACCCGCTAGTGTTCTGCATACAACCTAAGCTGTTTATAAATGGCTTCTACAAAGGTGTAGTTTGTAACCAAATAAATAAATAAATAAATAAATCAGAAAAACAATGTAATATCAAATCTGGATATTGATAGAATTGTGATACATACCCACAGTACCGATTGAATTGACACCTTGGTATCCTGATAATGTCGTATCGGGAGATCCCTGTGTATTTCAGTAAGTGTGTGTGTGTGTGTGTGTGTGTGTGTGTGTGTGTGTGTGTGTGTGTGAACCTTACCTGTGTACTCAGGGTAGCAGATGGTGAGGGGACTCCTCTTGATCTTCTCCTCAAACAGGTCCTTCTTGTTGAGGAAGAGGATGATGGAGGTGTCGGTGAACCACTTGTTGTTGCAGATGCTGTCGAACAGCTTCATGCTCTCATGCATGCGGTTCTGCAGAGCACACACACACTCACGGTCACTGTGCGGGCACACACACACGGTCACAAGCACACTCACGGTCACTGTGCAGTCACAAACACACTCACGGTCACTGTGTGGTTACACACACACTCACAGTCACTGTGCGGTCACACACACACACTCACAGTCACCGTGCAGTCACACACACACTCACAGTCACCGTGCGGTCACACACACACTCACGGTCACCGTGCGGTCACACACACACTCACGGTCACGGTGCGGTCACACACACACACTCAAAGTCACCGTGCGTTCACACACACACTCACAGTCACCGTGGCGGTCACACATACACTCACGGTCACTGTGCAGTCACACACACTCACGGTCACTGTGTGGTCACACACACACTCACGGTCACTGTGCGGTCACACATACACTCACGGTCACTGTGCGGTCACAAACACACTCACGGTCACTGTGTGGTTACACACACTCACAGTCACTTTGCAGTCACAAACACACTCACAGTCACTGTGCAGTCACACACACACTCACGGTCACTGTGCGGTCACAAGCATACTCACAGTCACTGTGCAGTCACACACACACTCACAGTCAGTGTACGGTCTCGCACACACTGCAGTCAGTCTGTGGTCACTGTGTGGTCAGTGTACGGTCACTCTGTGGTCACTGTGCGGTCAGTGTTCAGGCAGTCTGTGGTCAGTGTGTTGTCAGTGCATGGCCAGTCTATGGTCAGTGTGCAGTCAGTGTGCAGTCAGTCTGTGGTCACTGTGTGGTCAGTGTGCAGGCAGTCTGTGGGCATTGTGTGGACAGTGTATGGGCAGTCTGTGGTCAGTGTGTGGGCAGTCTGTGGTCAGTGTGTGGGCAGTCTGTAGTCAGTGTGTGGACAGTGTATGGGCAGTCTGTTCTCAGTGTGTGGGCAGTCTCACCATCTCCTCGTCCTCGGCCAGCACCAAGTCGTAGTCGCTCAGGGCCACACAGAAGATGATGGCAGTGACGCCCTCGAAACAGTGGATCCACTTCTTCCTCTCTGACCTTTGACCCCCCACATCAAACATCCTGCAGAGTGACAGTGCAGAGAGTGGCTATGTTCGAAACTGCATACTATACTAGAAGTACATACTGATTTTGACCAAAACGAAGTATTTAACATGCATTTTGCAAACAAATGAAAATTCCAGGATGCAAACAATACCCAGATGTTATACTGGAAAGAATATTGCTAGAATACATCAGACCTGTCTACCTCATGCGCTGTATCAAATGAGGAAATGTGATTTGATACCCCACAGACCATTCTGGAGGTAAACATTTGCAGCAGTTCCTCAGGATAAACACGTATTTATAAAGTGTGTGCTCATGTTTAATTAACTTGGTAATGATCATTTTTGTATTCATTCATGTGTCATGTAAAGTCTGAATGTACTACATCTGTAATTAAAGTTATTAAATCGACTGTTTCTCACAGACAATCTCATTTGTAATGAATGAGTTTTAATGTACATTTTACCTCATTACATATCTGACAACATATAGCCTAAATGGTGCAAAACAAAAAATTAAGCTGTCTTACTTGGTAGCACGTTAGCAGTGTATTTACATCGGAATCGTATTCAAGTATTATACAGTCAAATATTTTTCTGTTGGGTTGCCCTTCTCCGCCTCCTCCGGGCCTCATTATCTGCTCGTACTAGGGATGTTAATTTGGTACAGCTCTTTCAATCGATAGTTGAAACCAGTTAATCGATTATTAACGATTAGCTGATAAGCCTAATATCTACCATGGCCTATAAAAATAATGACTCAAAATAAGCCTGTCAATAAATGAGATGTATGGGACTATATGAGAGATGTTTCATTGAGACAAGCCCCAAAAATCATTAAATGGGATTCACACTGTGCATTAGACATCCTTAAAAACAAATATAGCTACAAACACGGTTTCACTGACTGAGAAAACTGCTGGAAAGAGGAGGACTGCTGATATTTTTATTATAGGTTGGGCAAACTCCAGCGCCGGTATTAACAAAAGACATTCCTTATCAATGCCGATTCATTTTGACACAAAAAAAATGATGAGTTGTGTAGTCCTGTATCAGAGCGGTTTTGTTAAGAGAAGCGCCAGCAATCATTAACAGGATAATGGATTCGTATTGCGCATGAAGGCCGTGACGACAAAATAAAAAAAAAATAAACTACAGATTTGCAGACTGATAGCTGATAGGTATTATTCCCATGTGCTATTTTGTTATGCTGGCTTCATCGCTGCAGTGAAACATAGCGGTCCCAGCTGGCCAGAGAAAAGCTGCAGCCGAAAATGGTGCCCCCCGTGTTAAAAATGAGTTTTTATTTTTGGGTGCTGTTTGTGACAGTAGCTGATGAGCCACAACATGTTGGAGCTGTTTTGTATTTTATTGAAATGTAACTGTTCAATCGCTAAAGTTAAATCTTTCAACATTCTTATTAATGAGGAAAAGTTAACCGATTAACTGTTAACATCCCTAGGCTACCTCATACCACAAAAAGCTACACATTTAAACGATGGAGAGTGACACTCATGTGTAAAGAGTACTGGGAGGAAAATTTCTTCAAGAAATACTTATAGTTTGTAGATTCGCACTGAAGTCCTGTGGCAACGCAGCATACTACATGAATGGTCGGGTACTGAGCTCAACGCTGAACACTAAACTGAAAAATAGCATGCAGTTTGCAGTATATATTGGTGTAGTATGCAGTACGCAGTATGCAGAATGCAGTATGTACTGGTGTAGTATAAAGTACGCAGTTTCGAATACAGCCAGTGTCTCTGTATTGGACCGCAGACAAAAAGATATGTGTGTGTTTGGGTGTTAGACATGTGTGCTAGCGTTTATGTTTATGTGTATATGTGTAAGATGTGTGTGTGAGGGTTTGCATGTGTGTATGTGTGTACAAGACGTGTGTGTGGGTTTGGGTGTGTGTCTGTGTGTATGTGAGAGTGGGTAGTACACACTTGAAGTACAGCTCCTTGAAGGTGAAGTGCGTCTCCACAATGCCGGTGGTCTTGACGCGGGTGCGCAGGACATCCTGCTGGGTGGGGATGTAGGTTGCCTGGGAGATCCTGTCCAGGTCACTCAGGTAACTAGGGGAGGGACATAAATAAAACTCCTTCACATTCACACCACCACTTACAGTGCCTGCATGTAGCGTTTTCGAGTGTGAGTGTGTGTGTGTGCTCTTACTATGAGGCGGAGTCGTTGAGCTGGTACTCTCTGGATCGGGTGAAGCAGGTCTGCACCCCTCCATCACTCCACAGTCTGTGTGTGTGTGTGTGTGTGTGTGTGTGTGTGTGTGTGTGTGTGAGTGTGTGTGTGTGCTCTTACTATGAGGCGGAGTCGTTGAGCTGGTACTCTCTGGATCGGGTGAAGCAGGTCTGCACCCCTCCATCACTCCACAGTCTGCTGATGATCCCCGCCAGCTCTGAGCTCATCATCCCCTCCTCTGCCGTGCCTGCCAACCCAAACAGCTGCCGAGCATCGTCCTGCACCCCAAAAACCACCATGAGACACCCCCAGTCACACCCCAACAGCACTGGGAGACAATGTACACTATACATGCACTCAGTCTAGTGTACACACCAGGGACTCTGTGCTGTATTGCACAGGGCGACTGACAGGGTGAATGTGGTCTCCGGCTCAGCTGAGAACACTGCAGTAAATCCTTCCCCTGCAAGCACCCCTGAGACGCAGTTCCCACTTCTACACCTCATTACATATGAGCTGTCAGAAAACTGAGTCAGTGTGTTTGCATGGAAATTTAGTTTAACAGGGTTAGGGTTAGCATGTGTTTGCATGGAAATTTAGTTTAACAGGGTTAGGGTTAGCTTGTGTTTGTGTGTAAATTTAGTTTAACAGGGTTAGGGTTAGGGTTAGCTTGTGTTTGTGTGTAAATTTAGTTTAACAGGGTTAGGGTTAGGGTTAGCTTGTGTTTGCATGGAAATTTAGTTTAACAGGGTTAGGGTTAGCATGTGTTTGCATGGAAATTTAGTTTAACAGGGTTAGGGTTAGGGTTAGCTTGTGTTTGTGTGTAAATTTAGTTTAACAGGGTTAGGGTTAGGGTTAGCATGTGTTTGCATGGAAATTTAGTTTAACAGGGTTAGGGTTAGCATGTGTTTGCATGGAAATTTAGTTTAACAGGGTTAGGGTTAGGGTCAGGGTTAGCATGTGTTTGCATGGAAATTTAGTTTAACAGGGTTAGGGTTAGCATGTGTTTGCATGGAAATTTAGTTTAACAGGGTTAGGGTTAGGGTTAGGGTTAGCATGTGTTTGCATGTAAATTTAGTTTAACAGGGTTAGGGTTAGCATGTGTTTGCATGGAAATTTAGTTTAACAGGGTTAGGGTTAGGGTTAGGGTTAGCATGTGTTTGCATGGAAATTTAGTTTAACAGGGTCAGGGTTAGCTTGTGTTTGTGTGTAAATTTAGTTTAACAGGGTCAGGGTTAGCATGTGTTTGTGTGTAAATTTAGTTTAACAGGGTTAATGTTAGCATGTGTTTGTGTGTAAATTTAGTTTAACAGGGTTAGGGTTAGGGTTAGCTTGTGTTTGTGTATAAATTTAGTTTAACAGGGTTAGGGTTAGGGTTAGGGTTAGCATGTGTTTGCATGGAAATTTAGTTTAACAGGGTCAGGGTTAGCATGTGTTTGTGTGTAAATTTAGTTTAACAGGGTTAATGTTAGCATGTGTTTGTGTGTAAATTTAGTTTAACAGGGTTAGGGTTAGCTTGTGTTTGTGTGTAAATTTAGTTTAACAGGGTCAGGGTTAGCATGTGTTTGTGTGTAAATTTAGTTTAATAGGGTTAGGGTTAGCATGTGTTTGTGTGTAAATTTAGTTTAACATATGAACTGTGCGTCAACTTGGTCATCGTAGCTCAGCCAGGCTTGTGATGCGGCCATCTTGTTTGCTTCAAGGGTTTTAGCTTCTTTGAGTTTTCTGAAGTGTACAATAGCATACTATACTGTGTGTCTGTATCGGCAGGCTATGAAATACACAGCAGGAGAGAGGGACTGGTAGCGCTCACTGCTCGTGCAGGTTCTCCGAAATCGATCCTGAGGTGGCCCATGGCGCGGATGATGGCGATGATGGACTGGATGGTGTTGCTGTAGACAACAACCTTATACTGCTTACACTCCTCCTCTGAGTACCCATCCTCATGGATGATCCTGAGGGAGGAGAATCTGTCACTCTGGAAGCCAGAGACTTCAAACATGCAAACCGAAAAGCGAAAAGATCTCCTCACATCTTTTGATCTTTTAGGGCTGTGACTCTGCTCCTCACAACACACCGTGACTGCGCCTCACTGCGCACTGTGACTCTGCGCCTCACTGCGCACTGTGACTCTGCACCTCACCGCACACTGTGACTCTGCACCTCACCGCACACCATGACTGCACTTCACTGCGCACTGCAATTCTGCACCTCACAGCGCACTGTGAATCTGTGCCTCACTGTCCTTCAGCATGATAGTATTCTTACTCTTTGTTTTGTTTCAGAGGTTGGGAAGCTGACAGATTTTATTCAGTAAAGAGCAACACAGCCTGTGTGCTGCAGCTTCAGCCTTTTGGGTTACAGACATAACCATTATGTAACAGAGATCTTCCTGGAGCTGGTGAAGGGTGGTGGTCATGTGACTGCCCATGCTAAGGAAAGCAATATCACTAAAAATCAAGATATGCTATTGACTCAATTGTTGTTGATTGAATGGCTTTAGCTAATAATTTCTAATATTTTAGAAGGCACATCATGTCTTCAAGACCCCGGAGTGCTATTCCATTACATAACATATCCACATGAGCTCCAGCTGCTGTACTGTGTGAAGCATACATTAACATATAGCATTATAATGCATTTGCAATGAAAAAGCCAGTTTCACATCTTGTCATGTTGGGATGGCTGATTCCACACTGGGGCAGTCTGACATGGAAAGAGAGAACTCCAGGGAAGGCACAGTGTGTGTTTAGACGTGTAACACATGAAGACCGTAAGGAAACAGTGTGTGATCTGATGCACAGAACATAAAGGCAGGAATCAGGAACAGGACTTACTTCATCTGCTTTACAATCGTGCTTTTCCCAGACTCACCAGCACCTGAGGAAGAGAAAAAGAATCAGATACAGAAACACTGATTCATTCTGACTCAACCAAGGAACACCAGCACCTAGCAACAACCCAACCAACACCAAGCAACAACCCATCCACGAGCAACAACCCAGCTAGAACACATCACCCCTCATACTGACCCAATCAAGGAAAACAATCACCTCGCAACAATCCAACCAGAAAACCTCACCTCAGTGACTCCAATAGCTGGTAGAAAATGCAAGTCTTTTATCTCTCCCAGTTTGAGAGCCGAAAAACAGAGGCATTCTAGACTGAAGGTCTACATACCCAGAAAGTGAATTCCTGGCCAAGCAGGTCGTTCTCTCTGGGAATGAGATGTTTTGACAGCTGAAAATGTGCAGCTGGACTCAGGGGCATAGGAGAGGAGGGCCACCTGGGACCCCTGAGACTAACCTGGGAATGCGGCTCAGGGCTGTGCTGCCCAGCACAGGATCGCTCAGCTGGCCATCACAGGTCACCTGCCTCATCCCAGTGGCACAGCCTTCCTGACTGACATAATGCATTATGGGATACTGAACACATTTAAGGTTAGGCTGACATTGCTAACTCAACATTCCTGCTTTCCAGTGCACACACTGACAGCCTAACAAGAGAGTGAGCACAAGTGAGCACAAACACCCAACCCTGCCCTTACCTCAGAGCACAAATGTCCTTGACTTCAAGTATAAAAACTGGGTAAATACATACTTCCACACAGCAATGTTCTTCAGTTCTCCAGTAGAGCCTCTCCACCAAAGAGACTGCATGTTCTATTAGAGAGTCTTAGCCCTAATTCAGTTGCTCAGGGAAACACTGTGAATCAGCCTGTATATGGTTGCTCAGGGAAACACTGTAAATCAGCCTGAATATGGTTGCCAAGGGAAACAATAAAAACAATAAAAACAAAAGTGCCATTTCAGTTTTCCCCAGGTTAGATTCATGCTGCAATCCAGTTAGAATACATACACACTAAATCCATAATGTCAATAAGGTTCTCTCATGAATAATGTAAAGAGCTCTGTTTTTAATTCATGTAAGGCATGTATATTATCTGTTTCACAAAGCAATCACAGCCAAGATGATCAGTGCTGAAAGCTGAAAGCAGCTTGTGACTGAGCATGGGTCGCCTCCCCCCAGCTAGGAGCCATGACTGCTGCACATGGCTTCAGTTACACATCCTTCACTTTACCAGGAATCCCCACTAAGACCAGCTCTTTTTCAAAGGGAAGGAGATGCACACACTAACAATCACAATGACAGGACAACTGGAGGGATGCGCTTGGTGCACTGTGGGTGTGCACTGTGGGGTGTGCTTGGTGCACTGTGGGTGTGTACTGTGGGGTGTGCTTGGTGCACTGTGGGTGTGTACTGAGGGGTGTGCTCGGTGCACTGTGGGTGTGTACTGTGGGGTGAGCTCGGTGCACTGTGGGTGTGTACTGAGGGGTGTGCTGGATGCACTGTGGGTGCGTACTGAGGGGTGTGCTCGGTGCACTGTGGGTGTGTACTGTGGGGTGTGCTCGGTGCACTGTGGAGAAAGCACAGTCTTTTTTAACAGACATATTTGAGATGTGTTAGGGAGCTGCACTTCTCCCTCAGCCAGAGAGCAGGACCTGTGGTGCAGCAGTACAGTTTTCCTGTGGGTTCGTGCTGCAGATCTGCCATAAGGCAGCAGGACAGGTTGGGTGCATGTTAAACTGTGTTTTACACAGCAACGGGCATCTCACATTTTTAACCATTGCAAGGACCCTGTATTTAAAAATGTTATTTTAATAAGACAGACCACAAGGTTTCATTTTCTCACCACAGGGTAGAACCCAGACACAGGTGAGACTTCTTAGGGCAGAGGCTGAAACACACAGTGAGACCAATGAGCATGTGTTATAGTGCAGTAACATGGTAATGCTGCAGGGGGCAGCATGGGTGTGTGTGTGTGTGTGTGTGTGTGTGTGTGTGGGGGGGGGTATAGTGCAGTAACATGGTAATGCTGCAGGGGGCAGCATGGGTGTGTGTGTGTGTGCATGGTATAGTGCAGTAACATGGTAATGCTGCAGGGGGCAGCATGGGTGTGTGTGTGTGTGTGTGTGTGTGTGTGTGCATGGTATAGTGCAGTAACATGGTAATGCTGCAGGGGGCAGCATGGGTGTGTGTGTGGGGGGGGGGTATAGTGCAGTAACATGGTAATGCTGCAGGGGGCAGCATGGGTGTGTGTGTGTGCGTGTGTGCGTGGTATATTGGCAGTAACATGTTAACGATGCAGGGGGCAGCATGGGTGTGTGTGTGTGTGTGTGTGTGTGGGGGGGTATAGTGCATTAACATGTTAACAATGCAGGGGGCAGCATGGGTGTGTGTGTGTGTGTGGAGGGGGGGGGTATAGTGCAGTAACATGGTAATGCTGCAGGGGGCAGCATGGGTGTGTGCCAGCCAAAAGGCCCCAAACAGCCATAACGCCCCGAACAGCCATAACGCCCCGAACAGCCATAACGCCCCGAACAGCTATAACGAACCGAACAGCTATAACGCCCCGAACAGCTATAACGCCCCGAACAGCTATAACGCCCCGAACAGCTGTAACGCCCCGAACAGCCATAACGCCCCGAACAGCTATAACGAACCCAACAGCTATAACGCCCCGAACAGCTAAACGCCCCAAACAGCTACAACGACCCAAACAGCTACAACGACCCGAACAGCTATAACGCCCCGAACAGCTATAACGACCCGAACAGCTATAACCACCCGAACAGCTATAACCACCCGAACAGCTAAACGCCCCTAACAGCTACAACGACCCGAACAGCTATAACGACCCGAACAGCTATAATGCCCCAAACAGCTGTAACACCCCGAACAGCTGTAACACCCCGAACAGCTGTAACGCCCCGAACAGCTGTAACGCCCCAAACAGCTATAACGCCCCTAACAGCTGTAAAGCCACTAACAGCTATGATCTCCCAAACAGCTATAACGCCCCGAACAGCTATAACATCCCAAACAGCTACAACGCCCCAAACAGCTGTAAAGCCCATAACAGCTGTAACACCCCAAACAGCTATAACGCCCCAAACAGCTGTAAAGCCACGAACAGCTATAATGCCCCTAACAGCCAAAACGCCCCTAACAGCTGTAACGCCCCTAACAGCTGTAACGCCCCAAACAGCTATAACGCCCCGAACAGCCATAACGCCCCGAACAGCCATAACGCCCCGAACAGCCATAACGAACCGAACAGCTATAACGCCCCGAACAGCTATAACATCCCAAACAGCTACAACGCCCCAAACAGCTGTAAAGCCCATAACAGCTGTAACACCCCAAACAGCTATAACGCCCCAAACAGCTATAACGCCCCAAACAGCTGTAAAGCCACTAACAGCTATAACGCCCCTAACAGCTGTAACGCCCCTAACAGCTGTAACGCCCCTAACAGCTATAACGCCCCGAACAGCTATAACGCCCCGAACAGCCATAACGCCCCGAACAGCTATAACGAACCGAACAGCTATAACGCCCCGAACAGCTATAACGCCCCGAACAGCTAAACGCCCCAAACAGCTAAACGCCCCAAACAGCTAAACGCCCCAAACAGCTACAACGCCCCGAACAGCTACAACGCCCCGAACAGCTACAACGCCCCGAACAGCTATAACGCCCCGAACAGCTAAACGCCCCGAACAGCTATAACGACCCGAACAGCTATAACGACCCGAACAGCTATAACGCCCTGAACAGCTATAACGACCCGAACAGCTGTAACACCCCGAACAGCTGTAACGCCCCGAACAGCTGTAACGCCCCAAACAGCTATAACGCCCCTAACAGCTGTAAAGCCACTAACAGCTATGATCTCCCAAACAGCTATAACGCCCCAAACAGCTATAACATCCCAAACAGCTACAACGCCCCAAACAGCTACAACGCCCCAAACAGCTGTAATGCCCATAACAGCTGTAACACCCCAAACAGCTATAACGCCCCAAACAGCTGTAAAGCCACTAACAGCTATAACGCCCCTAACAGCCAAAACGCCCCTAACAGCTGTAACGCCCCTAACAGCTGTAACGCCCCTAACAGCTGTAACGCCCCAAACAGCTGTAACGCCCCTAACAGCTATAACGCCCCTAACAGCTATAACGCCCCTAACAGCTATAACGCCCCTAACAGCTACAACGCCCCAAACAGCTATAACGCCCCTAACAGCTATAACGCCCCTAACAGCTATACGCCTAAGGGTTGTAGCACCCCTCACTCAGAGCTGTTCCACAGAGAGTTGATCATACCATTGCTGAGAAAGAGGTTCCCTTCCTGGGGCAGAAATCACTTGTTTGGGTCATGCTCCACTTTTGCAGGACAGCAGGTGAGGTGAAATTTATTTGGACAGCATGTTCTGAGTGCAGAACATCTCTTTAAAGTGACACGTGTTCTTCTGTCTCCACAGTTACAAAGTCACGGTTTTAAGTGCCCTCATTTTCTCGCCTTCAGCTGATTCCAGTCTTATTGCGTGCTGTTTATGTGAAGCACTTGAGCTAGCGTCAGCTGCAGCATTAACCACGGTGCTCCCAGTTACTCCTCCCCTCTAAAACAGTGCTGTAGCATATTGCAGAACTGAGAAATTATGAGAACTGCTGCTGGTTATGCAGCAACTGTGAGCCAACCTGCTGCTGCAATATCCTTCTCAAAAGGAGAAGCACATTTCTCATTATTCACTTTTCCGTCTTATTAGGAAAAGTTATTAACATTTGGAAGAACAGAGAGTCATCTGACTTTCTCACTTTCATCCAGAACCTTGTCAAAATAATAGCACTGTTCATTAAATAAAGAAGTCTTAAACAACAAAAACACACATCCTGCAATGAACAAAAAATCTAATGTATCTAAATAACTACTATAAAAAGCAATGAGTAAAGGGAGGCAGTGAAGAGTGGTTATGTTTCAGTCCCTGTGCTGCTAACCCAATCACAGTGACCAGCTGGGCCTCCACCCTTGCACTGATTTCAGAGCTTTTCCATGGCAGGTGCTTATATGCTTCCATGGCCTGCAGCTTATAAACTACATCTAACACTCTTTCTGCTGTTTAAGAACATCTGTTTTAGACTAAATTTTATTTTAGAGTAAAACTGATATTCTGCTTGTAATTATTAATGTTCCTTATTGTACCTTGTACTTATGATTCAGCACTGGTGCTGCTGGGTAAACTCTGTTCAGAGTGCAGCCCAGCAGCCTTGCCGTGGCACACCCAGTCATGAATTCTGCACATTCAACTTCAGTCTAAAGCCATCTGGTCCAGTTGGTTACAAAACAAGGAAGGAAATGAAAAGTAAAGACTTGTTTCAATTATGCAAACCTTTGAAGGAAACACTATTGCTTATCAGGTTCAAAACTTTAGATATAAATCCTCCATCTAGTAAATACCAGAATACTAAATTCAACATATGCATACAAAATTCAATTACGCTGTCAGGGCAGTCATTTGCAAAATTGGCACCAAACAAAATGTATTCTGAAATCTGATTAATTTTCCCACAAAGCCTGAATAAGTGATACCATGACACAGCCCATTCAGTGTATGTCAGGGTTAGGTACTGAATGACAAAAGGATAGAATTATATTTTAATTAAACACCAAATACCACACCAACGGCATACAGGGTGTGACAGGGTGTATTTCCCCAGGGTCAGTGTGCTGTAGGGGACAGTGATGTAAGGGTCAATGTGCTGTAGGGGTCAGTGATGTAGGGGTCAGTGTGCTGTAGGGGTCAGTGATGTAGGGGTCAGTGTGCTGTAGGGTCAGTGTGCTGTAGGGGTCAGTGATGTAGGGGTCAGTGTGCTGTACGGTCAGTGATGTAGGGGTCAGCGTGCTGTAGGGGACAGTGATGTAAGGGTCAGTGTGCTGTAGGGGTCAATGTGCTGTAGGGGTCAGTGATGTAGGGGTCAGTGTGCTGTAGGGGTCAGTGATGTAGGGGTCAGTGTGCTGTAGGGTCAGTGTGCTGTAGGGGTCAGTGATGTAGGGGTCAGTGTGCTGTACGGTCAGTGATGTAGGGGTCAGCGTGCTGTAGGGGACAGTGATGTAAGGGTCAGTGTGCTGTAGGGGTCAGTGGTGTAGGGGTCAGTGTGCTGTAGGGTCAGTGTGCTGTAGGGTCAGTGCTGTAGGGTCAGTGTGCTGTAGGGTCAGTGTGCTGTAGGGGTCAGTGATGTGGGGGTCAATGTGCTGTAGGGGTCAGTGTGCTGTAGGGGACAGTGATGTAAGGGTCAATGTGCTGTAGGGGTCAGTGATGTAGGGGTCAGTGTGCTCTAGGGTCAGTGATGTAGGGTCAGTGTGCTGTAGGGGTCAGTGATGTAGGGGTCAGTGTGCTCTAGGGTCAGTGATGTAGGGGTCAGTGTGCTGTACGGTCAGTGATGTAGGGGTCAGTGTGCTGTAGGGGTCAGTGATGTAGGGGTCAGTGTGCTGTACGGTCAGTGACGTAAGGGTCGGTGTGCTGTAGGGGACAGTGATGTAAGGGTCAATGTGCAGTAGGGGTCAGTGATGTAGGGGTCAGTGTGCTGTAGGGTCAGTGTGCTGTAGGGGTCAGTGATGTAGGGGTCAGTGTGCTGTATGGTCAGTGATGTAGGGGTCAGTGTGCTGTAGGGGTCAGTGTGCTGTACGGTCAGTGATGTAGGGGTCAGTGTGCTGTAGGGGTCAGTGATGTAGGGGTCAGTGTGCTGTAGGGGTCAGTGTGCTGTACGGTCAGTAATGTAGGGGTCAGTGTTCTGTATGGTCAGTGATGTAGGAGTCAGTGTGCTGTATGGTCAGTGATGTAGGGTCAGTGTGCTGTAGGGGTCAGTGTGCTGTACGGTCAGTGATGTAGGGGTCAGTGTGCTGTAGGGGTCAGTGATGTAGGGTCAGTGTGCTGTATGGGCAGTGATGTAGGGGTCAGTGATGTAGGGTCAGTGTGCTGTAGGGGTCAGTGTGATGTAGGGGTCAGTGATGTAGGGGTCATTGTGCTGTAGGGTCAGTGTGCTGTATGGGCAGTGATGTAGGGGTCAGTGTGCTGTATGGTCAGTGATGTAGGGGTCAGTGTGCTGTAGGGGTCAGTGATGTAGGGGTCAGTGTGCTGTACGGTCAGTGACGTAAGGGTCAGTGTGCTGTAGGGGACAGTGATGTAAGGGTCAGTGTGCTGTAGGGGTCAGTGATGTAGGGGTCAGTGTGCTGTAGGGTCAGTGTGCTGTAGGGGTCAGTGATGTAGTGGTCAGTGTGCTGTATGGTCAGTAATGTAGGGGTCAGTGTGCTGTATGGTCAGTGATGTAGGGTCAGTGTGCTGTAGGGGTCAGTGTGCTGTACGGTCAGTGATGTAGGGGTCAGTGTGCTGTAGGGGTCAGTGATGTAGGGGTCAGTGTGCTGTACGGTCAGTAATGTAGGGGTCAGTGTTCTGTATGGTCAGTGATGTAGGAGTCAGTGTGCTGTATGGTCAGTGATGTAGGGTCAGTGTGCTGTAGGGGTCAGTGTGCTGTACGGTCAGTGATGTAGGGGTCAGTGTGCTGTAGGGGTCAGTGATGTAGGGTCAGTGTGCTGTATGGGCAGTGATGTAGGGGTCAGTGATGTAGGGTCAGTGTGCTGTAGGGGTCAGTGTGCTGTACGGTCAGTGATGTAGGGGTCAGTGTGCTGTAGGGGTCAGTGATGTAGGGGTCATTGTGCTGTAGGGTCAGTGTGCTGTATGGGCAGTGATGTAGGGGTCAGTGTGCTGTATGGTCAGTGATGTAGGGGTCAGTGTGCTGTAGGGGTCAGTGATTTATGTGCTGTCAGTGCATGGTGACATGGCTTTACACAGCAGTATTAATTACAGTGATGGAATCATTTCTGAAAATGGTGCTGATAGAATAATTGCAGGCTGAGCTCAGTGTGCTGTAACTGCTCAGCTCGCAAGCTGACATTCCGAATGGCATCTGTGCAGCCCTGCATTTTTAATGCACCTCAAAGAGAGGCTAGGCACTAACGCAGGGAATTCCACTTACTGTTACAGTGGGCAGGATGCACTAAGCCCACACAAACAGCATTTCGGGGAGGAAGAGAATGAGAACCAGTGAGACAGCACTCAGGCTCACGGCTCCTCTTTGCTGGGCCTCATGGCTCCTCTGCGCTGGGCCACACGGCTCCTCTGCACTGGGCCACACGGCTCCTCTGCGCTGGGCCCCAAGGCTCCTCTGCACTGGGCCACATGACTCTTCTTGCCTGGAGCTCTGCATGTTAACACCCTGGCACCAGGTGAGACCGGCACGCATGCTCCTATCACACTGCTAGGAGGAGCTGACCACTACAGCCCCTCTCCAGGAAGTGCTGGATTCACATACTGTCTTTGGAGTCTAATAGCAGCCTCAAACAGTACAGTACAAACACTTGGAAAACAGGGTGAACATATAACAGTTTTAAATTCAAGAAGTAAAAGTGAATGTGCCCTGCATGTGCAACTCTTGTCCAGCCAGAATTTGGCAATAGATCTGCGTTCTTGTTTGACAGCTACCATGAGAGCATTGCTGAGGAGCCCCGAGCTTCACTATGGCTGAAGATATGATTAAAATGGACCAGAACTGACTCATGAGACATTCCTCAGCCGAGTCTTGTTGAGCGACCTAGCCTAACCTGCACTGATCGGCTCTCACTCAATTAGTCTGGCGATGTATAAAAAGCTGTCACTTTGAGTGCTGAATGAGGAGGAAAACTTCAGATAAACTTAAATATTTGAACACACTCTGTGCAAATTTGAGGTGAGTCAGATCTGCAATGGTTGATGTCAGAGCAGAGAGGCTCAACGTCTCTATGATTAACGTGAGGAGCTGAACATGAGTTCACCTCCTCACTTTAATTGCTATGTTACTGAAATCTCTGGATTCAACAGATGGTAGTCAGTGTCGCTGTACGGTTTCGTCACAAATGACCGTGCAGTGTGAACTGTGACTGATTGCCCCACCGGCAACGACACAACTAAATTTACGCATTTCCATCACATTCACATCTGGAGCCACAATCTACCTCGTTCCCCGGAAACTCTTGCTACCGGGAATTGCATTGACTACATTCCTAGTTAACAACAATTTGCCGCGATATATATCCTAAGTACCTGTACCAGGACGATGGACTGCATTGTTTTAGTATAGGTGACTCATTTACCTAGTTAGATACCACAAAGAAGTTTGCCGCACTCTGTAAAAATAAACAATATCTCCATACCACAATACATACAATAATCTGGATGTATGTATGAGGAACCCGTTATAATTACAGGCGAATGCAGTGCGGTTTTGCGGTCATTCCATAATGTGGTTCCAAAGTAGCGACGCGAAAATAATGAGGTTATTAGATCACGAAAGAGAGCAGCCATTCTGGCGTGAGGACCAGTAGATAAGATCTGCTTTCGGTAACGTAAACACAAAGCCCCCCTCGGTACTCACCAAGCAGCAGCAATTTCACCTCTCTGGACGCTTTCTGTCCGTCTTCTCTCAGATTCTTATCGATCATTTTACTCCGTTCCACTGCCGCTTTGTCCTCGGCGCTTAGCGTACATCCCATTTTCAAAACCACTAAGTGCGAAAGTTGACCTATTCTGTCAAACCAAAACTGTAAGTCTGAAATGCCGTAAAAATGAAAACAAACGATTTCTTTCGCAACGGAAAGAACCGAGGAGCAGAAAGGAAAAAGGCGTTGGCACCAACACTTACATAGGAGAGAGCGGATTACAGAGTGAAAGTGTACTTTTCACACATGGAGCTTTCCCCGAAAGTGCAGCACTGCAACTTAGAACAAACATACGGAAATCAATCCAAGGCGTTTTAGAGGCAGTGATATATCTTTTTGAAAATGTCTTAAAAGCGCTAGCGTAATAACCAAGCAGTCCTCCTTCAGGATTTAAAAGCTGGCGATTGGTTTAAAAGTAAGAATGTAAAAATACAACTACAAGTAAAATAAATTAAAATAGGTAAAACATATTCAGAAAAGAGCAAATGGTTGTTCTGTTAAGCTTCGCGATTATCTCTGTCTTTGGCGTATTAAACTTCAAACTGTTGCCACTGGTACTACCCGCAGTACCCGTGGCTGAAGTATTGAAATGACATACAAACTCAACAATGCTTTTCCTCTTTTTTCCTTTGGGGAGTGATGGGAAATGTAGTTTGCTTTCCAACACGTTTAAGCAGGAAAATTAAATACTATATTTACTTTGCCCTGCTAATATTGCTGTAAATAATGACCATGACAATGATGACAATTAGTCTTATTTTTAGCAGCAGTAGCAATAGTGATATGTTAATCACCAATATAAGGCTACTACCATATATTCATCATCAAATCACCTCTTTTCATATCTCCTAATTTTGAATGACGAAAAATAAGTACAACCAATTAACGATGTAGACTGAAAGAAACTACATTCTGTGCGGTTGTATATACACACACTACATGCTGTGCGGTTGTATATACACACTACATTCATACACTACATGCTGTGCGGTTGTATATACACACACTACATGCTGTGCGGTTGTATATACACACACTACATGCTGTGCGGTTGTATATACACACACTACATGCTGTGCGGTTGTATATACACACACTACATGCTGTGCGGTTGTATATACATATACTACATGCTGTGCGGTTGTATATACACACACTACATTCTGTGCGGTTGTAAATACACACACTACATTCTGTGCGGTTGTATATACACACACTACATTCTGTGCGGTTGTAAATACACACACTACATTCTGTGCGGTTGTAAATACACACACCACATTCTGTGCGGTTGTATATACACACACTACATTCTGTGCGGTTGTAAATACACACACTACATTCTGTGCGGTTGTAAATACACACACTACATTCTGTGCGGTTGTATATACACACACTACATTCTGTGCGGTTGTATATACACACTACATTCTGTGCGGTTGTAAATATACACACTACATGCTGTGCGGTTGTATATACACACACTACATTCTGTGCGGTTGTAAATATACACACTACATTCTGTGCGGTTGTATATACACACACTACATTCTGTGCGGTTGTAAATACACACACTACATTCTGTGCGGTTGTATATACACACACTACATTCTGTGCGGTTGTATATACACACTACATTCTGTGCGGTTGTAAATATACACACTACATTCTGTGCGGTTGTATATACACACACTACATTCTGTGCGGTTGTATATACACACACTACATTCTGTGCGGTTGTAAATATACACACTACATTCTGTGCGGTTGTATATACACACACTACATTCTGTGCGGTTGTAAATACATACACTACATGCTGTGCGGTTGTATATACACACTACATTCATACACTACATGCTGTGCGGTTGTATATACACACACTACATTCTGTGCGGTTGTATATACACACACTACATGCTGTGCGGTTGTATATACACACACTACATTCTGTGCGGTTGTATATACACACACTACATTCTGTGCGGTTGTAAATACATACTGTAGCCTATCTAGGCAAATGATACTGTCCACTTATTTTGTCATTCATAATCCTTTCGGACAGCTTCAACAACATAGTTGTCAGTTTTGACATTTCCGCATAAGTTCGTCCCCGATAGTAAAACAGGAACTGGCGAACGGTCAGTGAAGGTGCAAGTAGTGTCAGAAAACGCAGACAGTGACCACCTCTCCAATCTTATTACAGTTGTTGAACCACAGGCGTATTTGACATTCGAGCGCCCCCTAGTGGTGCTTTGTGACAGTTCAATTTCATTCATGCTGGGAAAGAAGAATACTGAAAGTCCCAGCGCAGAAAATATGCTGTCAGCATCTTTAGTGAACGCGTGGACTATTTCGCAAACTCATCCTCGGACACGTTCACGCCGTTCAGAGCTCTCACTAGAAGCTCTGAAAATATGGAAATATGGTCCACTCAAAAACCTAAGAAAACGTTTGGTATAGGGTAGACACGGCACTGACACTGTGAGTTTTTAAAGAGGCATATCACATATTCGATGTGAGGCTTATATGTTTATAATTTTATGCAACAAGTCTCTCTCTTACACACAGTCATGTATGCACACTTAGACATATGTGCTCGTGTACACCTGTGTGTACTGCATGCACACACATTCATGTGCATATATGAACATACAAATTAGAAAATACGGTGTGAGTGTGCGTTTGTGTGTGTGTATGTGAGTGAGTGTGTGTGTGAGTGTGTGTATGTGTGTGTGCATGTGGGGAAGCAGCTGGATGTAGGAGAGTGTGTTATTGTGCAATGGCTGATCCACAGTGTGGGGGGGGGGCTCCTCCCACTCACCCTCATCATGAGAAATGCCATTCAGTTACCATGGAAACAAGGTTCTGATGCTGGCACTCGAAGAAAGAACTCCTGCATCATGCAGTGGAAATGGCTACCCACCAGGTGGTACTATTGTTAGTTTAGTGCCTGAAAATCTCTCTGCTTCAGAACATGTCATTGGCTTTGTGTTTCAGGTCTTTAGTGGGAGAAAAGTTCAGTGTGATAGACTGAGTAGTGTGCTATTTACCCCAGTGGCTGTCTGACATGGCTCAGTCTGAATGACAAAATGTCACATGGAATCTGATCTTTTCTGGCTGTAGGCCAGATCACACAACCCCCTCACTGCCCAGTCCTATCCTCTGGTGCCCAGTGTCCAACACCCATGCTGCCCAGCCCATGCTGCCCAGCCCCCACCCCCTCCCCCAGACAGAGAGAGGCATGCCATTCCCCACTGAGGAGGCAGGAGATACATGGCAGCAGTGCCCAATGCACCCCTGCCCCAAACATAATTGCACCAACCCAAGCACACAAAATACTTGTAATGCCCTGGCACATTTGCGGATGCAATTTCCATTCACAGAATTGTAAGCGTCATTTTGACATTGTAATAGCTACTGGTTAAAACATTGTACTGAAGTTTTCAAACATATGTAACCTTATGTTACCAGTATCTCAGTGATTTGATCTAATAAGTATGTTTTACTGTAAATAGCAAAACCATTTGATTGGTTGGTAAAGGTTGATAAT
Source organism: Albula glossodonta (assembly GCA_019788955.1). NCBI lineage: Eukaryota > Metazoa > Chordata > Actinopteri > Albuliformes > Albulidae > Albula > Albula glossodonta. The sequence goes on from JAFBMS010000267.1 coordinate 200,827, forward strand.
TGTTGACATCACAGAGTGCCCTTCATTGTATTTGATAGACAACTGACACTGCCATCCCACTCTTCCACATGTGCTGGCCTGTGAAGGTGTGCTCTCACCTGTGCATGTTCCTGGTTCCCCACCAGACAGGTGTGATGGGATGCTAGAGGAGCCAGATATTCAGTCTTAGCCAATAGATGTGTGATCTCACTTCAGTGACACAGACACATTTTCACCCAAAACAACAATGTAACCACACACAGTTCCAGTGCCCATACTTAGTAGTAAATCTACCCAATCAGATGAAAGCTAATTCAGCACCGGCTGATTGAAAAGGCTGCAGTAACCTGGTCAGACAGCTCATCTCATATATGTAGACTGGCATTTTTAATAACACCATTACAGACTTCCAGAGATCCATGCGCTTTTTTAACCATGCGCTGGAGTAAGTTCCTCTCACCCTCTCACATATGACTGGTAGAGCTACTATGTCTTGTAATTCGCCTTTATACATCATTGGCTGTGTTTTGTTGTAAAAAGCAACACCTTTTTGATTAGTTGAAACAATTCAGTGATTCACAAAGCTAATTGTGCCCATTTTTGAGTGGACAGAGGGACAGGAGGATGGGGTGACAGTGGGACAAGAGGATGGGGTGACAGTGGGACAGGAGGATGGGGTGACAGAGGGACAGGAGGATGCGGTGAGAGTGGGACAGGAGGATGGGGTGACAGGAGGATGGGGTGACAGAGGGACAGGAGGATGGGGTGACAGAGGAACAGGAGGATTGGGTGACAGAGAGACAGGAGGATGAGGTGACAGTGGGACAGGAGAATGGGGTGACAGTGGGACAGGAGGATGGGGTGACAGTGGGACAGGAGGATGGGGTGACAGAGGAACAGGAGGATGGGGTGACAGTGGAACAGGAGGATTGGGTGACAGAGGGACAGGAGGATGGGGTGACAGAGGGACAAGAGGATGGGGTGACAGAGGGACAGGAGGATGGGGTGACAGAGGGACAGGAGGATGGGGTGACAGAGGGACAGGAGGATGGGGTGACAGAGGGACAGGAGGATGGGGTGACAGTGGAACAGGAGGATGGGGTGACAGTGGGACAGGAGGATGGGGTGACAGTGGGACAGGAGGATGGGGTGACAGAGGGACAGGAGGATGGGGTGACAGAGGAACAGGAGGATGGGGTGACAGAGGGACAGGGGGATGGGGTGACAGTGGAACAGGAGGATGGGGTGACAGGTGGATGGGGTGACAGAGGGACAGGAGGATGGGGTGACAGAGAGACAGGAGGATGGGGTGACAGGAGGATGGGGTGACAGAGGGACAAGAGGATGGGGTGACAGTGGGACAGGAGGATGGGGTGACAGAGAGACAGGAGGATGGGGTGACAGGAGGATGAGGTGACAGAGGGACAAGAGGATGGGGTGACAGTGGGACAGGAGGATGGGGTGACAGAGGGACAGGAGGATGGGGTGACAGTGGGACAGGAGGATGGGGTGACAGAGGGACAGGAGGATGGGGTGACAGAGGAACAGGAGGATGGGGTGACAGTGGAACAGGAGGATGGGGTGACAGTGGAACAGGAGGATGGGGTGACAGAGGGACAGGAGGATGGGGTGACAGTGGAACAGGAGGATGGGGTGACAGTGGAACAGGAGGATTGGGTGACAGAGGGACAGGAGGATGGGGTGACAGAGAGACAAGAGATTGGGGTGACAGTGGAACAGGAGGATTGGGGGTGACAGAGGGACGGATGAATTGTTTATGCAGGCCTAAACAGTGTGGGGAATGCACTGGATTCACATATGAATTCAGGACCAAATGACGCATTGAAATCATGCACTGCCATACAGAGAGAAGCAGCAGAGACAAGCAGGCACTGCTGCAGAAGAGTCATTCTGCTGAAGGGGATGACACAGTAGGAGAGTTATTTAAGGTGCAGGCACACACAAAGGAGTGCCATACAGCAGCCCTGGTGTGATGGATCGCTCTGCCTCCTGGCCCTCTCACTGCCACAGGGCCCGGACAGGCTATGGACTAATAATGAAGCAAAAATGATAGGGCCTCTAGTGATGACAGCCCACAGGTAAAGCAGGCAGCAGTGAGAGGCCACAGTCTGTCTCTCGATGCCCCTGCTACGTTTCACCCTGAGCAGGGACACACAAACCTCCGCCAGCCCGCTAACATTCCAAACCTCCACCAGTCTGCTATTGTAGGGACACAGCAGGATAGAACAACTTTCCTTCAATGCCCTGAATCCAAAACATGCCATGCCCAGACGAAAGGAAACACAAACTGGAGCCACACAGATGTAAAGCAAATGTTTTATTTAGTGTCAAATGTAAATGTGTATATATCCTCTAAACCCGCTGGTTCTGTGGGAGTTGGGTTACTGTACACTTTTGTGCAGCTAGGCAGAGCTCGTTCTCAGCCACACAGATGCACCCTGCTGCCAACGAGAGACTGCTCCCTCCTTTGAGGCCCCAGGCACAGTGTCACTATAGCGTGCAGTGTTAAACCTGAGCCGAGCACCCCCTTTGGCCTAGAGGCCAAGGTGCCAGGATGTGTCCATTCTGGGTAGTACAGAGTGTTTGTGTGACATTTTTTTGAGTTAGTCTGTTTTCTCTGGGCACTGGTTTTTTATTTTGGTGTTTTTTTCATTGATTGTGTTGTGCTTATGGTTATCTAGGATCTAGTGTATGGCTGGGTTAAATGGAAAGATAAATGCATGTTAAAAACCTCTGTGTCTGTGTGAGAGGGGTTGGTGTGAGCTACTTAAACCTTGCACTCACACTGTAAATCAAATGCTATCACAGCTAGTGCACTAGCACAGCTCACATGCTAACACAGCTAGTGCACTAGCACAGCTCACATGCTATCACAGCTAGTGCACTAGCACAGCTCACATGCTAACACAGCTAGTGCACTAGCACAGCTCACATGCTAACACAGCTGGTGCACTAGCACAGCTCACATGCTATCACAGCTAGTGCACTAGCACAGCTCACATGCTAACACAGCTAGTGCACTAGCACAGCTCACATGCTAACACAGCTGGTGCACTAGCACAGCTCACATGCTAACACAGCTAGTGCACTAGCACAGCTCATATGCTAACACAGCTAGTGCACTAGCACAGCTCATATGCTAACACAGCTAGTGCACTAGCACAGCTCACATGCTAACACAGCTAGTGCACTAGCACAGCTCATATGCTAACACAGCTAGTGCACTAGCACAGCTCACATGCTAACACAGCTAGTGCACTAGCACAGCTCATATGCTAACACAGCTAGTGCACTAGCACAGCTCATATGCTAACACAGCTAGTGCACTAGCACAGCTCACATGCTAACACAGCTAGTGCACTAGTATACAACCACAAGTCTCTCCCAAAAGTTTGCCCAAGTGAAGTTCCATCTGATGGAGATGAACAATGTGTTTTATAAACAGATATGTAAATAGGCCTCTTTATGCTTGAGAGAACAGTTTTCATTCACTGTCAGTGATCTGTGATCACACACAGCTTTTTTGCAGAAACATTTTAAAGACATGTTTGAAATCACAAGAATGGTATGTCTTAAAAACTTTCCACAACCCAAAAGAAAAGATTTTTAAAAAGTTATTTGGCTAGCTGGGAAATTCTTTGTTTGTCCAAAACTTGCCCTTGAAGGTTGCGTTTTAGCAGACACAGGATGGCCTTGTGCCTGGGCTCCCATGCACACCCTGATAGCAGAGAACGCTGCTGCAGCTGCCAGCTTTGGGGAAAACCTCCATCCACCAGCAAACTACTTTACATCTGCCACTTAAAAGACTCTCCCGTTCCCTGCCAACGGAGAAAGGAACACAGAAACCCAGGAAGCTTTGGTGACGGTCAATGGTCCCTCAGGCCTGGTGAACAGCGCAGGTTTTCATGTTCTTCCAAAAAGTTGAAGACACTCATAAATACAAGGTCAACATCTGGTTATCAACATTAAAAATGACTAAGAAAATAAGCTGTAGCGCCGAGATACAGACAAAGATTTCTAACTGTTTACAACAATGGCTAAAATATATTGTTGATATCACACAAGTGGATAAGCAATACTTGAATACAATACTAAGCATAAATGGTCTCTTAGCATGAGGGGCAGTGAACACACACTTATGGTTGGGATGGCAGATTTCCTGTTCTCTATATTTAGAAGAGGGTCATTCCCTGTTCTCTACATTAATAGGAGGGTCTAGGGTTGTTGATATTGTATCCAGAAACAAAGCTACCTTCCTCCCTGTGCAGCACACGGAATCCACGTGGACAAAGAGGAGACTGACAGTGAGACTGACCATGAGACTGACCATAACTGTGAGATTGACTGTGAGACTGACCATGACCATGAGACTGACCATAACCGTGAGATTGACTGTGAGACTGACCATAACCGTGAGGTTGACTGTGAGACTGACCATAACCGTGAGACTGACTGTGAGACTGACCATGAGACTGATCGTAACCGTGAGACTGACTGTGAGACTGATGGTAACTGTGAGACTGACTGTGAGACTGATTGTAAGACTGACCCATCTGTGTATCCCTATGAAAAATCTGTGTGATTCTGTGTGTACCCAGGTGCTAAAGACACAGAGAGCAGAGGACGCTGCAGATCATGTGACCAGATGCTTGCCTTCATCTCACATTATGTGCATGTTTCAACACACACACCGAAACAAACAACAAAGCAACTGAAAAGCCAATCTGAACTGAGACTGTCAGTGTGCAGACACAAAAGGACAATTCTGTCTGTGCTTGGCTTTGAAGAAAGTGCACAGAAATATCTCTTCACACTGAGAGATGGACTGTCGAGCACCCTGCGCCATCAAAGGATTTAATTAGCCTTGAGTAATACCGCAGCCTTTCTGTTACTATGACAGCCATCTTTTGCCTAATGAAGTCTTCATTTATTTATTATTTTTACCAAGATGCAAATGCCCGATAAACCCTTTCTAAACGTCACTATAGTTTGGCTGCCTGTCACTTAAAGCAATGGAGCGGGGAGCACAGGCACCACACATCTGAATCTTTGTAACTGACAACCACAAGGTTTGACTCAAACATTATGCTTTCGCCTTGGGGTGATGTGTTTATCCATTTAGGAAGACCTGAAATCACATTGTTCACTTCTCTGAAGACTGAAACACATTTGCTACACTGACATGTCACAGCTTCCTCTGCCAGGGGATGCAGATGACTGATGCTGCCCTCTAGCTTTTATCATTTGTAATGCACTAATGCTAATCACTAACTATCCAAATGGCCTGGCTCTAGATCTATTAAGTATAATTACTAGGGGTGCAACAGATCACACAAGTCATGGTTAGGATCGTATCTCGGTTTTTGAGTTATGGATCGGAGCATTTTTCAGATCAGCAAAAAAAGGAGACAAGTAGAACTTTGCTTTTCCATTCATTACACATGCCCCGTGCACGTGAACACACAACAGCTTCGTCTGCATCTTTACACCTCAGCTCTGTGTGTTGTAATGGCACTATTTTGTTAGAGCGCAGAGCGCATTGATATACTGTATGATGTTATTCACATCAGAAATGAGTTCAGGTGTGTTATGAGACTAACATGCTCTGTTCAGTTGGATGCTAAATGATGCACATCAGCTAAATGATGATAATGTGTCGAACAGTGGGGGTGATCCATACGGATCACGGAACAACTACGGTCTGTTACACCACTAATAATTACATTAAAGCCACAACTTACCTAACCTGTCCTGTTTATGTTGTAAGGAGGTACTGTTCAAGCATGTACATATATTTATGTACACAGATTTATAACTAGACTACAGTCTGAATTTATGAAGACATTCTACAATAATGTTACAGCTAGTTTTGGATAAGTTCAAAGTGGACAAACCCTGTTTCAATTTCTCACTGCATTCCAGAACAGGCCTGCTGCTCTGCGCCCCAATACTGCCTCCCTGACACACCACTCTTATGCTGACATTTGCAGCCAACTCAGACAGCCTGCAAATACACAGACTCACTGCCAAGCAGCTCAGACTGGTCAATCAAATACACAGGAAGTATATGAGCATTTAAGGCACACATTCAATGTAGCTGCAGAACACTTCCTCTGTTATGCAAAAGGTAGTTATTATGATGAAATGAGTGTTCATTTCCCAACACTGAGCTGCTCAGTCCTTGAATGAAACCAATAATATGCAAATAACAGTAAAAATGAACATGTTATCTGAAGAACACATCACTGGGGGGGAATCATTATGGGATGTTAACAGAATATGCTTCCTGGAGTACACAGCTGCGTTACACTGAAAGTGATATTTGCAACATTTAATAAAGCTGGAACACTTTAAAGTGACTCACATTGCATTTAAGCTGTTACTGAAGCCAACACACTGGAACCATCCATTCAGTGACTTAACATGATGCAGACTGTGGGGCCCATCCACACACTGGAGCAGTGCCTTAACAGGATACAGACTGTGGGGCCCATCCACACACTGGAGCAGTGCCTTAACAGGATACAGACTGTGGGGCCCATCCACACACTGGAACAGTGCCTTAACAGGATACAGACTGTGGGGCCAATCCACACACTGGAACAGTGCCTTAACAGGATACAGACTGTGGGGCCCATCCACACACTGGAGCAGTGCCTTAACAGGACGCAGACTATGGGGCCCATCCACACACTGGAACAGTGCCTTAACAGGATGCAGACTGTGGGGCCCATCCACACACTGGAGCAGTGCCTTAACATGATGCAGACCATGGGGCCAATCCACACACTAGAACAGTGCCTTAACAGGATACAGACTGTGGGGCCCATCCACACACTGGAACAGTGCCTTAACAGGATGCAGACTGTGGGACCCATCCACACACTGGAGCAGTGCCTTAACAGGATACAGACTGTGGGGCCCATCCACACACTGGAGCAGTGCCTTAACAGGATACAGACTGTGGGGCCCATCCACACACTGGAGCAGTGCCTTAACAGGATGCAGACTGTGGGGCCCATCCACACACTGGAGCAGTGCCTTAACAGGATGCAGACTGTGGGGCCCATCCACACACTGGAGCAGTGCCTTAACAGGATGCAGACTGTGGGGCCCATCCACACACTGGAGCAGTGCCTTAACAGGATGCAGACTGTGGGGCCCATCCACACACTGGAACAGTGCCTTAACAGGATACAGACTGTGGGGCCCATCCACACACTGGAGCAGTGCCTTAACAGGATGCAGACTGTGGGGCCCATCCACACACTGGAACAGTGCCTTAACAGGATTCAGACTGTGGGGCCCATCCACACACTGGAACAGTGCCTTAACAGGATGCAGACTGTGGGGCCCATCCACACACTGGAGCAGTGCCTTAACAGGATGCAGACTGTGGGGCCCATCCACACACTGGAACAGTGCCTTAACAGGATTCAGACTGTGGGGCCCATCCACACACTGGAGCAGTGCCTTAACAGGATTCAGACTGTGGGGCCCATCCACATACTGGAGCAGTGCCTTAACAGGATGCAGACTGTGGGGCCCATCCACACACTGGAGCAGTGCCTTAACAGGATGCAGACTGTGGGGCCCATCCACACACTGGAACAGTGCCTTAACAGGATACAGACTGTGGGGCCTGCAAAGACACTACTGTTCATCTAAATGGAGGAAAACCTTTCTGCACGTTTACATGCAAAGTCCTGCAAGCAGCACATAAAAGCTACCAGCCAACAAACCACTCTCCCAGGGAACACAAATGTAATATGAACACAAATGGCTGTGTGTTATATCCCTGCACAGACAGCAGCCAGGTCTGGCTGTGTTATATCCCTGTACAGACAGCACAAAAGTCTGGCTGTGTTATATCCCTGCGCAGACAGCAGCCAGTTCTGGCTGTGTGTTACATCCCTGCGCAAACTGTGCAGACAGCAGCTGGGCCTGACGTTGACAGGGAACATGTGCAGCGGTTGGTAGTCATGGCTGTTCCTGTCAGTACAGACAGGTTTCAGAGAGCACATTCAAAGTATTTTCCTCCTGACTCTCTTTTTAGACAGGCTGCAGTCTGCCCTGTTGCTTTGCTGACATTGCCCACAATCCTGAGACAGGACCATGCAGCGCCCCGCCCCCAGCTGGCAGAGTACAGTGAACACCCTCAGACACCTGTGCAGGTAACCCAGCGGGCAGGAAATCCAGTGGGCAGGTAACCCAGCGGGCAGGAAACCCAGCGGGCAGGAAATCCAGCGAGCAGGTAACCCAGCGGGCAGGAAACCCAGCGGGCAGGTAACCCAGTGGGCAGGAAACCCAGCGGGCAGGTAACCCAGCGGGCAGGAAACCCAGCGGGTATGGGCCCTGCTGTGGGGGAGCTGTGGCTGGCAGTCATGAGTTGAGCATTCAGTCTGCTAGCCGCACACTCTTATTATCTGCACTAGTTATATGTATTTGTTACTGCTTTTCTCAACAGGTTTTCTGGTGTGTAATTCCCTCTACAGCCTCCGCTGAGAGTGACTTAGATGGTGACATCATGGTCAGCAAGCTAAGCTAAGCTAGCCTTCCAGCAGCACAGGAGAAATGTAAGTATTAAGATAGTCGAGCAGTAGCCTTCAGTACAGAGGGAACAAGGGTGCTAAGTAAGCCTAGCCTTCCAACAGTACAGAGGGAACAAGGGTGCTAAGCTAGCCTAGCCTTCCTACAGTACAGAGGGAACAGGAGACCTAAGCTAGCCTAGCCTTCCTACAGTACATCGGGAATAGGGGCACTAAACTAGCCTAGCCTTCCTACAATACAGCGGGAAAAGGACAGCTAAACTAGCCTAGCCTTCCTACAGTACAGAGGGAACAAGGGTTCTAAGCTAGCCTAGACTTCCTACAGTACAGAGGGAACAGGGGCGATAAACTAGCCTAGCCTTCCTACAGTACAGAGGGAACAGGGGCGATAAACTAGCCTAGCCTTCCTACAGTACAGAGGGAACAGGGGCGATAAACTAGCCTAGCCTTCCTACAATACAGCGGGAAAAGGACAGCTAAACTAGCCTAGCCTTCCTACAATACAGCAGGAATAGGACAGCTAAACTAGCCTAGCCTTCCTACAGTACAGAGGGAATAGGGGCGCTAAACTAGCATAGCCCACTTGCAATACCACTAACAAGACCACTAACTCCTATCATAAAGATGATCCAAACCAGACTATTGCTATTAAATATTTGATCCAATCTGGTCATGAGTTAATCACAGGTATGATACTTCCCTGTTCAAACAGATGGGACATCGCACTCATCTTTTAGCAGCCTTCATTATCCCCCCACCCTCACCTCATCTGACTCCCCTTCCATGCTTCGAGTTTGCTTTTCATATTTTCTGCAGTTACCTTTCTGCTTTTCACTTTCTCTGTTTCCACCACTGTTAGTTTTTCACAGTATTCTAATTTAAGTGCTACAGATTAAATTGCTGGGAAAAGTTTTTTGTATCTTTGTTCCCTGTCCTTGTGATGCATACAAGGTAAACAGTGCTACCTCCAAACAACAGCCAACCCTGGTCTTCCACACCAGAGCATCTCAATGTGGAGTCCTGGCTGCCCCACTCTTGTGGCAGGGCTAGCGCACAGAGGCTAGCAGCTGCTCCTCACACCACGACACTGAGCTGACAGATTCTGCGTCCGATTTCCTCCTCCTTCCTCTGCCCTGCAGCGCCTCCCGCTCCTCCTCTTCCTGCTCTGCACCGGGGTTGAGCTTGCCGTTCTGGCCCTGCAGATGTTTTGAGTCGCTGAAGGCGGCGTGGCAGCTGTGGCCAGAGTGGGTGGGGTCACCGTCATTGTGGCCATGTGTGGGGGAGGAGCTCAGCACAGAGGGGTGGATGTCGTCGTCATAGGGGCCCCTGGGCTTACCCTGGCCCAAGCGGCAGCAGCAGCGGCAGGGTGTTAGGTACAGATAGATCAGCACCAGCACCACGCTAGCCAGGCAGCCCACCAGCGTGGTGTAGGCCGTGTTCAGTGTCTCAGCGCCCCCACTAAGTGTGGAGTTGTGCACGTTCACCGTGATGTACAGTGTCTCATTGACCATGTCGCTAACAGCAATGCAGGTGTACACGCCCGAATCCTCTGGCCGTGCAGGACCGATCTGCAGGTTTCCATCTGGGAGCACGGCCATTGCCATGCTTCGGCTGCCATTACCGGGGGTTACCGGCACATTGCCAGGGGCGAGCCAGGTCTTGAGTGCATCCCTGTGCTTGGTATCACAGGTGAGCACCAGCGTCTGGTCAAGGTACGTCTCCAGCTCCGCCTCTGCGAAGCTGCTGCAGTTCATGTGGTCACCGTTGAGCTGAAATACGCCCACACTGGCCTTCTGCGGCCCTGGCAGGATGCAGGTGTACTCGTCCTGGAAGTCCACGGCCGAGTTGAGCCGGCGGATGTGCCATTGTGCCAGCATGCCGTAGAGGGTGCAGTCGCAGAGCAGTGGGTTGCTGTGGATGTACAGCCCGTTCCGGATCCAGGCTGGCAGCATCTGCAGGTCTGGGATGGGCAGCACCTTGATCCGGTTGGAAGAGACGTCCAGCAGGCTGAGCTTAGCTGGCCGGGTCCGCTCCTTTACCAACTCCAGCGGGAAGCGGGACACCTGGTTCTGGCTCAGGTAGAGCTTCTGCACGCTAAGCAGGCCTGAGAAGGCGGTGCGGTCAATTTGGGAGATCCGGTTGTTGTAGAGAAGCAGGACCTCCAGCTGGGCCAGCGGCTCAAAGATGAACTCATCCAGCTGCCGCAGGCTGTTGGAGCTGAGGTCCAGGTAGCGCAGCTTGCTGACGTAGACAAAGGCTTCTGAGGACAGGAAGCTCAGGCCGTTGTGGCTGAGCAGCAGGTTGTGCAGCTTCATCAGCCTGACGGTGGTCCACTCGGCGCGCAGACGGGTGATGCTGTTGTAGCTGAGGTCCAGCACGGCAGTGTAGGCTGGCAGCGCAGTGGGCACCACTGTCAGGTTCATCTTGGAGCAGCTGACGATGTTGCTGGCACAGATGCAGGTTTTGTGGCAGTTGATGCTGGAGCCATGGGCCTCCGGCAGCAGCAGCAGGGGCAGCAGCAGGCAGAGTGCCGGCCAGCAGCGTGGCATCCGTGGGCGGGGAACACCGCCCCACAGCCCCCATCCCTCTACTACGGGGCACTCAAACAACATGGCTGCTGCTTCGCTGCTCTCCCCTCCAGCAGCGCCTCCTCAGTCACTCCAAGCTCCTACCGCAACTCAGACGGCCAGCTGGCATGCTGAAGCAGGGGCTGCTGGGAGAGCAGGACACATAATGGGTTTGGGTCAATCAAACACAGTCAGGCTGGGATTCAATCAAACACACTCAGGATGGGATTCAATCAAATACACTCAAGCTCAGTGTTCTTCTCATATTCAATTCAATCAAAACAAACTTCACATTACAACGTAAGTTTCTTTTAGTATTTTCTATTCCATTGAAGACAATCATACATGTCCTTTGGAATGTCAGTCTGAAACAGAATATCATATATAATCCAAAAGGAAACTCAGTCCATCTTAACTGAATTACATATGCTCACAAAAGTTGTTTGATTAGGTCCTGGCCTTATTATTTTGAAAGGAATATATTGAATTAATGAACCATCACAAATGAATCAAAAGAGACTTCATATTCCAAGATACTTTCCTTGTGTAAATTGTGTTTTGTTTGAATAAAACAAAAGTGTCCTTTGGAATGTTTTATTTTTCATTGTATAATATAATAATAAAGCAGTATTATTGCTATTATTATTAGTAGTATTAGGCATCTTTGATGGAATCTGGCTGGTGTGGGAGAAACAGCACTGTGAACTGAAGGTGACTACAGCATGCTTCTGTAGCCCCTCATGTACACAGGTATGGGCCAATATGATGCAAGCTATTTAAAAGGTGGCAGGAAGAGGGTGGAAATGCAAAAAGAAAGTAAACAATCATGTTTTCACATTCAGCCCTTTTTAAATGCGCCAAACTCAGTCCTATTTAAGTGGATGGAGAGAAACAGAACTCTGTGTCTGGCCTGACAAGAGTGCTCAGATCACCTTCTGCTTCACTTCAGCCCCAATGGCGTCAGTCCACTTTCCATTCACACTGCTTCCTTTTGGACTGCAGAAAATATGTTAATAAAGAAAAATGCAAAGTGGATTGATGTGAAACGCACTCACACTCACAACTCACAATCTCTCGCGGTGAGCTCAGTTCATTTGGAGTGTACACAAATAGCCCAGGTTATGGAGGAACCGCACTGAGTCCATTTAAATTGGTTCAAATGAGAGAAGTGTGAAGACACCCTAAAGATGGCATAAGAAACGCAGCATCGCAAACCAGTCAGATGTCAAACACAGCTATACGCACGTGTTATCACATAATAGCAGAGCTCGCTGGAAAAAGCTCATATTTAGCTGATATTTAATGGAGTGCAAATGAAGGGTTTTCGACATATAAGCGCAAATCCACGCAAATGGTGTCAGAGTAAGTGCACATATTAAGGTGAATTACCTTGCCTTTATTCTAATTAACTCCCCGACTCAATGATGTGATTCTCATTTACAGTCCAGTCCGAAACCCGTGTCCATTTGTGATTGTCAATAAAACCTCGACACATAAAGAGGCGATAAGAAGCCTTTGCGTGGTTAAAAGAAAAAAAAGATGGGGAAAAAAGCTACAGACATGCTGGCGGGCAGATGTCCATATTACCAAATAAACAGGATTTCACATCTAAAGATCAAATTACGCAAGTACGGGGAGACAAAAATTAAAACAAATATCTCCTCAAAATGTGTTTGTTGTCCTCTGTTGCTCCGTAGATAACTGCGAATTAATTATCATTATAAATCCCAAAATGATTAGCCTCTTTTTATAGCTGTCCACTGTGCCTACGTTATTTCCGCGCCTTCTGCAGGGAAAAAGGGAGAAAAATATGGAAGTGCAGGCTCCTCAGCCTTCAGACCGCTGAAATCCGCGCTCACCGCTGTGTGCAGTGCCCGTCCATGTTGAATAGTCCTGTAATGGAACAGAAGCAGAGCACACAGCCGATTGTTTATCATCTGATATGAACAGGGATGTATGTAGCTGCTGCAGCCAGGTAAGCGAGTGCTGTGCGTGCTCTCGGCGGTGTGAGTCCACGGACCGCAGCACTGCCTCAGCCTTCAGCTGCTTCTCACCAGCCGCTCATGAAATAGGATGCGCTTCGCCAAGCAGTGTTGAACAACCAAAGTGCCCAACGGTGCAGTCTCTACCAGCTGTAGCATCGAGTCTTTAACCAGCTTCAACTAATGAAACAACAGAAAGCAACAGCAGATAAATCCAAAACCTCCGCGTCATAAACAGACATGTAAATATTGAAGAATAAAAACCAATGCAGGGAAAGAAGTAAAAGGAGGCCATTCAGCTCCTCTCAGGTAGTCTTAGAGAGATTGAGACCAGCTACCTTTCCCGCGGCTTTTTATGTTTCACCGCAGATGCAGTCGCGCGCGTAACGTCTCTTTGTTGAACCGTTCTCGAGTCTTCGGTAGAATTTCGTGTTGCTGGCAGGCGGGCGGTACGGTTTTGTGTGTGTGTGTGTGTGTGTGTGTGTGTGTGTGTGTTACGTTTATTCTAATCCAGGACGTTCGAGTCGTGTAAAGTTGACGATCATTGATGTGAGGGCTGAAATAAGACTTAAACTCAGTCGACAATATGAGAATATAATACATTATTATTTTGTTAGTTTATGGTCATGGCATTAAAGAGAGCATGGAATAAACTATTTATCATGTTTATTTTACTCTAATTCAATTAATTCGATTTGACATATTTTAATCACCTCAGATCATTAGACCTTCACTGAGAAATTAGTGTCTCATGGCTGCCATCACACCTGTTAGCCTACGCATTTTGAATTATCATGGGGTGGAAATGAACCCGCTGCAGAATTTTGTGTGTCATGTGTCATGAATTTGCAGTGATGTACAGTCTTAGGTCTGCTTGCAGATCCTTTGCTCCCATTTACTCTTGCACAGGGCTGGCTGTAATTACACACGGCCAGACTGTCCTGCATTATTTACATTTGGGCCATGTCATTCCCCAGAGTTAGGGAGCTGATGGTCTCCGAGCCTTCCCCTATGCGTAACGCAGCTTGGGTTACATAATGCAGCTGTCAAATATGGTTAAAAAGTCTGAAGTTCAGTTGTCTGAATAGATATGTTTCTCTGGAGGGCAGTCTCATCATGTTGGAAGGGAAAGAAGAGCTTCCTTTTATTTGCTGTAAATTCTAAATGTAATATTAGAATTTACAGCAAATGTTTTATATTATAAATATAAAATATTAACATGTTTTGTGACATGTATATTTATACATGTATTGAATTATTGTTCATTGCCAATCAAACACCACAAGTTTTTGTGAGGACATGTTTTCGTGTTTTCACTAAGCAGTGTTTCTGGAGAGTCTGCATTGCTGTGCTCCCTATCAGGGAAGTGCAGCAGTTTTGTCTACTTACCCCAAGCTGAGAAATGCAGCTTTAACATCTCTGCATTCATTGCAGGGGAACCAATGCACTGCACTGCTTGCACACTAAGTGGAGGTCTATGGGAAGCTCCAAGAGGCTAGCCTAGCCAGCTTTTCCTCAAGACTGCCAGACCTAATGTTTGAAATGTGGATATATAAGTAGAAGTTCTGAAAATGAAGAAAATATATGTACATATAATCCTACAGAGGAAGCATTAGACTAACCTGCACCTGTCAGATTTTGGGCTGCTGTCCTGCTCTGGCAGGGAGCACGTTCCCGGCACATCCACCGTGTCCTAAAAGCAGCACGCAGAAGCCTCACTAGCCTGATAGCGTGCCTCTCCTCAGCGTTTCAGCTTCTCTGCTGCGGCCTCAGCTACAGAAGGCAAAACATCTGACTCTGACCATGAAATTACACATTTTTTTGACAGCATAAAACGAGTATGATGAGAATACAAAAGTGGTATGACAGTGTTTACATACTCAGAACCTGCAGATTCTGACAAAAGTCATTTATTTTCACAATTTTTTTTCTAAAATATGGGAAGCAAAAAATTATTTCATATGGTTACACATTATGGTTTAGTTATATAGCAAGATGGTATAATTCAGCTGGCTCTTCAAGACACTCCCGTCTCACAGGCAAGATATTTCACAGGAATGTCTGCAGGATCCTCTTTTCTAAAACATTCAGACACACTGGTTTGATCATAATATCCACAGAGTTGATCTTAAAAACAGATGCACAAATTTAGGGCTGAATACAAAGCTGGATTCATTAGCTATACCCTGTCAGTCACAGCTACATCCTGTCAATCACAGTCAGCTATCCTGTTAAGATATGACGTGTTAAATGCAGTTAATACTAAGATGTTGTCTGAGATATTTGGAAAATTCCCAACAAGAGAGAGGCTAAGAGCATAAGCTGGAGCTAGCAAAGGAGACTAATGGAATTTATAATTCAATGTGTGCCATATGTTTGCTAGTGTGTGGTGGTGTGTAAACTGTAAAGGTTCTCATCTATCTAAACATCCGAACAGCAAAAGCATAAAAAGTGTAAATGTGTAATGAACAGCCAGCTGAATGGTAATCAGCGACTAGTGGCTCAGGCCATGCTGGCTCTGCAGTGCCTGCTGTCTTTGTATTTGAGTTTTTAATTTTTCAGAGGGAGTGAGGATGGTCCCCTCCTCATCCGGCGCCGCTAAGCTCATCGTCCCAGCGTGGCTCTGTGTGCTTATGCAAGAGACTGCAGTCCATCTGCTTCTGTCTTTGCTGAAGCTGCGCAGAAACACACTCACAGCTGCAATGGGGCTGGAGCTGGAGTGCCAATGATACCAGGCCATCTGCGGTCGCCCCATGGTACTGCCGTCACTTGGTACACACCCCACCAGGTTGCTAGGCTCCTGAAATGTTGCTAAAACGTTGTGAGAATGTTGCAGGAGCATTCCACATGCATGTGTAGCTCCACTCAGACTCCTTCCACACTAGCACCTCCCACAGAAACTTTACAGGAGGGGCACAGAGATACAGAGATAATACATGGAGACACACAGAGATATACATGCATAGGAATACAGAGTTATGTGGAATATTGTGGTTAAAACGACCTGCGATTTGACATAAAAAAACTGAAGGTGTGAGTTTCATGTCATACACAAGCAGGTGTTCATGCATGTTTACTGTGAATACCTGCTGTGTAAAACAGGCTCTAGGAATGCACAAGTAAACTAGCCTTTTTGGTGTGTAGTCATGTGCATTGATGGTGAGCTGGGATTTGATTTTCAGTCTTTAAAGTTTCATTTCTCTTCACTTCTATCCTGGATAAACTGTCCTCAGTGTGACTTTGACTGGAGGGTTAAATTAAACACTCATCACCATTACTTACAGAGCAACGCCACTCCTGACTGTGATTAATTTCACCAAGCCTGGAGACGTGCCATCCCAGAATATAAATGAGATGGCTGATCTGTATAAATAGCTTCCTGTAAGTGCGTGTTTAACCAGCTCTAAGGCCCTTCCTTTCACACCCTGACTGCTCATGTGGCTAGCAGCTCTGCACTCTCTCCTGACCTGCCTGGAGTTCGGGTCTAGCTGCAGCTACGCTCTTCCTGGACCTTTTTCTGCCTGTGGATTGTTTCTGCCTGCAGCTTGGTTTAGTGTTCTGGGATCAGCACAGCTTCAGCACTGAGCTGGGATCAGCACAGCTTCAGCACTGAACTGGGATCAGCACAGCTTCAGCACTGAACTGGGATCAGAACAGCTTCAGCACTGAGCTGGGATCAGGACAGCTACAGCACTGAACTGGGATCAGCACAGCTTCAGGACTGAGCTGGGATCAGCACAGCTTCAGGACTGAGCTGGGATCAGCACAGCTTCAGGACTGAGCTGGGATCAGCACAGCTACAGCACTGAACTGGGATCAGAACAGCTTCAGCACTGAGCTGGGATCAGAACAGCTTCAGCACTGAGCTGGGATCAGAACAGCTTCAGCATTGAGCTGGGATCAGCACAGCTTCAGCACTGAGCTGGGATCAGGACAGCTTCAGCACTGAGCTGGGATCAGCACAGCTTCAGCACTGAGCTGGGATCAGCACAGCTTCAGCACTGAGCTGGGATCAGCACAGCTTCAGCACTGAGCTGGGATCAGCACAGCTTCAGCACTGAACTGGGATCAGCACAGCTACAGAGCAACTGGTGCTTTGGCCTCCTCACACAAGGACTACAAACATAAACATTCCTGCAATTAAATATTTAACAGAGAGAGCATGCCTTTACTCTTCAACAGACGCGACATCCAGGACAAACATGCTTACACGCAAACACACTCACACACATCCTCATGGACAAACATGCCCACACACGCTCACAAACACACAAACATGCCCACACACGCTCACACACACAAACATGCTCACACACGCTCACACACACACATGCAAACATGCTCACACAGGCACTTATACACATACATTTGTAACCCTAAAGTGCCTGTTGGACTACAGGCCTCTATTGGTCAGTTAACTGACCATTTCAACAATGAACCGCCAGCGGTGGTCCATTGCAACATACCTTGAAACTGTTAAATTCACTGGTATAGAACGGCATGAACCATTGCCTAAAGCATCTGATTTTGATGTTGGATTATATTTTTTAAACTTTAGTCCATCACAACATTGACTGTATCATAGAAATGTGTTACTATTTTCATTTATCATTTTATTTATTTAGGTTAAAGAAAACTGACAAAAAATTCCTAACTGCTGGGCTCAAACTCACAGTAAATGCTGACATTTTAATTTCTACAGGGAAGTGGAAACATAAGAAATCAGTTCAGCAACAGTGCTTTACAGTATATCAGAAATACATCAGAATAGATAGCAAAGGGATGCATTCCTTTGCATTCCTGGCTATTATTCAATGTTACCTCAATGCCGTGTAAAGCACGATATGGATTTATCAATTCTCCTCTCACTGCATTGTGTTTCCTCCCAGGCCTCCCTTTGTGAAGCAATGGCAGGCTGTGAGCTCCAGCGCTTTCATGCTCCACAGATTCCATCACCACATGGCAAAGTGCACTCCTCCTGTCAGGTGGTTCTGCGAGAAAACAGTAGGGCATCTCTCATGGTTAGCCTATGACTGCACATAGTGCATTGTTCTCCAAATGGATTATTTTTGGAAAATATATTGTTTTATATTTGAAAGACAAAAAACAGAGGATGTGTGCTCTTCCATGTCATGACCTTGTTGACAAATTGTCGGTGTTGCCACAAACAACAACAGTTATAGATTGCAGTTATAATAAACAACACTTTCTCTGAAGAAAGAGTTGTTTATTATGCACTTATAACGAATACTGATTCTTTCTACCCGGTATTTATACTTTTTATGTTTAATGTTTGAAATGTAAAATACTTTCTCTGCATGCCATGTTAAAAAATATAATAGTTTCTTTCTACTTTATTCATATCTAATGAGTTCATTTTCTCTCTTGGCTCATTGTCGCACAGGGGTCACACATTGAAGGTGCTGGGTTAGCACAGTGCTGGGTTAGTGCAGGGGTCACACATTGAAGGTGCTGGGTTACCACAGTGCTGGGTTAGCACAGGGGTCACACATGGAAGGTGCTGGGTGAGCACAGTGCTGGGTTAGCACAGGGGTCACACATTGAAGGTGCTGGGTTAGCACAGTGCTGGGTTAGCACAGCCGTCACACATGGAAGGTGCTGGGTTAGCACAGGGGTCACACATTGAAGGTGCTGGGTTATCACAGAGCTGGGTTAGCACAGGGGTCACACGTGGAAGGTGCTGGGTTAGCACAGTGCTGGGTTAGCACAGGGGTCACACATGGAAGGTGCTGGGTTAGCACAGGGGTCACACATTGAAGGTGCTGGGTTAGCACAGTGCTGGGTTAGCACAGGGGTCACACATGGAAGGTGCTGCGTAAAATCTGCTCCATCAGCATCAAGCCCTGCAGAAAACCTTCCTGTTCTCATGGCAACAGCTCATCTCCAGCCAGTACCTGCCCCTCATTTCTCGCCTCTTTCAGAGGTGTGTTCCTGCCCCTCCACTGCAATCACCCACAGCGCTCTGCTCTGTGAAGGTGGGGCTCACAGCAGGTCCTTCTTGGTGCTGCTAGGTCTTGCCTCCCTCTCTACAACATTAATATCCGTCTGAAGTGAGGTGAAATTTGCCGCCCTCCAGGACTGGAGTTAAACCTGCAGACACTGCGGCCCTCCAGGACTGGAGTTAAACCTGCAGACACTGTGGCCCTCCAGGACTGGAGTTAAACCTGCAGACACTGTGGCCCTCCAGGACTGGAGTTAAACCTGCAGACACTGCGGCCCTCCAGGACTGGAGTTAAACCTGCAGACACTGCAGCCCTGCAGGACTGGAGTTAAACCTGCAGACTCTGCGGCCCTGCAGGACTGGAGTTAAACCTGCAGACACTGCGGCCCTCCAGGACTGGAGTTAAACCTGCAGACACTGCGGCCCTCCAGGACTGGAGTTAAACCTGCAGGCACTGTGGCCCTCCAGGACTGGAGTTAAACCTGCAGACACTGCGGCCCTCCAGGACTGGAGTTAAACCTGCAGACACTGTGGCCCTCCAGGACTGGAGTTAAACCTGCAGACACTGTGGCCCTCCAGGACTGGAGTTAAACCTGCAGACACTGCGGCCCTCCAGGACTGGAGTTAAACCTGCAGACACTGCAGCCCTGCAGGACTGGAGTTAAACCTGCAGACACTGTGGCCCTCCAGGACTGGAGTTAAACCTGCAGACACTGCGGCCCTGCAGGACTGGAGTTAAACCTGCAGACACTGCGGCCCTCCAGGACTGGAGTTAAACCTGCAGACACTGCAGCCCTGCAGGACTGGAGTTAAACCTGCAGACACTGTGGCCCTCCAGGACTGGAGTTAAACCTGCAGACACTGTGGCCCTGCAGGACTGGAGTTAAAGCTGCAGATATTGTAGCTCTGTGTTTCACTGTGAGAACAGAATAACAGAAACAGAAAACAGAAAAATTAGTTTCAAAATTATTATTCCCACTTAACTAATCTCTAAACTCTTTGGGCCAGATTTACTAGAGGATTGTGACGTAAAAGCAGGAGCTAAAATGCCTCGGCATTTATGTGTGAATTACTAAAAAGTCCCAAAGGGTGAAAATCGCTGCTTGAGATGAAATTTGCGGTGACTACTTCACTTTGCGACTTCCTCTTGATACATAGTAAAATCAGTTAAATCATATGTATACCCTGGACAGAAGGTGCTAAAACAGGGTGGAGATTTTGCAAATGAGGCCAATTTACTAAACCTTACTGTAACTGCGACTCCTGTCTGTGTATGACTTCTGGAAGCAGACGGAAATGTTGTGCCGGCCAAGGACTACCCTCTTTCAGAGAAACCTAACAGCAAATACTGACATGACATTACACAGGGTACACAGTCACTTGAGCCATGCACCCAAAGATCAAATTCTCTGCTGGCTGTGGTGATGCTATTGTTAACTTTACATGTCCTTTCATCGGGATCTTTTCAAAGTACAGTTCCGTGGCTTACAGGCGCGTTGTTCTATCACACAATGAACAAGTGTTCAGAATTTGTAAATACACATATCCATGAACATACAGGTTTTGTGTGATGCAAAACAAATAACCACAAATATTGTTGTGAAGTACCGCGGTTCATGTCATGGCAGCTTTATTTTCAGGAATATCTACAGACAGTGAGAGGGTGGAACAAGTGGAATGTGTTAGCCACGCTGTAATAACCTTATTCAAATCGGTGTTTATATTCTTCCTGTTGACAGACCACCAGCTGTGTCTTTTGCCCTTACTGTGTTGTAGGAAAGCTTTTTATATGCCGCCTAACATCATGTCATATTTCTTTACTTCCTACACTGTTTGTTTTGTTAGCCTATACCAAATACATTAATTTGAATATGTCACTCTTAATGATGACCGGCATTATGAAACTGTTCCTCGTTGGTCATTATATCTTTTACCTGATCAGTAAATTTACTTTTCTTTTTCTCAAGGCTCCCTCACTATTTGAGCATCACATTACCTTGATATCTGGATGTGTAAGCATGTCATATCTGACCTTCTTTATGGGTGTCTCCTACCGCAAAATTGTGACAGGAGGGCGTTTACTTTTTTGAATGCATAATTACAGCAAGTCTTTGTAAATGGATGGTTAATATTTCAGTGTTTGTGACTGCAGAAGTTCTGTAGCTATAGCGAATATATTTGCGCTGCAGCAATTCCTAAGTAAATTTGGCCCTCTTTGTCGAAGGTTACATTTATTATTTATAGTTACTTTTTAATCAAGTATGTTTTGCTTGACCATGAAGACTGGAATACTTCTACTTTGACATAAAGAACAGGTTTCATTTGATATCTTTAATTTGATAACTGTTCAGCTTAAAAAAGGACTGTCATATTTAGTGAGGTTATGCTAAACTAGCAAGCTATTTTCAGCAGAGTTCTATTTTAAGAGTTCTATTTTAAAGTTACAGGGTTCTATTTTAGATTTGATCTGTCTTCGTTGAGGCAGCTGTATGAAGGTGATTTAATTCTTTTGTAATTCATTGAGTTCCTCCAGTGATGAAAATAAACTGATATATTAATCTTTTTATATATTGTGGATATACGGATGTTTTTTGAGAGGCACATTTTTTTAAGGGGAAATATTCACTTTTTACCTCATTATGTTGTATAAAGACAGCGTCTGTTTAAATAACACCTGTCTATGTCATTATATCAGCATTAGGTAAGTTAACGTGATTCCTCTAACACAGTGTGGCTGTGCTGGGCTCTGTGACTCCTCTAGCACAGTGTGGCTGTGCTGGGCTCTGACTCCTCTAGCACAGTGTGGCTGTGCTGGGCTCTGACTCCTCTAACACAGTATGTCTGTGCTGAGTCTGTGACTCTTCTAACACAGTATGTCTGTGCTGAGTCTGTGACTCCTCTAACACAGTGTGGCTGTGCTGGGCTCTGTGACTCCTCTAGCACAGTGTGGCTGTGCTGGGCTCTGTGACTCCTCTAACACAGTGTGGCTGTGCTGAGTCTGTGACTCCTCTAACACAGTGTGGCTGTGCTGAGTCTGTGACTCCTCTAACACAGTGTGGCTGTGCTGAGTCTATGACTCCTGTAACACAGTGTAGCTGTGCTGGGCTCTGTGACTCCTCTAACACAGGGTGGCTGTGCTGAGTCTATGACTCCTGTAACACAGTGTAGCTGTGCTGGGCTCTGTGACTCCTCTAACACAGTGTGGCTGCGCTGGGCTCTGTGACTCCTCTAACACAGTGTGGCCGTGCTGGGTTCTGTGACTCCTCTAACACAGTGTGGCTGTGCTGGGCTCTGTTACACCTCTAACACAATATGGCTGTGCTGGGCTATGTGACTCCTCTAACACAGTGTGGCTGTGCTGGGCTCTGTGACTCCTCTAGCACAGTGTGGCTGTGCTGGGCTCTGACTCCTCTAACACAGTATGTCTGTGCTGAGTCTGTGACTCTTCTAACACAGTATGTCTGTGCTGAGTCTGTGACTCCTCTAACACAGTGTGGCTGTGCTGGGCTCTGTGACTCCTCTAGCACAGTGTGGCTGTGCTGAGTCTGTGACTCCTCTAACACAGTGTGGCTGTGCTGAGTCTGTGACTCCTCTAACACAGTGTGGCTGTGCTGAGTCTGTGACTCCTCTAACACAGTGTGGCTGTGCTGAGTCTATGACTCCTGTAACACAGTGTAGCTGTGCTGGGCTCTGTGACTCCTCTAACACAGTGTGGCTGTGCTGAGTCTATGACTCCTCTAACACAGTGTGGCTGTGCTGGGCTCTGTGACACCTCTAACACAATATGGCTGTGCTGGGCTATGTGACTCCTCTAACACAGTGTGGCTGTGCTGGGCTCTTGACTCCTCTAACACAGTGTGGCTGTGCTGGGCTCTGTGACACCTCTAACACAATATGGCTGTGCTGGGCTATGTGACTCCTCTAACACAGTGTGGCTGTGCTGGGCTCTGTGACTCCTCTAACACAGTGTGGCCGTGCTGGGCCCTGTGCCACCTCTCATACAGTGCAGAGCTGGGTGTGTCTCAGTGACTCTCGGGCTTCCTCCAGCACTCCCCCGGGGCCGGCGCTTCGTTCCATCTTTGGTTTACTGTTTAACCATTTACTTAATGAGCTGTGAGTTACTGATGAGCCTGGCTGTAAATAATGGAGGGCCGGCAGTTTGGTTTCCCTGTGGGGGTGCAGAAGATGCAGAGCGCGCTCGCAGCCATAGAGCTGCCTGGAGCAGCTCAACGCAGAGCTTTTACACCTCACTGCCTCCTGTGCTGTGTGTGTGTGTGTGCTCCGTGCTGTGTGTGTGTGTGTGTGTGTGTGTGTGCTCCGTGCTGTGTGTGTGTGTGTGTGTGTGTGTGAGTGCTCTGTGCTCTGTGTGTGTGTGTGTGCTGTGCTGTGTGTGTGCTCTGTGCTCTGTGTGTGTGTGTGTGTGAGTGCTCTGTGCTCTGTTCTGTGTGTGTGCTGCTGTGTGTGTGTGTGTGTGTGTGTGTGTGTGTGAGTGCTCTGTGCTCTGTGCTGTGTGTGTGTGTGTGTGTGTGTGTGTGTGTGTGAGTGCTCTGTGCTCTGTTCTGTGTGTGTGTGTGCTCTGTGCTGTGTGTGTGTGTGTGTGTGTGAGTGCTCTGTGCTCTGTGTGTGTGTGTGCTCTGTGCTGTGTGTGTGTGTGTGTGTGAGTGCTCTGTGCTCTGTTCTGTGTGTGTGTGTGCTCCGTGCTGTGTGTGTGTGAGTGCTCTGTGCTCTGTTCTGTGTGTGTGAGTGCTCTGTGCTCTGTTCTGTGTGTGTGTGTGTGTGTGCTCCGTGCTGTGTGTGTGTGCTCTGTGCTGTGTGTGTGTGTGTGTGTGCTCTGTGCTGTGTGTGTGTGTGTGCTCTGTGCTGTGTGTGTGTGTGCTCCGTGCTGTGTGTGTGTGTGTGTGCTCCGTGTGTGTGTGTGTGTGTGTGCTCTGTGCTGTGTGTGTGTGTGTGTGAGTGCTCTGTGCTCTGTTCTGTGTGTGTGTGTGGTCTGCGTGTGCTCTGTGCTGTGTGTGTGAGTGCCCTGTGTGTGCTCTGTGTTGTGTGTGTGTGTGTGAGTGCTCTGTGTGTGCTCTGTGCTGTGTGTGTGTGTGTGAGTGCTCTGTGTGTGCTCTGCGCTGTGTGTGTGTGTGAGTGTGTGAGTGCTCTGTGTGTGCTCTGTGCTGTGTGTGTGTGCATGTGAGTGCACTGTGTGTGTATGCTCCATGCTGTGCGTGTGTGTGCTCTGTGTGTTTGTGCTGTGTGTGTGCTCTGTATGTTCAGTGTGTCTGTATTCAGTACAATTTTTCTCACACAGCACACTCACATGTACTCACACACACAATCACACACTCACACACATACTCACATGCACATGTGTACACACATACAATTACACACGTACACAAACATGCACTTACATACACACAAATGCACACACATGCATACACGCTCACACGTACGCACATACACACTGATTCAGGCACACACACATGTATGCACACTCATACGCACACATTTACACACACATACACACATGCATACACAGTCACACCCACACACACGCATGCACACACACATTCACACACACGCATGCACACACACACTCACACACACACACATGCACACACACACTCACACACACACACTCACACGGGGGTTATGTAAAGAAGCCGTGCCCGTCATTCCATTCTGCTCCACCCTGCAGATTTGTGTTGATTTTAAAAGAGCTTGAACTACATGAGGTAAGCTGGATAAAGCATTAATATTAAGCTGAGATAAGCTTTGGCCACTGAAGAGGATGCTGGCAGATAACATTGACTTGTAGTACAGTGTATTGTTTTGTTCAACTGATATTGATTGTTTCCTTTAGGAAATGCGGACCAGCAGTCTGATCTTTGACCTGAGGGGCAACATGGAGACATATTCCCATTAAGGTAACGGCATTCACACTTGCGCTTGCAGAGTCACATGGTAAAGCCTGCTTACGCCAATCCCCTGTCTGCCGCCTCAATCCGCGATTATGCCGAAAGCAGCTGCTCGTTGAAAAGAAAGCACAAAAATGCAGAGACTCCGTGACCCTTCAGGACATTCCTTTCACTGCCCTGCCCCTCCCTCACTGCGGCAGCCAGTGATCCCCCTCACAGCGTAGGTGTGAAGGGCATATGACCTCATCTCACCGTCACATCCTCATTTGGTGATTTCTCATATCAATCTCTCCTCTAAATGGAGCACTCTGAGCCTGCTGTGGGAAAGCAGAGCTGTGCTGGATTATTAGAGGACTTTTGTCTTAATTGCATCAGTTATTTCAGATATCCAGTCACGGTCACAGATGAATCAGTCACAGAAAAATGGTTGTTAAATCCAAACTCTCATCACTGTGCAGTCTGCAGTAATCTCCTTCCCTGGAGAGAGTCATTAATGAGCTCTGTCTGCGTCCAATTTACGGAGCCACTGACAACCCGACATAACCCAGCTATAACCCCAACATAACCAGGCTATAACCCCGACATAACCCAGCTATAACCCAGCAATAACCGCGACATAACCCAGCTATAACCCCAACATAACCAGGCTATAACCCCGACATAACCCAGCTATAACCCAGCAATAACCGCGACATAACCCAGCTATAACCCCAACATAACCAGGCTATAACCCCGACATAACCCAGCTATAACCCCAACATAACCAGGCTATAACCCCGACATAACCCAGCTATAACCCAGCAATAACCGCGACATAACCCAGCTACAACCCCAACATAACCCAGCTATAACCCAGCAATAACCCCAACATAACCCAGCTATAACCCCGACATAACCCAGCTATAACCCAGCAATAACCCCGACATAACCCAGCTATAACCCCAACATAACCAGGCTATAACCCCGACATAACCCAGCTATAACCCCAACATAACCAGGCTATAACCCCAACATAACCCAGCTATAACCCCAACATAACCAGGCTATAACCCCGACATAACCCAGCTATAACCCCAACATAACCCAGCTATAACCCAGCAATAACCCCGACATAACCCAGCTATAACCCCAACATAACCCAGCTATAACCCAGCAATAACCCCAACATAACCCAGCTATAACCGGTCAATATTACAGCCTCACACAGGAGGTGGGCGGAGTCAGCAGAGAAGGAGTGGCTCATTGATATTACAGCCTCACACAGCCCCAGGCAGGCCCCACGCAGCTGCTCCCTGCTGCTCAATCTTCATGCACTCTGTCTCTCATTTCCTCTTCCTTCCTGGCTGCTCATTGCGCGTTTCAGCCTGCTGTGATTAAGGGAAGTGGGAGACTCCTGAATGACGGCAGTCATTCCGCGAGGGAGCACAGCCTATCAGAAGGCTGGAAGGTGATGGCTCTGTTGACTTGCTGCAGCTGCAGGCAGTGATTACACTCAACACTGAAGGCATTTACCTGTACCCAACACAATGTGTAACCAATCAGAACCTGGCAGACTCTAC
This sequence comes from Albula glossodonta, assembly GCA_019788955.1. Classification (NCBI taxonomy): domain Eukaryota; kingdom Metazoa; phylum Chordata; class Actinopteri; order Albuliformes; family Albulidae; genus Albula; species Albula glossodonta. The sequence goes on from JAFBMS010000267.1 coordinate 227,349, forward strand.
ACTGCCCCTGTGTCACACTCTACCCTGCCCCTGTGTCACACTCTACCCTGCCCCTGTGTCACACTCTACCCTGCCCCTGTGTCACACTGTAAGCCTACACTTATTATGACAGGTTTTGTTTACACATTCCTCACACGTTCTCACAGAGATGATCCAGTCCAACAACTTCACTCAAGCCACCTTGCGATTCTCCAGCCAATTTTGTTTTTTAATGCTTTTTTCTTAGTGAGGATAAAAGTAATATGTAACACTAAATTATTTTACATATTTTGCTTCTTGCACTGGATAGCACATTTCTTTGAAAAGCTTGATAAGTTCCTGTTTATTTGGAGCTGAATGCACTCCAGGGCGTTTCAGCCTCTCTGCCACAAGCTGTGTGAAAGTGAGGGAAAGTGAGTCATTTGAAAAAAATGATTTTAAAAGTTCAGGAAGTAGGACAACAGATTATAATTATACGAAGGACAGAGGATATAAAATACAGTGTGACTTTTCAGCTGATAGAAAGTTTGGGACAACAAATGTCAGTATGTGTTTTTGTGTTTAGGTCTTCGGTTGTTTTTGTACACACACGGTGATGTTCTCAGGCAGAGACAGAGCTTTTCCAGCCTGGGCATGGGTGCTGCATCAGACTCTGGGTTTGTTTTGGGCTCAAATGATAGAGCTCGGCCCTTTCACCCAGGAGACCATAGTTTAAGACCCACTTACGTCTGAGGAAATGAGTGATGTAGGTCCCCATTGGCGAAGCAACACCTGGCCCAGCCAGCCATTGTTGGTCTCATCGCCATAGTCCCCTCCCTGGTCATGCTGGGCATGAACTGAGGGTATGCTGACCACGTCATCCTCCAATGCCAAAGGCAGCGTGCGATTATTGGTGCAGCTGCAGTGTGTATAGAAGCGAGACTGTCGTCATGTGAATGGGAGGAGTGTGGACCCGAGTGGGGTCTGCGTTGCAGTCAACAAGTTCCGTTCAGTTCAGGTTGGGAAAAATCGGGAAAAAACTATACATAATGATTACAATTATACAATTTTTTAAACATTTTTATAAAAGCAACTCAGTTGGCCAGACTGCCAGCTTCACTGGCAGGTAGTGGAATTGTCCTGTATGACGGGTAGTTTTATCTGGCTGCTTAAAATGACTGCGTTCTGTCAGTCCTGCAGGCATACCCACCGCCACACATAAAGAATTTGTGCTTTTGTGCAGGCATTGGGGACAATTCCTTTAGGAGGTGCCCCTCAGACCGAGCTCAGCCACACCCCCTCTCTGCTCCAATGGCACACAGCGATTGTGGGAAACATCAGGCCCCACCCCTGTTACCCGGCAACTGTGTCCTATTTTCAGCTTTCAGACCCAGCACGCCTGTCTCCCCATTCCAGGGCTGCTCAGTGCAGGTTGTAAAAAACGTAATAATGGCACGGTGCATTGCAGCACCTGCATCTCAGGGTCTGAAGGGTAATGGGTTTCCTGAGACACACAGAAGGGTAATGGGTTTCCTGAGACACACAGAAGGGTAATGGGTTTACTGAGACATAGAGGGGTAATGGGTTTCCTGAGACACACAGAAGGGTAATGGGTTTCCTGAGACACACAGAAGGGTAATGGGTTTCCTGAGACACACAGAAGGGTAATGGGTTTCCTGAGACACACAGAAGGGTAATGGGTTTCCTGAGACATAGAGGGGTAATGGGTTTCCTGAGACACACAGAAGGGTAATGGGTTTCCTGAGACACACAGAAGGGTAATGGGTTTCCTGAGACACACAGAAGGGTAATGGGTTTCCTGAGACACACAGAAGGGTAATGGGTTTCCTGAGACACACAGAAGGGTAATGGGTTTCCTGAGACATGCAGAAGGGTAATGGGTTTCCTGAGACATAGAGGGGTAATGGGTTTCCTGAGACACACAGAAGGGTAATGGGTTTCCTGAGACACACAGAAGGGTAATGGGTTTCCTGAGACACACAGAAGGGTAATGGGTTTCCTGAGACACACAGAAGGGTAATGGGTTTCCTGAGACATACAGAAGGGTAATGGGTTTCCTGAGACACACAGAAGGGTAATGGGTTTCCTGAGACACACAGAAGGGTAATGGGTTTCCTGAGACACACAGAAGGGTAATGGGTTTACTGAGACATACAGAAGGGTAATGGGTTTCCTGAGACATAGAGGGGTAATGGGTTTCCTGAGACATAGAGGGGTAATGGGTTTCCTGAGACACACAGAAGGGTAATGGGTTTCCTGAGACACACAGAAGGGTAATGGGTTTCCTGAGACACACAGAAGGGTAATGGGTTTCCTGAGACATAGAGGGGTAATGGGTTTCCTGAGACACACAGAAGGGTAATGGGTTTCCTGAGACACACAGAAGGGTAATGGGTTTCCTGAGACACACAGAAGGGTAATGGGTTTCCTGAGACACACAGAAGGGTAATGGGTTTCCTGAGACATGCAGAAGGGTAATGGGTTTCCTGAGACATAGAGGGGTAATGGGTTTCCTGAGACACACAGAAGGGTAATGGGTTTCCTGAGACACACAGAAGGGTAATGGGTTTCCTGAGACACACAGAAGGGTAATGGGTTTCCTGAGACACACAGAAGGGTAATGGGTTTCCTGAGACACAGAGGGGTAATGGGTTTCCTGAGACACACAGAAGGGTAATGGGTTTCCTGAGACACACAGAAGGGTAATGGGTTTCCTGAGACACACAGAAGGGTAATGGGTTTCCTGAGACATACAGAAGGGTAATGGGTTTCCTGAGACATAGAGGGGTAATGGGTTTCCTGAGACACACAGAAGGGTAATGGGTTTCCTGAGACACACAGAAGGGTAATGGGTTTCCTGAGACATACAGAAGGGTAATGGGTTTACTGAGACATACAGAAGGGTAATGGGTTTCCTGAGACACACAGAAGGGTAATGGGTTTACTGAGACACACAGAAGGGTAATGGGTTTCCTGAGACACACAGAAGGGTAATGGGTTTCCTGAGACATAGAGGGGTAATGGGTTTCCTGAGACACACAGAAGGGTAATGGGTTTCCTGAGACATACAGAAGGGTAATGGGTTTCCTGAGACATACAGAAGGGTAATGGGTTTCCTGAGACACACAGAAGGGTAATGGGTTTCCTGAGACATAGAGGGGTAATGGGTTTCCTGAGACACACAGAAGGGTAATGGGTTTCCTGAGACATACAGAAGGGTAATGGGTTTCCTGAGACACACAGAAGGGTAATGGGTTTCCTGAGACACACAGAAGGGTAATGGGTTTCCTGAGACACACAGAAGGGTAATGGGTTTCCTGAGACACACAGAAGGGTAATGGGTTTCCTGAGACATACAGAAGGGTAATGGGTTTCCTGAGACATAGAGGGGTAATGGGTTTCCTGAGACACACAGAAGGGTAATGGGTTTCCTGAGACACACAGAAGGGTAATGGGTTTCCTGAGACACACAGAAGGGTAATGGGTTTCCTGAGACACACAGAAGGGTAATGGGTTTCCTGAGACACACAGAAGGGTAATGGGTTTCCTGAGACACACAGAAGGGTAATGGGTTTCCTGAGACACATAGAGGGGTAATGGGTTTCCTGAGACACACAGAAGGGTAATGGGTTTCCTGAGACACACAGAAGGGTAATGGGTTTCCTGAGACACACAGAAGGGTAATGGGTTTCCTGAGACACACAGAAGGGTAATGGGTTTCCTGAGACATACAGAAGGGTAATGGGTTTCCTGAGACATAGAGGGGTAATGGGTTTCCTGAGACACACAGAAGGGTAATGGGTTTCCTGAGACACACAGAAGGGTAATGGGTTTCCTGAGACACACAGAAGGGTAATGGGTTTCCTGAGACACACAGAAGGGTAATGGGTTTCCTGAGACATACAGAAGGGTAATGGGTTTCCTGAGACACACAGAAGGGTAATGGGTTTCCTGAGACACACAGAAGGGTAATGGGTTTCCTGAGACACACAGAAGGGTAATGGGTTTCCTGAGACACACAGAAGGGTAATGGGTTTCCTGAGACATAGAGGGGTAATGGGTTTCCTGAGACATAGAGGGGTAATGGGTTTCCTGAGACACACAGAAGGGTAATGGGTTTCCTGAGACACACAGAAGGGTAATGGGTTTCCTGAGACACACAGAAGGGTAATGGGTTTCCTGAGACACACAGAAGGGTAATGGGTTTCCTGAGACACACAGAAGGGTAATGGGTTTCCTGAGACATACAGAAGGGTAATGGGTTTCCTGAGACATACAGAAGGGTAATGGGTTTCCTGAGACACACAGAAGGGTAATGGGTTTCCTGAGACACACAGAAGGGTAATGGGTTTCCTGAGACACACAGAAGGGTAATGGGTTTCCTGAGACATAGAGGGGTAATGGGTTTCCTGAGACACACAGAAGGGTAATGGGTTTCCTGAGACATACAGAAGGGTAATGGGTTTCCTGAGACACACAGAAGGGTAATGGGTTTCCTGAGACACACAGAAGGGTAATGGGTTTCCTGAGACATAGAGGGGTAATGGGTTTCCTGAGACACACAGAAGGGTAATGGGTTTCCTGAGACATACAGAAGGGTAATGGGTTTCCTGAGACACACAGAAGGGTAATGGGTTTCCTGAGACATAGAGGGGTAATGGGTTTCCTGAGACATAGAGGGGTAATGGGTTTCCTGAGACACACAGAAGGGTAATGGGTTTCCTGAGACATACAGAAGGGTAATGGGTTTCCTGAGACACACAGAAGGGTAATGGGTTTCCTGAGACACACAGAAGGGTAATGGGTTTCCTGAGACACACAGAAGGGTAATGGGTTTCCTGAGACACACAGAAGGGTAATGGGTTTCCTGAGACATACAGAAGGGTAATGGGTTTCCTGAGACACACAGAAGGGTAATGGGTTTCCTGAGACATACAGAAGGGTAATGGGTTTCCTGAGACATAGAGGGGTAATGGGTTTCCTGAGACATAGAGGGGTAATGGGTTTCCTGAGACACACAGAAGGGTAATGGGTTTCCTGAGACACACAGAAGGGTAATGGGTTTCCTGAGACACACAGAAGGGTAATGGGTTTCCTGAGACAAACAGAAGGGTAATGGGTTTCCTGAGACACACAGAAGGGTAATGGGTTTCCTGAGACACACAGAAGGGTAATGGGTTTCCTGAGACACACAGAAGGGTAATGGGTTTCCTGAGACATACAGAAGGGTAATGGGTTTCCTGAGACATAGAGGGGTAATGGGTTTCCTGAGACACACAGAAGGGTAATGGGTTTCCTGAGACACACAGAAGGGTAATGGGTTTCCTGAGACATAGAGGGGTAATGGGTTTCCTGAGACACACAGAAGGGTAATGGGTTTCCTGAGACATACAGAAGGGTAATGGGTTTCCTGAGACATAGAGGGGTAATGGGTTTCCTGAGACACACAGAAGGGTAATGGGTTTCCTGAGACACACAGAAGGGTAATGGGTTTCCTGAGACATAGAGGGGTAATGGGTTTCCTGAGACACACAGAAGGGTAATGGGTTTCCTGAGACATACAGAAGGGTAATGGGTTTCCTGAGACACACAGAAGGGTAATGGGTTTCCTGAGACACACAGAAGGGTAATGGGTTTCCTGAGACACACAGAAGGGTAATGGGTTTCCTGAGACACACAGAAGGGTAATGGGTTTCCTGAGACATACAGAAGGGTAATGGGTTTCCTGAGACACACAGAAGGGTAATGGGTTTCCTGAGACACACAGAAGGGTAATGGGTTTCCTGAGACAGAGAGGGGTAATGGGTTTCCTGAGACACACAGAAGGGTAATGGGTTTCCTGAGACATACAGAAGGGTAATGGGTTTCCTGAGACATAGAGGGGTAATGGGTTTCCTGAGACACACAGAAGGGTAATGGGTTTCCTGAGACATAGAGGGGTAATGGGTTTCCTGAGACACACAGAAGGGTAATGGGTTTCCTGAGACACACAGAAGGGTAATGGGTTTCCTGAGACATAGAGGGGTAATGGGTTTCCTGAGACACACAGAAGGGTAATGGGTTTCCTGAGACATACAGAAGGGTAATGGGTTTCCTGAGACACACAGAAGGGTAATGGGTTTCCTGAGACACACAGAAGGGTAATGGGTTTCCTGAGACACACAGAAGGGTAATGGGTTTCCTGAGACACACAGAAGGGTAATGGGTTTCCTGAGACATACAGAAGGGTAATGGGTTTCCTGAGACACACAGAAGGGTAATGGGTTTCCTGAGACATACAGAAGGGTAATGGGTTTCCTGAGACACAGAAGGGTAATGGGTTTCCTGAGACACACAGAAGGGTAATGGGTTTCCTGAGACATACAGAAGGGTAATGGGTTTCCTGAGACATAGAAGGGTAATGGGTTTCCTGAGACACACAGAAGGGTAATGGGTTTCCTGAGACATAGAGAAGGGTAATGGGTTTCCTGAGACACACAGAAGGGTAATGGGTTTCCTGAGACACACAGAAGGGTAATGGGTTTCCTGAGACACACAGAAGGGTAATGGGTTTCCTGAGACACACAGAAGGGTAATGGGTTTCCTGAGACATACAGGTGAGTTGTGATGAATCTCTTCCAATACTTTTCACTCCTCGGCTCCTTTCCTCCAGTCTGTAAATACAGAGTAAAGTGTGTTTTGTGAAAAAAAAACACGCAGATGTGAAAATACCAGGATGTGAGCGTATTTGCTACGAGACGGTAAATGCACATAAATGCAATCAGAGGGGTAGAAATTTCTGGAATAGGGGATCTGTGCCTGTCTTACATAACTCTCTGCACACAGAGCCATGAGAGTCCTGAGGATGCCATCCCATAATCCTGTTCTGTTGTGGAATTAACAGATTACGCTCACCCAGCATGGGTTTCACAGGCGCAGGGAATGTCTGTGTTTGTTACTGGAGAAAGGGATCCGAGATTAAATACCAAAATGAGAAAACCGCTGTGCTACATCACACCGTTCTGCACAGGAGACACCAAATGTCTGAGCTTCAGTGATCGGTGTGTTGACTCGCCTCTCACTGTATGTGTCCTGCACTGTCTCAGAACAGTCACATTCTGTTTGGTCATTGATCAGAAATGTAAAATATGAAGGTGTACAGGTTTTTTATTGATCTATGCCTTCTTTATTTTTAAAAACATATGATCCGGGGTTAATTTGAAACTGTTGCTCTAAAGGTTTATGAAAGAGAGCTATAGTGTGTTGAAGGAACAGTAATAAAATGGCCAGACTACAGTAATCTCAGTAAAGACCTATAAACAGTCTGATAGTTCAGCATCACAAGATCATAATACATTCTATTTAGTTTTTATTTTAGCTTTAGTAATTTAAACCTTATTCTAACCAGTCCCACTGACATCCACAATCTATTTCTGAAAGGGACGTCTTTTGGTAGCACCTGCTGAAATGGTTAATATTGCTATCTTGGAGATGCTAACAATGGGTCTCCTGTAATCACCCGAGCCAAGTCCCAGCGCTCAGGGTATTTCTGGCCAAGGACGCCTGACTCCCTCTGCCTGGAAGGACATCCAATTTACTGTGTGAGAAAAATGAGAGATGATGCAGAGAGAAACCCCAGCAGACAGTGCAGAATGGGTTATTTATATTGGGGCCACACCAGGAAAAGAGCTAGTCAGACGACAGGTAAACTCGACAAGGTCTTTTGCCCCCTCACAGAACGACCAGACCATGAAATACAGTGAGGTCTTTTGCCACCTCGTGGGGACAGAAATGGTGACGTGCCGACGGGAGACTGTGGGAGAACCACTGAGCTACCACAGAAGCCAAACTGTCTTCAGCTAAACCGTCAGTACGCTGACGCTAACCCGTCAGTATGCTGACACTAACCCGTCAGTACGCTGACACTAACCCCTCAGTACGCTGTGTTAAAACATCAATACGCTGACACTTACCCGTCAGTACGCTGTGTTAAAACATCAATACGCTGACACTTACCCATCAATACGCTGTGTTAACCCATAAATACGCTGATACTTACCCGTCAGTACGCTGTGTTAACCCATCAATACGCTGATACTTACCTGTCAGTACGCTGTGTTAACCCATCAATACGCTGACACTTACCCGTCAGTACGCTGTGTTAACCCATCAATACGCTGACACTTACCCGTCAGTACGCTGTGTTAAAACATCAATACGCTGACACTAACCCATCGATACGCTGTGTTAACCCATAAATACGCTGATACTAACCCGTCAGTACGCTGTGTTAACCCATCAATACGCTGACACTTACCCGTCAGTACGCTGTGTTAACCCATAAATACGCTGATACTAACCCGTCAGTACGCTGTGTTAACCCATCAATATGCTGACACTAACCCGTCAGTACGCTGTGTTAAAATATCAATACGCTGACACTTACCCGTCAGTACGCTGTGTTAAAACATCAATACGCTGACACTTACCCGTCAGGACGCTGTGTTAAAACATCAATACGCTGACACTAACCCGTCAGTACGCTGTGTTAAAACATCAATACGCTGACACTTACCCGTCAGTACGCTGTGTTAAAACATCAATACGCTGACACTTACCCGTCACTACGCTGTGTTAAAACATCAATACGCTGACACTAACCCGTCAGTACGCTGTGTTAACCCATAAATAAGCTGACACTAACCCCTCAGTACGCTGACACTAACCCATCAGTACGCTGTGTTAACCCATCAATACGCTGACACTAACCCGTCAGTACGCTGTGTTAACCCATAAATACGCTGACACTAACCCGTCAGTACGCTGTGTTAACCCATAAATACGCTGACACTAACCCATCAGTACGCTGTGTTAAAACATCAATACGCTGACACTAACCCGTCAGTACGCTGTGTTAAAACATCAATACGCTGACACTTACCCGTCAGTACGCTGTGTTAAAACATCAATACGCTGACACTAACCCGTCAGTACGCTGTGTTAAAACATCAATACGCTGACACTTACCCGTCAGTACGCTGTGTTAAAACATCAATACGCTGACACTTACCCGTCAGTACGCTGTGTTAAAACATCAATACGCTGACACTTACCCATCAGTACGCTGTGTTAAAACATCAATACGCTGACAGTTACCCGTCAGTACGCTGTGTTAAAACATCAATACGCTGACACTAACCCGTCAGTACGCTGTGTTAAAACATCAATACGCTGACACTTACCCGTCAGTACGCTGTGTTAAAACATCAATACGCTGACACTTACCCGTCAGTACGCAGTGTGAAAACATCAATACGCTGACACTTACCCGTCAGTACGCTGTGTTAAAACATCAATACGCTGACACTAACCCGTCAGTACGCTGTGTTAAAACATCAATAAGCTGACACTTACCCGTCAGTACGCTGTGTTAAAACATCAATACGCTGACACTTACCCGTCAGTACGCTGTGTTAAAACATCAATACGCTGACACTAACCCGTCAGTACGCTGTGTTAAAACATCAATACGCTGACACTTACCCGTCAGTACGCTGTGTTAAAACATCAATACGTTGACACTTACCCGTCAATACGCTGTGTTAAAGCATCAATACGCTGACACTTACCCGTCAGTACGCTGTGTTAAAACATCAATACGCTGACACTAACCCGTCAGTACGCTGTGTTAACCCATAAATAAGCTGACACTAACCCCTCAGTACGCTGACACTAACCCATCAGTACGCTGTGTTAACCCATCAATACGCTGACACTAACCCATCAATACGCTGTGTTAATCCATCAATACGCTGACACTAACCCATCAGTACGCTGTGTTAACCCATCAATACGCTGACACTAACCCGTCAGTACGCTGTGTTAACCCATAAATATGCTGACACAAACCCCTCAGTACGCTGACACTAACCCGTCAGTACGCTGTGTTAACCCATCAATACCCTGACACTAACCCGTCAGTACGCTGTGTTAACCCATAAATACGCTGACACTAACCCGTCAGTACGCTGTGTTAACCCATAAATACGCTGACACTAACCCGTCAGTACGCTGTGTTAACCCATAAATACGCTGACACTAACCCATCAGTACGCTGTGTTAAAACATCAATACGCTGACACTAACCCGTCAGTACGCTGTGTTAAAACATCAATACGCTGACACTTACCTGTCAGTACGCTGTGTTAAAACATCAATACGCTGACACTAACCCGTCAGTACGCTGTGTTAAAACATCAATACGCTGACACTTACCCGTCAGTACGCTGTGTTAACCCATAAATACGCTGATACTAACCCGTCAGTACGCTGTGTTAACCCATCAATACGCTGACACTAACCCGTCAGTACGCTGTGTTAAAACATCAATACGCTGACACTAACCCGTCAGTACGCTGTGTTAAAACATCAATACGCTGACACTAACCCGTCAGTACGCTGTGTTAAAACATCAATACGCTGACACTTACCCGTCAGTACGCTGTGTTAAAACATCAATACGCTGACACTTACCCGTCAGTACGCTGTGTTAAAACATCAATACGCTGACACTTACCCGTCAGTACGCTGTGTTAAAACATCAATACGCTGACACTAACCCGTCAGTACGCTGTGTTAAAACATCAATACGCTGACACTTACCCGTCAGTACGCTGTGTTAAAACATCAATACGCTGACACTTACCCGTCAGTACGCTGTGTTAAAACATCAATACGCTGACACTTACCCGTCAGTACGCTGTGTTAAAACATCAATACGCTGACACTAACCCGTCAGTACGCTGTGTTAAAACATCAATACGCTGACACTTACCCGTCAGTACGCTGTGTTAAAACATCAATACGCTGACACTAACCCGTCAGTACGCTGTGTTAAAACATCAATACGCTGACACTTACCCGTCAGTACGCTGTGTTAAAACATCAATACGCTGACACTTACCCATCAGTACGCTGTGTTAAAACATCAATACGCTGACATTAACCCGTCAGTACGCTGTGTTAAAACATCAATACGCTGACACTTACCCGTCAGTACGCTGTGTTAACCCATCAATACGCTGACACTAACCCATCAGTACGCTGTGTTAACCCATCAATACGCTGACACTAACCCGTCAGTACGCTGTGTTAACCCATAAATATGCTGACACAAACCCCTCAGTACGCTGACACTAACCCGTCAGTACACTGTGTTAACCCACCAATACGCTGACACTAACCCGTCAGTACGCTGTGTTAACCCATAAATACGCTGACACTAACCCGTCAGTACGCTGTGTTAACCCATAAATACGCTGACACTAACCCATCAGTACGCTGTGTTAAAACATCAATACGCTGACACTAACCCGTCAGTACGCTGTGTTAACCCATAAATATGCTGACACAAACCCCTCAGTACGCTGACACTAACCCGTCAGTACGCTGTGTTAACCCACCAATACGCTGACACTAACCCGTCAGTACGCTGTGTTAACCCATAAATACGCTGACACTAACCCGTCAGTACGCTGTGTTAACCCATAAATACGCTGACACTAACCCATCAGTACGCTGTGTTAAAACATCAATACGCTGACACTAACCCGTCAGTATGCTGTGTTAAAACATCAATACGCTGACACTAACCCGTCAGTACGCTGTGTTAAAACATCAATACGCTGACACTTACCCGTCAGTACGCTGTGTTAACCCATAAATAAGCTGACACTAACCCCTCAGTACGCTGACACTAACCCATCAGTACGCTGTGTTAACCCATCAATACGCTGACACTAACTCATCAGTACACTGTGTTAACCCATCAATACACTGACACTAACCCATCAGTACGCTGTGTTAACCCATCAATACGCTGACACTAACCCATCAGTACACTGTGTTAACCCATCAATACGCTGACACTAACCCGTCAGCACACTGACACTAACCCGTCAGTACGCTGTGTTAACCCAAAAATACGCTGACACTAACCCCTCAGTACGCTGACACTAACCCGTCAGTACGCTGTGTTAACCCATAAATACGCTGACACTAACCCATCAGTACGCTGTGTTAACCCATAAATACGCTGACACTAACCCCTCAGTACGCTGTGTTAACCCATAAATACGCTGACACTAACCCATCAGTACGCTGTGTTAACCCATAAATACGCTGACACTAACCCGTCAGTATGCTGTGTTAACCCATAAATACGCTTGCCTCAGCATGGGTACAGGTGTATCCGTCTATTTCTCAGCCCTGCTTTATGAAGGTGCTCTGGGGCATTCAGAGAGAGAGCCGATCAGAAGCGGCTCGGACATGACTCACAGCCGTCTGGGGACTGAGACTATATTTAGAGCAGGGCCTGGAACAGCATCCCATGCTCTGAACATCTCCACACACTGCCATCACCCTTTCCAACAACGCTCACTGCGTCTCCCACACACACACTTGACTGAAATGAACTGCAAAAGGGCGCTAACAATGACAGCTCAGCAAACACGTACCGACTGCCCTCTCTACTCACACACAGCCAAAATGGGACATGAGTGAAGTCCCAATGGTCACAAAGTCCAGTAACAAGGCGAGAATGTGCAGGGGAGTGACTGGGCATGTGCAGCCTGAGTTGCCTGTTACCTGGATCAGAGGAGGGAGGCAGGGCCAAGAGCACACAGACCCTGGCTCAGAGGAGGGGGGCAGGGCCAAGAGCACACAGACCCTGGCTCAGAGGAGGGGGGCAGGGCCAAGAGCACACAGACCCTGGGTCAGAGGAGGGAGGTAGAGCCAAGAGCACACAGACCCTGGGTCAGAGGAGGGAGGCAGGGCCAAGAGCACACAGACCCTGGGTCAGAGGAGGGAGGCAGGGCCAAGAGCACACAGACCCTGGGTCAGAGGAGGGAGGTAGAGCCAAGAGCACACAGACCCTGGGTCAGAGGAGGGAGGCAGGGCCAAGAGCACACAGACCCTGGGTCAGTTCAATGACTCAACAAATCAAGACCACATCCCTGACGGTAACAGAAATATACAACTGAATAACTGTCATCGAGCCGGAGCAGTCTCAGAGCTTCAGAAATTTTAGTTCCACATAGCCTCATACTAGTCCCACATAGCCTTATGCTAGTCCCACATAGCCTTATGCTAGTCCCATATAGCCTTATGCTAGTCCCACATAGCCTTATGCTAGTCCCATATAGCCTCATACTAGTCCCATATAGCCTTATGCTAGTCCCACATAGCCTTATGCTAGTCCCATATAGCCTTATGCTAGTCCCACATAGCCTTATGCTAGTCCCATATAGCCTCATGCTAGTCCCACATAGCCTTATGCTAGTCCCATATAGCCTTATGCTAGTCCCACATAGCCTTATGCTAGTCCCATATAGCCTTATGCAAGTCCCACATAGCCTTATGCTAGTCCCATATAGCCTTATGCAAGTCCCACATAGCCTTATGCTAGTCCCATATAGCCTTATGCAAGTCCCACATAGCCTTATGCTAGTCCCACATAGCCTTATGCTAGTCCCATATAGCCTCATGCTAGTCCCACATAGCCTTATGCTAGTCCCATATAGCCTCATGCTAGTCCCACATAGCCTCATGCTAGTCCCACATAGTTCTCAAAGGAGAAGGCAGACCTGGTGCCCATACACTAGCACAGCACAGCTTGTGTGATGATGCAGACTAGGTTTGCATCCTTCCCCTTAAAAGAAGCTCTCACCCAAAGCTTTCATTGTCCACTCAAAAGTTGCTGCTTTTAAATGTACTTAACTTTATATGTATACTTCATTTTTAAATATGTTCTGGATCTAACAAAATACCTTAAACACATGGTTTTAGAGGATATAAGCTGCCTGTGGACTTTAGGACCAGACAAGTTTGAAATAGCTTTGGTCCTCCCACACCCATGTTACAGCAGTATCCTGTAACACAGCTCAATACTGCCACTCTCTGGCCATCTGTGAAAATGAGCACTGCTATTGTGCTGAAATGGGTATGTGTATTATTATGACATATGACAATATTGAACAACCATTCAGCTTTAAAAAGTCTTAAGTGCTGTAGCTGCTCTTCCGTGTCCCGATTTGGAACTGTATATTTCTTCTGTTCCCAGAGTCACATCAATTACCAAACTCAGGGTTAGATTTACTTGAGGATTGCGACCGCTTTTCGGGCATAAAAGCAGCCGCTAAAACGTCTTGATATTTTCACACGAATTACTAAACAGTCGCAATGGGTGAAAATTGCTATTAAAATGGGATTTTCAGTGACTTTGCAACTTTCCTCATGTTATATAGTAAAATCAGTTCACGCATATGTATACCTGGGGTGAAGACGCTAAAACTGGGTAGCGATTTTGCAAATGAGGCCGATTAAGTATTCAGTCTAATTTACTAAACATTGCAATAACTGCAACTCCCATCCCGTTGGAATTTTGTAACCAGGCAGTTTTGCGCTTCGACTACTCCTTAGTAAATTTCGCCCTGAGTGTGCTCCTGTGTGTGAAAGTGAAGGTTACAGTTACACACTGTACTCCATGTTAAGTTGTTTATTTTAAGGATCACCATTAGTTGATGCAATAGCAGTCAGCTGGCCTCCTGGGGTCCACAATATAATTCAGTACAATTACATTAAAATATATTCTCATGATAACATACCTGCAAGTGTGACATAAAGCATCAGTATACATTACACCCATGGTGGGAAACAAAAATATTACAAAAGCAATCTTACAACAATTACTCACACAACCATCTGCCTAACAAACATATCTTCAGCCAGTATTTGAATGATTATTTGACTGACAGGAATAACAGGGAAACCTCTCCCCTTTACAATTTATAATGGATGGATAACTTGCTGTCCTTTTTAGGAAATGGTTTTTGGCCTGGGTAACATAATATGACCAGAGAGATCTCACTCCTTTGCTCCGGGTCTCTCCTGCAGAACGAGCTCAGTCATCAGAGACACTGTCCAGAAGGCTGCGGGTCACCTCTCTGCAAGCCAAATGCCCTCAGCTCCATGGTTTGCTATCGAAGATTCCAAGGAAGCTTGCAGTCATTGAAGGTTTCGTTGGAATGACCAACCACAAGGTTTTTGTGGGAGAGAGACTAGGAGGAGGGACCAGCTGTGGATACGCCCAGTGTGGACGTGCAGTCAGAGAGCAGCATGCACCTGCATGGACCACCCCTCCTCCTGAAGCATGCATCCGCATGGACCACCCCTCCTCCTGAAGCATGCATCTGCATGGACCACCCCTCCTCCTGAAGCATGCATCCGCATGGACCACCCCTCCTCCTGAAGCATGCATCTGCATGGACCACCCCTCCTCCTGAAGCATGCACCCGCATGGACCACCCCTCCTCCTGAAGCATGCACCCGCATGGACCACCCCTCCTCCTGAAGCATGCATCCGCATGGACCACCCCTCCTCCTGAAGCATGCATCTGCATGGACCACCCCTCCTCCTGAAGCATGCATCCGCATGGACCACCCCTCCTCCTGAAGCATGCATCTGCATGGACCACCCCTCCTCCTGAAGCATGCACCCGCATGGACCACCCCTCCTCCTGAAGCATGCATCCGCATGGACCACCCCTCCTCCTGAAGCATGCACCTGCATGGACCACCCCTCCTCCTGAAGCATGCACCCACATGGACCACCCCTCCTCCAGAAGCATGCACCTGCATGGACCACCCCTCCTCCTGAAGCATGCATCTGCATGGACCACCCCTCCTCCTGAAGGCCAGCAAGCCAAGGTTCAGCAGTGTGCAGTTCTTATTCCATTGATGTTTTCTTAGCCATGTGGAAGGACTTAATGTAAGTTCCTTCTGTTCAAAAGTGTCTGCTGAATGCCAAGTTATAATCAGAGAGACAGGGACATGTTAATGCTCACACTGGCAAATGTGTTTCTAGCAAACCCCTAAGAAAACAAAAGATGAGAGTTTGTGTGTCTGTATCACTCAGAGATTAGAGTTTGTGTGTCTGTATCGCTCAGAGATTAGAGTTTGTGTGTCTGTATCACTCAGAGATTAGAGTTTGTGTGTCTGTATCACTCAGAGATTAGAGTTTGTGTGTCTGTATCACTCAGAGATTAGAGTTTGTGTGTCTGTATCACTCAGAGATTAGAGTTTGCGTGTCTGTATCACTCAGAGATTAGAGTTTGTGTGTCTGTATCACTCAGAGATTAGAGTTTGTGTGTCTGTATCACTCAGAGATTAGAGTTTGTGTGTCTGTATCACTCAGAGATTAGAGTTTGTGTGTCTGTATCACTCAGAGATTAGAGTTTGTGTGTCTGTATCACTCAGAGATTAGAGTTTGTGTGTCTGTATCACTCAGAGATTAGAGTTTGTGTGTCTGCATCATTCAGGGTTTATGTGGCCTGGGAGGCACACGAGAGCACAGGCAGCAGTACAGGTAATGACAGGTAATCAGTCTCTCAGTAAGAACAGGTGATCAGTCTGTCAGTAATGACAGGTAATAAAGTCTCTGGAGGAGGTCCTTTTGGGCAGGCATGCTCGTGTCACCTGGCTCATTACCACAAGCGCTGGCAGCAGAGGCAGCAGTACCAGGGGAAGCCGTAGCGGCCCGCGCACAGTCGCCTGGAACCAGTCCGTGAACATGGCCAACATCACCGCGGCAACTACTAGCAGGTACACGAGCAGGCTGCAGGTGCTGTGGTAGAGCCGCAGGTGTGGAGGGGGGCGGGGGGAGAGGGCCAGCCACAGCCCAGCTCCCCCCTGCAGCACACTCGCTGCCATCGTGAATGCCCCTACTACGCTGTGCCAGCTCACCATGTGGGGGCGCTCTGACACACACTTACTGCTCACCATGAAGGCCACACCCACGGCCCCACCCACCAGAGCCATGCCCTGCAGAACAGCATGCACACACACACGCCCCCTCCTGCTCTTACAGTACAACACACACCCCTGCCCCCAAAACAGCAGGATCCCTTCTGTCATACAGAGACAGAACTGAGAGAAAGGGAGAGAGAGGGAGAGAGGGTTCCTTCATTGTAAATGTTCCTTTATGGAGCACAGAACTTCTCCACAGTTACATTAAATACATAAAAATTCATACATTCACATATTAACCATGACATCAATCCCAAAATAAACAACACGCACACACACTCACACTCACACACACACATGCACTCACATGCACACGCACACTCACACACACACGCACTCACATACACACGCGCACACACTCACACACACACACGCGCGCACACACTCACACACACACACACTCACATGCACACACGCACGTGCACACACACAAACACACACACTAACTCACACACTCTGCCTCTTAAGCCTGAGTAGATTCTGGCTGGTGGCAGAATGGGGGCCCCTGAGCATGGGTTTGCATTTGTTTTCTTCATAATTCATGTAGAGATACAAAATTCATTCATCATAGAGTTGCAGCAGCTACACACAGAGCTGCATAACCTGCACAAACACAGAGTAAGATATATACGCAAAGTTCACCTGAAGCGTTAGGTATGCAGAAAACCCACTGCTCTTTCTAACCCCCAGGTCAGTCCCCTGCTAATGCGTCAGACCTTCACTGTGCTGAGACACAACCTTAGGAAGTGGCTCAACAGTATAGCTATCACTGCAGAAAAGCAGACCTGGGGAATGACAGTATGAGAAGCCCAGAAAGGCGGAAATGGGAATGTGTACACTTACTGCGATGGACATACACACAGGGTGCCAGGAGAAGAGACCTGCAAAACCAAACCAAACATTACACTCAACCCTCCCTCAGTCAGAAGCACAGAGAATCCACCCCCCCCCTCTCAGTCAGAAGCACAGAGACCCCCCCCCCTTTTCAGTCAGAAGCACAGAGACCCCCCCCCCCCTCCAGACAGGAGCACAGAGACCCCCCCCTCCAGTCAGGAGCACAGAGACCCCCCCCCCCTCTAGACAGGAGCACAGAGACCCCCCCCCCCCCAGACAGGAGCACAGACACCCCCCCCTCCAGTCAGGAGCACAGAGACCCCCCCCCCCTCCAGACAGGAGCACAGAGACCCCCCCCCCCCCCCTCCCTGGCATAAGAGACATAAGCCCTGCACTCCCTCTCTGTAGCACAGGCCTTTGTGTATTCCTGATTCCACCAGATTTCCTCATTCTGAAAGTTGGTGGATGTAGACTCAGAGACAAAAGCAGAGTAACCAAGGCATGAATCACTGACCTTCTTTACCTCATATATTTTAGATATTTAGCCTAAAACCATTATTCTGTATAGTGCAAAACTCACTCAGAGTCACAGGTGCAGCTCGTTGGGTTTATTTAGTGTTACCTGCTAAGTTTTCAAAATCAGCAAGCTATAATTAGCATCTGTGATCTATGTATTTTCTCAGCCACATGAATGTTGCTTTAATGTTCACTGTAGTCCATCAGTCTCCTTTTCAGCTCACTGCTTCAGATTTTTATGAAAATGTCCACACCTGTTTGCCCATGTGAGATGGTTACATCTACATTTTTGGAACTGATTTATCAACTGATCAGGAGATAAATGTACTCAAAAGTGGCCATTTCCTTATGGGAAAAATGTTCAGAAAATGTTTGGTGAAACAAAACAGCAGAGGTGAAAGGGCGGTTGATTTGATAGGGATTGACGCGTTCACATCTGAGAACTGAAATGGATGTTCAAACAGCAATAGGTCAAACAATCATGTAGCATGCGCTACAACAAATACGATAATAATAATAATGAAAACTCACTTGTTCCAGGTCGGGACAACACCGTTATTAATATGGTAAAACCCACGACGATGACATGAGCAGCGATCACCGCGATCCTGCGCATCCACCGATAAATCCGGAACTCTCTGCTTCCTTGGCCCCTGACGGCCACCCTGGTCCGTAGGTCGAACCGCATTGCTTCGGCTTCGTGAGTCTATGGAGGGGGTCAAACACGCGGGCAGGGAGTGTGCCTTGATCGTTTCACAAAATACACTGCCAGAACCACTTACCAGTGATTATGTGTGTAGCTGACTGACATGCTGAAACTGATAACGCTGACTAATGTATCACTTATTTCAGCACGGAACTATTAATGACTACAGTAGCAGCTCACTGCTGTAGTCTAACTAGATAGCAGTGGGTGGTAGTTGGCTAGCAATAAAATGGTAGTTTCCGTTCATGATCAACCCAGTTCAGCAGCACAATTGATCATATCCAGGTAAACATTTATGTTGCATAAGACCTCTCCGATGAAAGGTAAGCTTCGTAGCTTCGTTCAGTGTAAAATGAACCCGATTTACGCCGCCAAGTATGAAACTGAAGAGAGATTGTTACCTTAATATTATTGCGCTCCTGACCTGTAATACCAGAGAATAAATCTGAGTAATTATCTAAATGGCTGACGTACTCGACGTTTCCATAAGTCTCTCTGAATGCATTCCTTCTTAGTATTCCGGACGTCCACTCCAGTCTTGCGCTCGGGCAGTTTTGTGCGGCACCTTTGTCTTCTTTCTCTGAAACTTACCTGAAACCTGCTTGTCAGGTGGCTGTTCACTTCCTGGACAGGACTCGAGAGAGCAGAAATGAAACGAACTGGATGCGCTCATAGGATAGAAAGTTGGACTAAACAGGCAATAACGAGTTAGGCGCTAGGAGTGGGAAGAGAATTACGACAATGCCAATCAATGCTCAGAGTTTGTCGCCTCAGGTCTTATGCCACTGAAATGGGAATCACTAAGCGCCCAAAGAATGCATTATAAGTGCGAGTTAAATATTAATAAAATGTGTTTCTTTCTTTGCTGGCAATGGATTCACATTTATGCAAAACAAATGCATATGCATCACAGTTTCTACAGCGAGCCCAGCGTTTGTTTGTTGCTAACGGATAACGAAAATGAAACGAGAAGTGTTATTTTTTTAATGCTTGCTCAGCCCATTTTTTCTAGTTCAAAAGGAATTCGAATTTTTTGGCTTTGTAAAGTATTCGTGTCGTCCATAATTTAGAGGAGAGTGACAGACCCATAATTCAAACCCGGAAGCAGAAAAAAGCATGAATGTCAAAGTATTAAACTGGGAGTTGTGGTTTAACTGTCAGTCCAACATGTAACCGCTGCAGGACGCTCAGGGAGCCGATTGCTGCCATGCATAATTCAGCCTTACAGAGAAGTGCTGGTCTGGTTTAACTAAAGAACGCTTTACTAGAAATAACGCACTGCTTCTGTGGAGACAGCAATTATGTTGGCACAACCTTGCAGTTCTCTGTCTGGTGATTGGTGATTTTTGACTTGTGGCAGAGTTAGTGATGCAATCGATGGTCACAGACTCAGAAGGGAATATGTGAGGTTTCTCCAGAGAGACGCTTTCAGCATCGCCAGGAGGTGCTCACCATTTCGCACAAACAAAAGGGCCGGCAACTACTAAAGAGTGGCCAGATGAGCTTCTTTCATGACTCAAACTTATGTTTACAGAGGAGACAGCAGAACAGGACCACAGTGAAAACCTCTGACCCCTAATCACCCCCAGGGATATCTGGTGACACCCCCAATCACCCCACAGAACTCTGAGCTCCAAAACAAGGCCCCACATCGCACCCAATTACACTGAAGAAAAGCAGAATCAGACATCAGTGTGTTCAAGTGTTATGGATATTTAATCCACTTGTCATAAATCAACATTTTCTTCTGTTCAGCAGCATAACAGGTAGTTCTTGAGGTATTTCTCTGTTCATACACAGGTATCCACATGCACACACACACGCACACACATTCTCTTGGCTTCAGCCCACAGATGCTCACACAAACACACACACTCTTGTTTGCTTCAGCATGCAGGCAAATACACACACACACACTCACTCACTCTCTCATACACACACTCACACACACATCTACACTGCCTGCCCTCTCTCCCCTCACCTGGGCTAACCCTAACCATCTCACCCCTCTCCTGGGCTAACCCTAACCCTCTCACCCCTCACCTGGGCTAACCCTAACCCTCTCACCTGGGCTAACCCTCTCACCCCTCACCTGGGCTAACCCTAATCTTCTCACCCCTCACCTGGGCTAACCCTAACCATCTCACCCCTCACCTGGGCTAACCTTAACCCTCTCACCCCTCATCTGGGCTAACCCTAACCCTCTCACCCCTCACCTGGGCTAACCCTGACCATCTCACCCCCCACCTAGGCTAACCCTAACCCTCTCACCCCTCACCTGGGCTAACCCTAACCATCTCACCCCTCACCTGGGCTAACCCTAACCCTCTCACCCCTCACCTGGGCTAACCCTAATCATCTCACCCCTCACCTGGGCTAACCCTAACCCTCTCACCCCTCACCTGGGCTAACCCTAATCCTCTCACCCCTCACCTGGGCTAACCCTAATCATCTCACCCCTCACCTGGGCTAACCCTAATCATCTCACCCCTCACCTGGGCTAACCCTAATCCTCTCACCCGTCACCTGGGCTAACCCTAATCATCTCACCCCTCACCTGGGCTAACCCTAACCCTCTCACCCCTCACCTGGGCTAACCCTAACCATCTCACCCCTCACCTGGGCTAACCCTAACCCTCTCACCCCTCACCTGGGCTAACCCTAACCCTCTCACCTGGGCTAACCCTCTAACCCCTCACCTGGGCTAACCCTAACCCTCTCACCCCTCACCTGGGCTAACCCTAACCATCTCACCCCTCAGCTGGGCCAATACTCTCACCCCTCACCTGGGCTAACCCTAACCATCTCACCCCTCACCTGGGCTAACCTTAACCCTCTCACCCCTCACCTGGGCTAACCCTCTCACCTCTCACCTGGGCTAACCCTAATCCTCTCACCCCTCACCTGGGCTAACCCTAACCCTCTCACCCCTCACCTGGGCTAACCCTAACCATCTCACCCCTCACCTGGGCTAACCCTAACCATCTCACCCCTCACCTAGGCTAACCCTAACCCTCTCACCCCTCACCTGGGCTAACCCTAATCCTCTCACCCCTCACCTGGGCTAACCCTCTCACCCCTCACCTGGGCTAACCCTAACCATCTCACCCCTCACTTGGGCTAACCCTAACCATCTCACCCCTCACTTGGGCTAACCCTAACCCTCTCACCCCTCACCTGGGCTAACCCTAACCATCTTACCCCTCACCTGGGCTAACCCTAACCCTCTCACTCCTCACCTGGGCTAACCCTAACCCTCTCACCTGGGCTAACCCTCTCACCCCTCACCTGGGCTAACCCTAATCTTCTCACCCCTCACCTGGGCTAACCCTAACCATCTCACCCCTCACCTGGGCTAACACTCTCACCCCTCACCTGGGCTAACCCTAATCCTCTCACCCCTCACCTAGGCTAACCCTAACCCTCTCACCCCTCACCTGGGCTAACCCTAACCATCTCACCCCTCACCTGGGCTAATCCTAACCATCTCACCCCTCACCTGGGCTAACCCTCTCACCCCTCACCTGGGCTAACCCTAATCCTCTCACCCCTCACCTTGGCTAACCCTCTCACCCCTCACCTGGGCTAACCCTAATCATCTCACCCCTCACCTGGGCTAACCTTAACCCTCTCACCCCTCACCTGGGCTAACCCTAATCATCTCACCCCTCACCTGGGCTAACCCTAACCCTCTCACCCCTCACCTGGGCTAACCCTAATCCTCTCACCCCTCACCTGGGCTAACCCTCTCACCCCTCACCTGGGCTAACCCTAACCCTCTCACCCCTCACCTGGGCTAACCCTAACCCTCTCACCCCTCACCTGGGCTAACCCTAACCATCTCACCCCTCACCTGGGCTAACCCTCTCACCCCTCATACAGGGAGCTGGATGGACAGTGCTGCTGGAGGATGTTTCTAGGTGATACATTCACAGCCATGTTAGTAATAAAATGTGTTTATTTAAAATTTGAATTTGTTTGTGATAATAAACACATTCTTAAAAAATTATAGAATCAAATGATGATATGCAGTTGTTCGTTATCCACTGTGATCAAAGTCCAGTTCTGACTTACTGCAGCAGTGTCCAGTTCCCTCGAGCACTGCAGTAGCTGGCAAATTCCACAAACCGCAATGAAAGCTGTTGTGGTGCACTCACTGAGATGGTGACTCTGGGTTACCCTGTACCACCTCCCATGTGAACACGGCATAAGATACACGCACCAGAGCTCATTATGGCACTGGTCTTTGAGCTGAGATGCGTGCTGTAAAATGGCTGTCGTGGCTCACCCATTCACAGAGGCTGAGGGTCTGGGGGAGTTCAGAGATCAGGAGGTGAAAAGCGGATCCGTGCTGCAGTATTCAGGTAACACAGCGATAAAACAGGCCTTAGTTAACTGTGAGTTGTGGCTTTTTTGAGTAAGTACTTTCCTGCAGGTTATCCCCGGCTGCCCCACCCACCCTCACCTTCTGTGTGCTGAGTTTGCCATCCAGCCCCGCGGAGGCTCCGCCCCCTTTCCCACCCGTCTTCCAGGGGAAGAGCCCTGTGTGGGCCGCAGAGAGGCGGTGCAGTTTGGAGGGAGGCGTGGCCATGCCGCTGACAGAGAGGCGGTGCAGTTTGGAGGGAGGCGTGGCCATGCCGCTGACAGAGAGGCGGTGCAGTTTGGAGGGAGGCGTGGCCATGCCGCTGACAGAGAGGCGGTGCAGTTTGGAGGGAGGCGTGGCCATGCCGCTGGGTTTCCATCTCTTCCCCAGGCCCATGTGATCATAGCTCACGGCCTTCCTGTGAGGGCCAGGACCCCCCCCTCTACCACATGATGAGGGGTCTGGGGGCAGGGCCTGGCTCTGGGGGAGGGGCTGTTTGGGCAGTGCAGCAGAGGGCAGTTGTGGCTCTGGTGAAAGGGGTGGGGCGTGTGGTTTGTTCCCTGGTGAGAGAACACCATTGATTGGTCCATGGCGGGAGGGAATGCTCCTGTAAGACAGGGGAGATGGGCCTCTCTCAGGAGCAGAGCAGGTCCTGTGGCAGGCATGGCCAGGGGCAGGGCTGGGGTCCTGTGGGGGGGTTCTCCGGCGCTTTCGGGGTGGCCTGGTGGGGGGGGCAGTGCTCCCAGTCTCACAGACGCGGTACTGTTGCTTGCTGGGACAGCCCACAGGGTTCCGTGGCCGGGAGGGGGCAAGGAGGGCGACTGGCTGGCTGCTCTTGCCCTCAGACCCTCCAGAGGCCAAGCCGGAGCCGGGGCATTCCATCCCCTCCCCCAGCAAAGCAACAGCACTGGCCCTGAGGGAGGAAGCAGCGCTCTGAAGTCCGGCACCTCCAGCAGCGCTGCCCATGGAATGCTGGGAGTTGTAGTAAGAGGAGGCACGGGGTGGACATGAGGTGTGTTGTGATAGGACATCTGGGGCTTGAGGTATTTTCCTGCAGATTAAAAATGCAGTGTTGATTTCTGCCTTCATAACAAGCCACTTTACCTGTGCCTCATCTCTCTGTGACTGCACTTACAGTACTGCGCCTCATCTCTCTGTGACTGCACTTACAGTACTGCGCCTCATCTCTCTGCGACTGCACTTACAGTACTGAGCCTCATCTCTCTGCGACTGCACTTACAGTACTGAGCCTCATCTCTCTGCGACTGCACTTACAGTACTGAGCCTCATCTCTCTGCGACTGCACTTACAGTACTGCGCCTCATCTCTCTGCGACTGCACTTACAGTACTGCGCCTCATCTCTCTGCGACTGCACTTACAGTACTGCGCCTCATCTCTCTGCGACTGCACTTACAGTACTGCGCCTCCTCTCTCTGCGACTGCACTTACAGTACTGCGCCTCATCTCTCTGCTACGGACTCAGCTGCACTTGCAGTACTGTGCCTCATCTCTCTGCTACTGACTGAGCTGCACTTACAGTACTGCGCCTCATCTCTCTGCGACTGCACTTACAGTACTGAGCCTCATCTCTCTGCGACTGCACTTACAGTACTGCGCCTCCTCTCTCTGCGACTGCACTTACAGTACTGCGCCTCATCTCTCTGCTACGGACTCAGCTGCACCTGCAGTACTGTGCCTCATCTCTCTGCTACTGACTGAGCTGCACTTACAGTACTGCGCCTCATCTCTCTGCGACTGCACTTACAGTACTGCGCCTCATCTCTCTGCGACTGCACTTACAGTACTGAGCCTCATCTCTCTGCGACTGCACTTACAGTACTGCGCCTCCTCTCTCTGCGACTGCACTTACAGTACTGCGCCTCATCTCTCTGCTACTGCACTTGCAGTACTGTGCCTCATCTCTCTGCTACTGACTGAGCTGCACTTACAGTACTGCGCCTCATCTCTCTGCGACTGCACTTACAGTACTGAGCCTCATCTCTCTGCGACTGCACTTACAGTACTGCGCCTCATCTCTCTGCGGCTGCACTTACAGTACTGCGCCTCATCTCTCTGCGACTGCACTTACAGTACTGAGCCTCATCTCTCTGCGACTGCACTTACAGTACTGCGCCTCATCTCTCTGCGGCTGCGCTTACAGTACTGCGCCTCATCTCTCTGCTACTGACTGAGCTGCACTTGCAGTACTGCGCCTCATCTCTCTGCTACTGACTGAGCTGCACTTACAGTACTGCGCCTCATCTCTCTGCTACTGACTGAGCTGCACTTACAGTACTGCGCCTCATCTCTCTGCGACTGCACTTACAGTACTGCGCCTCATCTCTCTGCGACTGCACTTACAGTACTGCGCCTCATCTCTCCGCTACTGACTGAGCTGCACTTACAGTACTGTGCCTCATCTCTCTGCGACAGCACTTACAGTACTGCGCCTCATCTCTCTGCGACTGCACTTACAGTACTGCGCCTCATCTCTCTGCTACTGACTGAGCTGCACTTACAGTACGCTCAGTTACAAGGCAGACCACATCATTCACCTGACTAATGTTAGCACGAGCACCAGACCTGGCTAACATTCCCAAGCCAGCAGATTTATATGTGGCGTCAATAGGGCACTAACGCACCAGCTATTCCACTCAAAGCTGAAAAACTTCTGATAGAATACATTCATGACCATTTAAAAAAAGTTAAACATATGGACCATAAAGCCAGTCATGGCTGTCCAGACTAGCTAGCTAACTTGACAATCACTGAACAATTCTGATTAATGCTAGCTAGTTTATTAGCCAAACGCACTTATTAGTAGTTTGTCATCTTTCAGTTAATTTTCCTAGGATAAGTAGATAGCTGGTAGCCATGTGGGCCAGGTGTGTGATGCGGCAGAAACTCACTTCCACAGGTGAGTGCTCAGGTGCAGCTGTAGCATGCTGCTCAGGGCGACCCTCAGGTGATGCAGCCGTCTGTCAAATGTGAAAACGCTGCAGCCCAGAACATGGCTGCCAAAGGCGCAGAGCTACAGGGGAGAGAGAGATCAGGTCACAACTGTACCTACCCCGGAGCAACTACCCCACTGTACCTACCCCGGAGCAACTACCCCACTGTACCTACCCAGAGCAACTACACCACTGTACCTACCCCGGAGCAACTACCCCACTGTACCTACCCCGGAGCAACTACCCCACTGTACCTACCCCGGAGGAACTACCCCACTGTACCTACCCCGGAGCAAGTACCCCACTGTACCTACCCAGAGCAACTACCCCACTTTACCTACCCAGAGTAACTACCCCACTGTACCTACCCAGAGCAACTACCCCACTTTACCTACCCAGAGTAACTACCCCACTGTACCTACCCAGAGCAACTACCCCACTTTACCTACCCAGAGTAACTACCCCACTGTACCTACCCAGAGTAACTACCCCACTGTACCTACCCCAGAGTAACTACCCCACTGTACCTACCCCGGAGTAACTACCCCACTGTACCTACCCAGAGCAACTACCCCACTTTACCTACCCAGAGCAACTACCCCACTTTACCTACCCAGAGTAACTACCCCACTGTACCTACCCCAGAGTAACTACCCCACTGTACCTACCCAGAGTAACTACCCCACTGTACCTACCCCAGAGTAACTACCCCACTGTACCTACCCAGAGCAACTACCCCACTGTACCTACCCCAGAGTAACTACCCCACTGTACCTACCCCGGAGTAACTACCCCACTGTACCTACCCAGAGCAACTACACCACTGTACCTACCCCAGAGTAACTACCCCACTGTACCTACCCCAGAGTAACTACCCCACTTTACCTACCCAGAGTAACTACCCCACTGTACCTACCCCAGAGTAACTACCCCACTGTACCTACCCAGAGTAACTACCCCACTGTACCTACCCCAGAGTAACTACCCCACTGTACCTACCCAGAGTAACTACCCCACTGTACCTACCCCAGAGTAACTACCCCACTTTACCTACCCAGAGTAACTACCCCACTGTACCTACCCAGAGCAACTACCCCACTGTACCTACCCCAGAGTAACTACCCCACTGTACCTACCCAGAGTATCTTCCCCAGACTAACCACCCTTAGTCTAAGGGAGTAACTACCTCAGACCACATCTTTAAATACAACTGCTGTTCAGTTACATTAAATCATTAAATTCAGAGAAATCAGACAGTGCTGTGATTGGCTGGATGAAGGAGGTGGCAGTACAGGGCTGTGACTGGCTGGTAGGAGGTGGCAGTACAGGGCTGTGACTGGCTGGTAGGAGGTGGCAGTACAGGGCTGTGACTGGCTGGTAGGAGGTGGCAGTACAGGGCTATGATTGGTTAGTAGAAGGTGGTGGTACAGGGCTGTGACTGGATGCTAGGAGGTTGCAGTACAGGATTGTGATTTGCTGGTACAAAGTGGCGGTACCGCGAGTGGTTTGGGGTGCCAGGTGGAGCATGGGATGTCTGGAGGCTCCTCTAGCATGTCCCCCTCGCTGTCCACGCTTGACGGCCGGGACAGGCGAGGCTGTGCATCTCTATGCTCCCAGCATTCCCCCTGCTCCTCTGCAGCACTCTCTGAGGACGGCCTGGATCTGCTGCAATTGGAAACATACTGTGACATCACAAAACTCTCTCTAGGATAATCTAAAAGGCTGGAATCATGGGGATTCTCAAATTCTGGAAAAACTTGCAGAATCGATGACTGTCAGTAAATACTATTTTTTTTAAATAGTAAGAAATATGTATTCTTGTTTGAGAAATATAATTTGACCAAACTTAGTCAAATTATATTTTAGTATTCATTTTTGACAAATGATGAAACAGAGGAGTTCTTGGCAGTGGACTCAGACTTTTGAACCCCCCTTTAAGTATAGAAGGTCATTTTGTCATGGCCTAAAAAGGGCCAAAGCTTAAGGCAGCAGTGATGGTTCAGACAGATGTTAGTACCTTGGTCTCTGCAGGGCCGTATCATGAACACATTATAGGCATTTAGCAGTTAACACAGAGGTAACTGCACATGGAAAAACCAGGAAAGTCAGAGGGGGTCAGGTGGGAACATTGGTTGCTTTTGAAGGTAAAATATGTTCATAGTCTGTATATATATATATATATATATATATATATATATATATATATATATATATATATATAGTACTCATGTCACTATATAATATACACAAGTTCATAATAATTTTGAATGACATATACATTTATCAACATACACACTGTATGTGCAATACTTACAAAATATTCTCACATACATATGCATTACATATGTAACCCATACACACAATGCACCTTTGAGCTGTGCAGTTTGTGGCTCTGTGTTTGCAAGGCAAGGGTGTGGTTTGGCTCCTGGGGTGGGTGGGCTTGGGTGACCCCTCCTCCGGCCCCTCCCTGGGCTGCCCCCCTGCCCTGTCTCGAACCCGGGAGCTCATCTTCAGCTCTGCCACCAGCTGGTCGAAGTTCTTGCTTCTGCCCACCACCTGCCGACGCTGCTGAATGGAATGGATCTGTGGGGTGGGAGCATTTGACCCTCCCTCATCAGGACTTTACACACACACCAGCCATTAAATATATGACAACCTCCATTAGCCAACAGTCACATACCCCAGGCCCCACCCAAAGAATGAAAGCACAGAAAAAATGGATCTAAGACACAAAGAGAGAGAAGGAGAGAGAAAGAAGGAAAAATGAAGAATGATGTGGAACGGCCAAAGGCCACATTACTGGAGCTGCATGCTGACATGTGCCAGGCTTCTGATAGGTGATCTGCACACAAAGGTTAACACTACAGGGGACAATCACAGGCGGACAAAAGCAAAAGGGGTAGCATGTGTGTGCGGCTACAGCTGGGGATTGGGTAGGGGGTAGTGTATATGTGCTGTGTGTGTACCTAACCTGGGCATTGGGTAGGGAGTAGTGTATATGTGCTGTGTGTGTACCTAACCTGGGCATTGGGTAGGGGGTAGTGTATATGTGCTGTGTGTGTACCTAACCTGGGCATTGGGTAGGGGGTAGTGTATATGTGCTGTGTGTGTACCTAACCTGGGCATTGGGTAGGGGGTAGTGTATATGTGCTGTGTGTGTACCTAACCTGGGCATTGGGTAGGGGGTAGTGTATATGTGCTGTGTGTGTACCTAACCTGGGCATTGGGTAGGGGGTAGTGTATATGTGCTGTGTGTGTACCTAACCTGGGCATTGGGTAGGGGGTAGTGTATATGTGCTGTGTGTGTACCTAACCTGGGCATTGGGTAGGGGGTAGTGTATATGTGCTGTGTGTGTACCTAACCTGGGCATTGGGTAGGGGGTAGTGTATATGTGCTGTGTGTGTACCTAACCTGGGCATTGGGTAGGGGGTAGTGTATATGTGCTGTGTGTGTACCTAACCTGGGCATTGGGTAGGGGGTAGTGTATATGTGCTGTGTGTGTACCTAACCTGGGCATTGGGTAGGGGGTAGTGTATATGTGCTGTGTGTGTACCTAACCTGGGCATTGGGTAGGGGGTAGTGTATATGTGCTGTGTGTGTACCTAACCTGGGCATTGGGTAGGGGGTAGTGTATATGTGCTGTGTGTGTACCTAACCTGGGCATTGGGTAGGGGGTAGTGTATATGTGCTGTGTGTGTACCTAACCTGGGCATTGGGTAGGGGGTAGTGTATATGTGCTGTGTGTGTACCTAACCTGGGCATTGGGTAGGGGGTAGTGTATATGTGCTGTGTGTGTACCTAACCTGGGCATTGGGTAGGGGGTAGTGTATATGTGCTGTGTGTGTACCTAACCTGGGCATTGGGTAGGGGGTAGTGTATATGTGCTGTGTGTGTACCTAACCTGGGCATTGGGTAGGGGGTAGTGTATATGTGCTGTGTGTGTACCTAACCTGGGCATTGGGTAGGGGGTAGTGTATATGTGCTGTGTGTGTACCTAACCTGGGCATTGGGTAGGGGGTAGTGTATATGTGCTGTGTGTGTACCTAACCTGGGCATTGGGTAGGGGGTAGTGTATATGTGCTGTGTGTGTACCTAACCTGGGCATTGGGTAGGGGGTAGTGTATATGTGCTGTGTGTGTACCTAACCTGGGCATTGGGTAGGGGGTAGTGTATATGTGCTGTGTGTGTACCTAACCTGGGCATTGGGTAGGGGGTAGTGTATATGTGCTGTGTGTGTACCTAACCTGGGCATTGGGTAGGGGGTAGTGTATATGTGCTGTGTGTGTACCTAACCTGGGCATTGGGTAGGGGGTAGTGTATATGTGCTGTGTGTGTACCTAACCTGGGCATTGGGTAGGGGGTAGTGTATATGTGCTGTGTGTGTACCTAACCTGGGCATTGGGTAGGGGGTAGTGTATATGTGCTGTGTGTGTACCTAACCTGGGCATTGGGTAGGGGGTAGTGTATATGTGCTGTGTGTGTACCTAACCTGGGCATTGGGTAGGGGGTAGTGTATATGTGCTGTGTGTGTACCTAACCTGGGCATTGGGTAGGGGGTAGTGTATATGTGCTGTGTGTGTACCTAACCTGGGCATTGGGTAGGGGGTAGTGTATATGTGCTGTGTGTGTACCTAACCTGGGCATTGGGTAGGGGGTAGTGTATATGTGCTGTGTGTGTACCTAACCTGGGCATTGGGTAGGGGGTAGTGTATATGTGCTGTGTGTGTACCTAACCTGGGCATTGGGTAGGGGGTAGTGTATATGTGCTGTGTGTGTACCTAACCTGGGCATTGGGTAGGGGGTAGTGTATATGTGCTGTGTGTGTACCTAACCTGGGCATTGGGTAGGGGGTAGTGTATATGTGCTGTGTGTGTACCTAACCTGGGCATTGGGTAGGGGGTAGTGTATATGTGCTGTGTGTGTACCTAACCTGGGCATTGGGTAGGGGGTAGTGTATATGTGCTGTGTGTGTACCTAACCTGGGCATTGGGTAGGGGGTAGTGTATATGTGCTGTGTGTGTACCTAACCTGGGCATTGGGTAGGGGGTAGTGTATATGTGCTGTGTGTGTACCTAACCTGGGCATTGGGTAGGGGGTAGTGTATATGTGCTGTGTGTGTACCTAACCTGGGCATTGGGTAGGGGGTAGTGTATATGTGCTGTGTGTGTACCTAACCTGGGCATTGGGTAGGGGGTAGTGTATATGTGCTGTGTGTGTACCTAACCTGGGCATTGGGTAGGGGGTAGTGTATATGTGCTGTGTGTGTACCTAACCTGGGCATTGGGTAGGGGGTAGTGTATATGTGCTGTGTGTGTACCTAACCTGGGCATTGGGTAGGGGGTAGTGTATATGTGCTGTGTGTGTACCTAACCTGGGCATTGGGTAGGGGGTAGTGTATATGTGCTGTGTGTGTACCTAACCTGGGCATTGGGTAGGGGGTAGTGTATATGTGCTGTGTGTGTACCTAACCTGGGCATTGGGTAGGGGGTAGTGTATATGTGCTGTGTGTGTACCTAACCTGGGCATTGGGTAGGGGGTAGTGTATATGTGCTGTGTGTGTACCTAACCTGGGCATTGGGTAGGGGGTAGTGTATATGTGCTGTGTGTGTACCTAACCTGGGCATTGGGTAGGGGGTAGTGTATATGTGCTGTGTGTGTACCTAACCTGGGCATTGGGTAGGGGGTAGTGTATATGTGCTGTGTGTGTACCTAACCTGGGCATTGGGTAGGGGGTAGTGTATATGTGCTGTGTGTGTACCTAACCTGGGCATTGGGAAGGGAGTAGTGTGTGTGTGACATCTGCATCCAAGTCCTGACCCAGACTCCTCTGTGCTCAATGAGGAATGGTGGGAGAAATATAAAAAAGAAAAGAAGCAAGTGAAAAATGTGAACATTCACCAACATTTGGGAGGATGAGGAGTGCAGTGTGAGGGGAGGAGCAGAACAGGGAGTTACATTGCATGTTTGGGAGGATGAGGAGAGCAGTGTGAGGGGAGGAGCAGAACAGGGAGTTACATTGCAGGTGAGCAGACGGGTGCACAGCTTGTTCCTCTCCAGGTCCAGAACCCCACAGTGCCAGTCCAGGTCACATTCTTTCTCTGAGTAAAGACCACAGACACAGATCCAGTCAGCATCTTCCATTCATCAGACCCATCCAATCAGCATCTTCCATTCATCAGACCCATCCAATCAGCATCTCCCATTCATCAGACCCAACCAATCAGCATCTTTCATTCATCACACCCATCCAATCAGCATCTGATATTCATCAGTAGAGACACAGAACTCTGACTATTAAGAGCACAGACCAGACCCTCTGGCTGTGCTTCTGCGCAAGACAGAGTGAACCAACGACACAGACTGTAGGGTGAGCGCTGGTGTGTGTGCACGTGTGTGCACGTGTGTGTGTGTGTGATAGACTCACTGGGTAGTCTCTTGTAGGTCTTGCTGTAGGTTCGGGGCCCACGCAGGGTGCTGGAATGTTCCACAGGGTCCTGTTGAGGGGAGGGGTTCTCTAAAGGGGAGGGGCTATGGGGGCTTGGAGAATGGGGGGGGGGGGAAGAGTTTGGGGGAAGACGCTGGGGGACCTGTTCCTCTGGGGAAGAGCTGGAGAGAGAAAAGTGAGAGACAGACAGAGGTTTAAAACGCTGTCAGGATTTTACCTTTATTCAGACTGAGATGGAGGACTGCTCTCTGTGTACAGCTTGAGCAGAGGAATCTCTCCCTCGTTGGCTGATGATGCAGCCAATCACCGGGCAGAAGTTAATTGGCAAGGCAAAACCCAGGGAGGGATTACAGTGGACAGGATGTCCCTGTCTAACAAATCACCAGCATCCGGTCTGGGCAGTTAAGCACCTCCAGTCTGCCAGCACAGAGCTGGCTAGGAAGTGCCCTTTTGCAGCTGCTGTCTGCGCAAGTGCAGCCACTGAATGCAAGAGCCCAGAGCAGAACGCATGCAGCTCAGCTTTCCCTCAGACTGACACAGGGGGGCAGTAGTAAGCACAGACACATACAAACAGGGCATTGTAAAGTGACAGAAAACATTCCAGAAAGTGACAGACCCACGGACACCCTCCTTACCTGGATTCCTCCTTCGTAGACTTGGCAGGCTGGTACAGAGGGAGAGATTTGGCTTTGTGGGGAGGGCAGAGCCTGGGTGAGGGGTGACGCCTGCTATACTGCTTTCCCACAGGGCCGTGCCGACGCTCACAGTGGCGTTCAAATGCTGGCGGCTTCAGCACGAGCCCACAGTGCCGACACACCACCAGGTAAAACTCATCCTGTGCCGGACACAGCCCGAACAGCCCCATGTCTGCACCACATAGCAGGGCTTATGTCACATTAATACAGCCCATTACACATTAATTAATGGACTGTATAAATTAATTAATTACACATTATTGCACATTAATAGGAACATGTCAGAGATACTCACCCTCCTTCCTGAGAGACATCGTTTCCACCTTGCTCTTGCCATGCCTGCTACACTCCTCCACATCACACCCTGAGGCATGAAATATATTTGAACCTGGACTGTGGTGATTTGTGTTTTTGCATGTTGGCTTCAGTGTTACATTTCATAGGGCAAAACACTGAGAAATTCATGATTACACTACGCTGTTAACTTGTGTGCTGTCAAGTCATTTTGGTTTATTGTGCTAGAATTGTGAAAAAGGCAACGAGGACTTCCAAATTGTAAATGAAATGTATTTCCAAACAGCACCAATTTTGCGCCGAATCCAGCACCACTTGTCAATTTCCTTTTTTCAAAGGTCAACGGTGGCCAGCCGGCACACATGAACAGGCACAGCACTGCTGCGTGTGTACCATGCGCCTGAGATGTTGCGTTGCATTTAGTACTTTAAACAGAAAGGACGGTGAGCTGGCCCATTATGAGACTCAAATAACGAGCGAACTACAAAGCATGCTGGGGACCCTCCTCCGCTCAGATATCTTCCACAGTATGTATACTGTCACACATTAATTTGCATGAATCATGAACTTCGGGAGTGCAAGGCACTTTTGGAGGGCTGGTTTAACAATACGAGAGGCACGGGCGCACACAGCCTTGCTTAAAACCGCGGCTTGAGTTCCACCTGCTTCAATGTAACCACCATGTTGAAGTACATGTTGTAACCAAGTACATCCTTCTTACAGTTTTCTGTAGCAACGGACTTGCGAAGTAAACCATCGAGCAGTTACACCGCCTCCAGCCTTAAATGCCTGACTTTTAGCTAGCGAGCCAGCTCTCCCCCGTTTCAACTCGGCAAGTTACATCCCTCAAGCAGTCCCGTGGTTAGTTTTTCAGCGTAAAACTATAAATCTTCTTACGATACACTGTAGGCTCGCAACCCAGATTTAAACTATAAGCAGACTTTGAAATTTCAATTGTTATATTTTTCATTGACGCGTTTAAGCACTAGGACCCGGGAGACTTCCCCAACTTATGACTGGATACCTACCCAGCGCTAGGACCCGGCGGGTCCTTTGTTTGGGTTACAGTGCCGGGGCGCTGTGCATTTCAGCGAAAATAAACCATGACCAATGGGCTGTCAGAACAGAAAGTGTGTTATGTTGAGGCCGAGAGCATCACTCACCTTCCAATACAAAGACGCCGACCCTGTTTACCCAGGTACTCCAGCTCTGGCCTACGAAATCATCGAGACTCGGAATCCGCCGATCTAGAGCAGCCATTACTGCTGATGCGCGTTCACACACCGCCATCATCACTGCGCGGCACACCATGACGTCATTATTCGCGTACCCGCAGGTAGAGGGCTACCTGCGTGCTCGGGCACGCAGATGGATGGACTTTCATTAGAGGATGGTTTGTGAACAGCAAATACTGTTGCACACTATACAAAGCAGTCAAGATTTCTAAGCAGTATTCAAAGAAGTAAACATGGATCTGCCTTTTCAGCTTGCATATTTTTCTGTCAAGGAACAACTTTAGCACATTTATTTTTTACATTACATTACATTACGGGCATTTGTTAGACGCTCTTATCCAGAGCGACTTACAAGGCAAAGTGCATAAGAACAGTACAAAAAGTGCGAAGATAGACCTAGAGAGGGGTAAAGTCCCAAGTGCCAAGGTGATCGAATACATCAGGACTCCCCTAGAGACTACAGACTTACTAAATAGCCTAGTTAAAAACAATCACAAATTAAGAGCAAATAGCATCATTTAAAAAACAATCACAGATAAGAGCAAATAGGAATAGACACATTACAAAGAGCAAGGGAGGGGAGGGGAGAGGTGCAGCCTGAAGAGGTGAGTCTTCAGTCTGCGCTTGAAGGTGGCCAGTGTCTCTGCTGTTCTGACCTCCACGGGAAGATCATTCCACCACCGGGGGGCCAGGACAGACAGCAGACGTGACCTGGAAGTGCAGGAGCGGAGAGGGGGCTGCCTCAGGCGACCAGAGGTGGCAGAATTTTTTAATCCCACTGAGATAAAGATATTTTCAAATCAGAGCTGAATAACATTAATAAGCAAAAAAGGAAATAAATTACAGGACTAATACAAATAGGCTTACACAAAAAATGCCAAATTACAGACACCAAACATTTGTCCATTTAAAAAGAGCATGAAACCTCAGCACTTAAGTCAATGTCATGCTGCTGTGGGACTTTTTTTCCAAGAAAGCTTACTTTGAAACTGCTGTGAAATAAGCTGTTAATGTTTCTCATGCTCGGCAGCATCCTCCATGTGTCTGCAGTATAGAGCTTAATGTTTCACGTGCTCAGCAGCATCCTCCATGAGTCTGCAGTATGGAGCTTAATGTTTCATGTGCTCGGCAGCATCCTCCATGTGTCTGCAGTATAGAGCTTAATGTTTCACGTGCTCAGCAGCATCCTCCATGTGTCTGCAGTATGGAGCTTAATGTTTCACGTGCTCAGCAGCATCCTCCATGTGTCTGCAGTATGGAGCTTAATGTTTCACGTGCTCAGCAGCATCCTCCATGTGTCTGCAGTATGGAGCTTAATGTTTCACGTGCTCGGCAGCATCCTCCATGTGTCTGCAGTATGGAGCTTAATGTTTCACGTGCTCAGCAGCATCCTCCATGTGTCTGCAGTATAGAGCTTAATGTTTCATGTGCTCGGCAGCATCCTCCATGTGTCTGCAGTATAGAACCTGAACGGCCTCTGTTTTTCCAGCCCTCCTTGCCCAGAGTCTGCAGGCACACCATGCTCTGCACTGTATTGTCAACATTACAATTTCTATTTCATTCTGCTGATGTTGGAACCTTCCGTTTGATAGATGTTATGGAACTGAGTAAGGTGATGTGACTGAAATGTGAGGGCTGTAAGCCACTTTTGCTGGACCTGCAAAGCTTAGTCAGTGAAAACGAAAATTTACAGTTGGATTTAATTGTTAGCCAATGTTAATAAGTATGTTGACTGAATCCTGGTTGTAGTATCCTCTACTGCAGTAAACCTGCGATCATGGACCTCACAGTTAAACTTCCACCATCTAGTGGTTGACAGTGGCATGACACATCTTACTTGAACATAAATGACCAGGGGACAGAAAACACATTTTAGTATTACCAGGTATCCTCCTTTAATATTTTACAGTACAGAATATGTACAGATCATACAATGTCTCTTACTTGTTTTCTGCTCACTGTGGAAGAGAGATACAAAGATAAAACGCACATTCCAAAAAACCTTTTTAACAAAGAATAGGACCTGCGGAGTCCATTTCCTGCTGGCAATAGAGTTAAAAACAGACTGAGCAAAGGTACAGGGGCCAAAGCTACAAGATGAAAGTGATGAAGCTGATTATGACAAGGACAGCAAACACATCCTGCCTTCCCTTTTAGTACAGAGGTAGTAGCAGAGTGACATGACTTGATCTGAACACTACAGAGTGCTCCCACCTTCCAGTACCCAAAATATCACACAGCGCTAATGACACGACGCCCCCATCTACAGAGTCATCAATGCTGCCTGGTTCAGTTCACATACACAACAGAACTGTTACATCACATGTGGGTAGGCTGGTGTATTTCATCAAAAGATCTTTGTTAATTTAAGGCACATATTAATGCTACAAATGTCAGGACAAAGAAAAACCTCAAAATAAAAATGTATAAGGCCAGGTGATTGGACAGCATGTAGCTGTAGAATACAGACCTGCTGCTCCCTCATTCCCACCAACCATGCTGGAGATGGGGAAGCCCTCATCTGTGCCATAACACCACAGAGCCCTCTCGCACTATGAATGCAACAAAAAATACACACGCCAAACAACAGCCCATACAGATAGATTTCCACAGCCAAACGCTTCTACTGAGTAAACAGCCTCGCCAAGCATGAATGAGGAATGCAAGTCTGTTCTGACTGTCAGATTTTAACAATGTTGCCATGAATAGCTTGACTACGGTGGGAAATTAGTCTAGAAGAGTAGCACTGCATTTGGATCCACTGGGATGCTACTGATGGAAACAGAGACC
>JAFBMS010000267.1:270000-301650 GCA_019788955.1 Albula glossodonta
TAATGGGCATAATGAGGACACAGTGCTTTAACGGGCATAATGAGGACACAGTGCTTTAACGGGCATAACGAGGACACAGTCCTTTAACGATGACAGAGCTCTTTCACAAGGTTATAACAGAGAGGATTGTGGGTTTGAAAAAAGGCCCCTGCAGCCTAGGGGAGAGAGAGACCTACAGTCTGGGAGAGACATAGAGAGAGAGTGAGAGAGAGAGAGACCTGCCGTCTGGGAGAGAGAGAGAGACCTACAGTCTGGAGGAAAAGAGAGAGACCTGCAGCCTAGGGGAGAGAGAGAGCGGGAGACCTGTAGTCTGCAGGACTTGAGAGAGAGACCGGCAGCCTTGGGGAGAGAGAGAGAGACCTGCAGTCTGGGGGAGAGAGAAAAAGACCTACAGTATGGAGGAAAAGAGAGAGAGACTGGCAGTCTGGGAGAGAGATAGAGAGAGCGAGAGACCTGCAGTATGGAGGAA
This sequence comes from Albula glossodonta, assembly GCA_019788955.1. Lineage (NCBI taxonomy): Eukaryota > Metazoa > Chordata > Actinopteri > Albuliformes > Albulidae > Albula > Albula glossodonta. The sequence continues at coordinate 270,470 of JAFBMS010000267.1, forward strand.
AAGAGAAAGAGACCGGCAGCCTAGGGGAGAGAAAGAGAGACCTGCACCCTGGGCACAATCTCATCTTGCAGCTACAGCTTGGTATTTGAAACTTTCATATAAAAACTGATCAGACTGATCTGGTTTGGGCTCGTCTGTGAAGATTTTTAACAATGTGAAAAGAGAAATGACTCCAACCTGAGATACTATGTAACGTTTAAGGTAACTTAATTGTCCCATTTTTACATCTTATGTATAATATTTTGTTGCACGCATGTATTTGCTATGAACAACAAGAAAATACAAAGTTATGGATTGACTGGAATTGTATTATGTTTAGGCTTCTTCTTTATGACAATGTTTATACTTTTAATATTTTCATGCTAAGTACATCACTTTCCAGCCAAACAGCAGTTTCCCCTGACTGTGTTAACTGAGGAGTGAATGTGACTCACCTGAACGGGTATGCAAAGTACGCAGTGACCTGTGTGGCAGTGGATCCATGGCACTGTACATTTATGCTGGAGGACCCAGAGTACCCCCCCGTTGTTGCAAATGCAAATATGGAGAAGACCTGAAAAGCACAAAAACACCACAAAACCAAAACACAGCAACAATGAAACAAACATGGCCAGTACAGAACCGCAAACACAAGGCTTTGACCCATAACCCATACTCATGAATTATGATTACAAGCAAATCTAGTGCCCTTCAAGAGCAGTGTGTACTCACTGAATTCATCTAGTGCCCTACACAAGCAGTGCATACTTGCTGAATTACAGTAGATTTTTGTGGATAGTTATGGGCTCTCTTATCTTCATCTCTTCTCAGCACTCTGAAAACACTGTGAAAGGGCCTTCATACAGAACCCTTTCTCTCTTTTATTCTCCAGCAGCTCCAGGTTGAGGGAAACGTTGGGCTTCAGTCCAGCTTTTCTGCTTTTTCAGAATCACACAGTATCCTTTATGGACTCGGAAAGAACAACAACACTGGTTTGCACCCGAATGATGGTTTACAGACAGAATTTCCCTTAGTCTGCGCAGGCGTTATCGTCGGTCTGCACAGTCGTTCCCCTTGGCCTCAGCACATTCCCTTTGTGGCGTTCTCCAGAACTAGCCAGCGCAGCTTCCTAATTAGGCACTTCCTGCCTCACAGGAAGTGCTTAATGCGACTCTCTTTCATTCACTGTAAGGACTAACAGTGAAGCGTTTGCCAAAATTCACACCAGCCTGGAGAAACAAGCTGCTTTAATCTCCAGCAGGTGTGTAGGTCTGCCTATTCTCCACATACACTGCTCACTAAACTACCCATAAAATATGTGTGGATTACGGCTGGCTCAAAGGCAGGTTAACAGGCCCAAGGCCATGGAACAGCCCAGCTCAATGACAGGTTACTTTCTTAACCCTGAGGTTCAGGCTACCGAATGTTTTCTAGACTAGTGAAAACTCACATGATGGGTGTAAAAAATGAAAATATGACTTTATTTTAGTGATTATACCAATCATGCTGGGAGTTATGCAGAAGGAATCAGAAGCCGTGTCCCTATGAGAGAGAATACAGCACCTCCACCCCCTTAGCCCGGCCGCAGCACTACAGTCCTATTGGCTCCTTGCCTAGTAGGACCGCCCACTCAAGTTGCAATCTGCTTTTCACACACAACACCTGTTACTCCTGTCCATCTCGGAGGGTCATCCAGGCACTGGTATCTGCTACACAAGCTTGTAGCTGTCATGTTCACAAAGTCTATGGTGACAAAGTCTATGGTTTTCCTGCAGCCAACATACTGTGGCAGCACACTATTAAAGCTTCCTCTGCACAGCCTGCTGCTCTCGCGCCCTGCTGCTCTCGCGCCCTGCTGCTCTCGCGCCCTGCTGCTCTCGCGCCCTGCTGCTCTCGCGCCCTGCTGCTCTCGCGCCCTGCTGCTCTCGGGCCCTGCTGCTCTCGGGCCCTGCTGCTCTCTGGCTCCTGCGTGCCACTCCATTCTCCATTCCTCACATTACACAGTGAATTACGGCAGAGGGCTGGGTCAACGCGGGGGGGCTGTATCTCCAGCAGCTCCTCAACATGTCTGCTCCTTCAGCTTGTTTTAATGAACAGAGATTATTAACCTTAAACTCAAGCTCTCGCTCCCACTCAAAGTGTCCCTGTGGAGTATTCACACCCCATTCCAGCACTGCTGATGGACATGAAGTGCACTCTTACTTTATCCTAAAAGCATGACAGATTTAGGTTCTCCCCAAACGATGCAATAACCACATGGTTTACTCTGTGTTCCCCATGTCCACCCGCGTGACACTACGGCAGCCCCCCGTCCCCCTGTGTGACACTATGGCAGGTGCTCTCTTACAGTGCCTTTTACACACAGAAACTTATAGATGTTTAAATCTATAAGTTTCTGGATTTAAACCACTTATGTCCTGACATCTGATAGTTCAGGGCAAAAAAGTTTAAGTTAAAAGTTAAAAGAACATTCATAGCCCTGATGGTTCGACTGGCAAATTATGTGTTTATTTAAAGTTTATTTAACATGGACCACATTTTAAAAACAAATGACTTCAGGCTAGAAATCTGATGCATTACACAAGATATTTCATCCCTGGGCGGGTGAACCTAAATGCAATAATAAAAACTTTTCATCAAGGAAAATATGACTCCACTTGCAACACACTAATACATGATGGTTGTCGTTTTAGCATTACTGCTAACATACAAGTGCTTCAACACTAACATGGAGCTGCTATGTTAGCTTCACTGCTAACAGGGAGCTGCTGCATTAGCGTTGCCACTTCACCCTCACAGGGATATTTGTAGTACTGCAGCAGGTGACATATTTGATAGCATGCCATACTCTGTGCCTGTAGCAGTGTAGCTCATGTACGCTGGTATTCAAGCTGCTGTATCCCAGCCCGTTTTAGAGACTGACTCACTTATCTGGCTGCTCCTCTGTTTGCCCACTAAAGTGGCTCTTATCAGCCATATTTGTTTATTGTCATGAAATAAACTACACTGGGGAGTCTTATCTGCCTGGAAGGTGCAGTAAAAGTAATTTTTATTATTATGCGCCAGCAAATGTGTTTTTAGTGGAGCGGTAACCTGCTGATTGTGTAGTGAAGTAAAATTCAGTGGTACGTACAACAGCCTTCTTTCAACCAAATACAAAGTATACTTTAGCCACACTCCTGCCTCATCCCTTCTACACAGAATAATCCGGCAGCAAGCCCTGGAGTGTAAAGAGACGGCTTTAGAGCACTTCAACAAAGGCAAAGCTCTGAGATTGAGTGTGTCATGTTTCAGGTATTTAGCACACTAAAACTAGCATGTGTCCCTCTCCCCATCTCAAAAATCAAACACAGCTTCTCTCACCCTACCTCTTTCTCTTTCTCTTTCTTTTTCTCACTCACTCACTCTTTCTGCTCATCCTCTTTCTCACTCCATTGCACCCCCTCATCATCTCTCAAATTCTGCCCATTCTCCCTCTCTTTAGCCGCCTGCCACCCCCACCCCAACTGAAACTTTCAATAAAGTATCTAAGTAGCACATTCCAGCCCCAGATCTCCTCATTAACAGTTAAGTTTTGTTTCCGTTTGGCTCCCCATAAAAACACACCTACAGAGAGGACAGAGGAAATGAAGTGTGGGTTCAGGGGGTGGGGGGTGTGACCCCCTTGCTTCGCTGTCTCAGCACTGGCGCCCCCAGGCTCATCTGGCTTGAGAGCCTACCCCAGCAGCCAACCTAGCAACCCACCTCTAGCAGCACACAGAGGGCTGAAACTATGAGCAGCACAGACACACACAGGGGAGCAGCACAGACACACAGGGGAACAGCACAGACACACAGGGGAACAGCACAGACACACGCAGGGGACCAGCACAGACACACACAGGGGACCAGCACAGACACACGCAGGGGAGCAGCACAGACACACACAGGGGAGCAGCATAGACACACAGGGGTACAGCACAGACACACACAGGGGAACAGCACAGACACACACAGGGGACCAGCACAGACACACACAGGGGACCAGCACAGACATACACAGGGGAACAGCACAGACACACACAGGGGAGCAGCACAGACACACACAGGGGAGCAGCACAGACACACAGGGGAACAGCACAGACACACAGGGGAACAGCACAGACACACACACACAGGGGAACACCTCTGCTTCTTCAAGAGGGAAGTACATGGCCAATCACACAAAAAAACACTATGATTACGTTAAAACAAATAAAAAGCTATTAAATTAGCCTGTTGCCACACCAACTGTGCCTAAGAGAGCCGCTTTGGGCACGGTCCTGAGCGTGGCGTGGTGTGTGTATGTGCTGAGAAACCACGAACACGGCCTTCAGTAGCACTGCAGATCACTCACTGCACACTGCTCAAATAGCAGTGCTCTTACTGACTGGGCCTTCAGCAGGACAGCTACACACTGCAGAGCTGCAGAGGCTGGGAGTGGGCTGCAGCAGTGGGCTGTTGCTCCCTTATACTGCAAAACTAAAAACAACTCATGGCATGGCCATCCGTTTTTATTCTTAGTACTGTACTTCATTTCCCAAATCCAACGGTCAAGGGTGGCTGCAGACATAGTTGGCAAGACTGCTGACCAATCAGAGAGCCCACCGAGGCAGTCATACTGTATGCGCTTGCCGTGTTAGAGGAAGGCGCTGGCCGCGGCCACAAAGGTCGCTTCCTCAGAAATGCAGTGGAATTGCCTTGGGGCAGCTGCTTTAAATGGAAACAGAGTGTGTTTTATAATCAGCATATTAATCTCACAGACATAAACGACCCACTTCATATTTTTAAGTCAGCATATGTAGAGAAAGAAGACTTTAAAAAACCATTGTAAGCATGTGATCAAAGACACTGTGTAAAGCTGGACTTCTCGTGCTCAAAGACGAGCTCATTTACAGACTGTTACACATTGTTGCGTTTTTTAGTCCAAAACTTCTTACCTCGATGCGTTTCTTCACACAACAAGATGATGCCAAAAGTAACTTTAAAATCTTTTAAGCAATAAGGTTATTCTTATTTTTTATGTGTAAATGTTACCAAAAAATACTTTAAACACGTAAATACTGGGAATATATCTACAAAAATACATCAACAAATCATATGCTGTACCTGCCCGCACAAAATGAATCCCGCACATGGGACGGTGCGATCTGCGGTCATGTGACAGTTTTTTCCAGTTCTCCCGATAACTCGAGTGCTGCTGATGAACCATCGCCTCTAACCAGCTCTAACTCGACCAGCGCGCTGCTGAGACAGATGAGCAGACCGCTCTTTAATGCGCTGTCAGCGAAACCAGTTCAGCTCTGCATGGTCAGAGAAGAACCCTAATTGCACATATTAACCATGACCCAAAAGGCGCGCTGAATAAGAGGAAGTGTCGGTGCGTGAACAGCAGTTCTCCCGCATCCTCGGAAACCGCAGCTCCACAAGCGCGCCTCCTACACTCCGCGCTGCACTTTTTAAAACTCCTGGGACAAGGCCGACTTGTAAGAGTTCACTACACTTGACTAACTGCACACTGTTGTCATTAAATACTACACCCTTAACACAACTTCCCTAAAATATGCTCTTCGGAGTAAAGCCTTTACAATTTACGAATAGTGCAGTGAAAGGCAAGTCGTCTCATAAAGGCAAGAATCGCACCCAGCCGAAGTCACTGTCCTACACCTTCTCACAAATACAGAACATGTCAACATCATGACCAGAAATACCACTGCTAGCCTTCCAGTAGTAGCTGGCTATGGGAGTTAAAAACAAATTATCATAATAACAGGAAAACAAACTTAACTGCCACAACTTGAAACAAATAATTAATTCTCAACATTCATAGTAAAGTAACTTGTTACCTGTTGACTACACTGAAAAACCGCGCAGTTGTGTGATTCGTGTTACATTGTTGTGTTATTCGGCACTATGATACGCGATGAATGTCATATTTAACAAACATCAGTCATCAGTCCACCTATATCTGATGTACATTTTTACTTCAACCATAAATATTACTGCGCCAACTTCCGTACAATTCAGCCATGTTATACCCCTGAAAAGTGTGATAAAGATTCTCGTTCGCATTGCACTGTACAGTCATTTTCATACGGATAACGAGGTGATGAAATGAAGCGAACTTAAACGGGCCAGGAAGCAACACTGAGGAGGGCAATCTTCCGCTGCCCTGACATATGGACTCGGCTAGCAGGCTGGCTAAATAAGGGTGGTGCCCAAGGGGAGCAGGATCAGCGAATGTACCCAGCTTGAAAATATTAATTAGCTAGCTAGCTAGAATGCATAGCTAGAATTCTGTGAGTCGCATGTTACCATGCTCCTGAAATTGGTAATGATGTATATTTGACACATCAAAGACTGCCAGCTAGCAAGATAGTGAGCAGGCCAAAAAATAAGGGTCTTACCCATTCAAGAACTCGAATAAATCCCAAAGGTTCCTTCAAAGGTCCGATGTCGAGATTGAACCCCGTCATAATTTTCTACAGACAATTAAGTCAGAAAACACAAAACACACATTTGACATTTAGCTAGATAGCCAGGCATGCAATAAAAAAAGCAATTTGCAAGTTCTAAGAAGTCTGTCATGTAGCTAAGGAACTTCTGACATGGGTAGCCAGTTAGCATTAGCGAACAAGTTTGCTACTGTAGATAGCAGCCAAATACCTGAGCTACTCCCTCCATTGCCTCCGTGTTCTTCACTGCAACCACGAAGATTTTCCCTCTCGTGAAAGCTAACTACAATATACTTCTGTACGATGTTTTCTTTCGCAACTCCAGTTGGGGTGCGTATTTACAGTCCCAACAGTTAACAAGATGATTTGCAGATTGCGCTTTTTTACAAACTTCTGTCAAACTTTTCGACCTACGACTAAACACGTGATCCTAACGTACTCTTAAAGAGACACGCGGTCGGATGCTCCGAGCCTCTCTGTCCAACTCGTGTTAGCTCGACTCATGTGACTATTCCAGAACTTGGCAAGACTGCTGTAACATAATGCAAAACAACCCACCGAAATTCTGTGGTACAGCAACAGCTGGCTAGAAACTCCATACAGGTTAAAAAATTAAGGGATATGAGTATTTTCATTTTATCATGTAATATACTTTACAGTTTTTCAGACTCTGTTACCTTCACTATCTTGCTGATTTGTAGAGTTTATGTTGCTCCCCCAGGCACTCGCCCCAGGTCTGTTCTTGCGGTAAGAGTCATTCTGTAGATGTATAGAGAGTGTGCATGTCTCCAGCTAATTACACAAAGTATTTCATCTAAGACACCAAACAGGTAAACATGGATTCACCTCAAGCATCTTCAGTCCAAACTCCTCCTCAGTTTGAAACTCAAAGAATTTACTCCATCAGCCTTATTTTCAAATAATTATTTTACTAGTGAAATACTCAAACCAGCTTTGATCCTGTAGACCCCTGCACTCAAGGTAGCTGCAGCTAAGCGGGGCCAGAGATCATGTCCCTGGCATTTGAGAGACTGGGCCGGCCAAAGATCTGGACTTACACAGAAAGATCTGGAATGGCTGTTTGTTGTCTCAGGCCTGCCCTAGCAAGTTTTGTTTCAGTTTAGCAGAATGCAGGAAAGCATGTGTCTGCTCTGTAACACTGGCTTGCAGCTGCAGCTGGGTTTATTCTGCAGTCCCACAGCTCAGCTGCGCTGAATGCACTGCTTCAGCATTTTATGCTCCATCCTATGGGACACGGACACCGCTGGCCCTGCCACAGTCATACACCTGTTTCCTCAGCACTGACTTCACAGCTATGACATCACAATTATGAGACACGACATATTCCTGTGTCCATTGTCTGTGTCCATAACGCCTCTGGGAGCATACCCAGCAATGGGACAGGAGCAGTCCCTGAGGAGGTGTAGCACAGAATTTAAATTCACATGTAAATCCCCAACTACTAGCATCATGAGAAAATGTGTAACTGAATACCCCAGAGTCAGAGTGTATCCAGATTGTCAGGTCACACTGTTTTAAATCTGGTTTAGTGTACTTATGAGCAATGTGTGTTCTCCTCTCTGTCAGCCCATTAGCACTCAGCAGGAGCTTCTTCTCCAGCTCATCCTAACTCCTCTCACATGCTGCTATCTTCATCACCCCTTAACCTAACTCAATCATTATGCGTTAAATATGATGTATTCTATATGATTTTAATGTAAATAACTACAATATTTTAGTTACAAAACTTTTATGTGAAATGTCTTTATCACTTTTCTATTTAAATAGATTCTTAGTATCTGAAATTCAGAGTATCAGTACGTGTTTATTGATAAAGCAGAACTGAGGGATGGAGGAGGGGCTGAGGGATAAACTGATAGTTTCAGTGCTTTGAGGAATAGAAACTATTATTCTACCAATCATGCAAATTTAATTTTTTGTTCTTTACTGCTTGGATTTTTGATGTCACACACCAGCTTTGGGCTCCCTCTTGTGGTAGATTTCATCAGCACAAAGTCAGTTGCCTGGAGATGAGTTTAAAAAGGCCAAATTCAGACAGAATGGCAAGAGAATTTCTATATGCTACACAAGGAACTTTGGAGGCTTCACATGCTTCACAGGGTTCTGCATGCTTCACAGGGCTGCACAGGCTTCACAGGACTCTGCATGCTTCACAGGGCTGCACATACTTCACAGGGCTCTGCATGCTTCACAGGGCTGCACATGCTTCACAGGACTCTGCATGCTTCACAGGGCTGCACATGCTTCACAGGGCTCTGCATGCTTCACAGGGCTGCACATGCTTCACAGGACAATGCATAATTCACAGGGCTGCACATGCTTCACAGGACAATGCATACTTCACAGGGCTGCACATGCTTCACAGGGCTGCGCATGCCTCACAGGGCTGCACATACTTCACAGGGCTGCGCATGCCTAACAGGGCTCTATATGCTTCACAGAGCCATTCAGCTGTTTGCCAAAAGCCTTTTGGGTCACTGCCAGGGAAGCGCATGGTACCAGTTAACCCGCATGTTAAATATGTGCTAGAACAGTTACAGGTTTCCAAAATGATCTATTGATGGAGTCTGGGGGGTGAAAAAGAACACCTAAAGCTGTTACCAGGATGGGTGGCTTTCAGGGCAGGTCAAGAGCTCTGAGGCTGACAAGAATACCGAGCTGTCATTTGAATTGTAAATAACGCTGAGAGCTTGGAGAGACTGACGTGGCTGGCTGGTCAGGCTCCACATAGCTGCTCGGTTTTTTTAGTTTCACTTCTAACATTCTTCTAAGTGAAGAATAGAAATGTTTCTGTTGTCTATTATTGAGCAGGATAATTGTGCCCTGCCTGGTTACATGAACCATTAAATGCTTTGAGACAATAGACTCACTCTTTATAGTTTTTCACCAGTTGTTTTTTATTCGTAATATGATGAGGGTTTAAATATTGCTCTTTGTTCATGTGTACTTGGCTCAAGAGCCCTTTTCAACAGTGAGTGCATGTTTTTATGTTATCAATCATCACCCCATAGAATATGGCCCAATGATCCATTTTACTCAGCCATATTCTACCAGTACAGCTATTTATAATGTTTTAGGAACATATTTGTGAAAAATGCTCTGATATCCATTCAGTGCCACTTCAAAGGAGAAGACTTCTGTTGCATTCAAGGCAGCGGAGCATTGTGCTTACAGACAGGCATTGTGCTTGGTGGTGTAATGAGTCTGCTCTACAACTGATAAATTCCAGGCTTATATGGCTGCTGGAATGCTTGTGGACTAACCTGCATTTTAGAATAATGCTTTAAAACTCCAAAATATGCGTTGGGAGAAAGCTGATGATAGTTGTTATGTAAAGACATGTAGTTTATGTACCTCTGCACAGCAGACAATCCATTGATATACAAAGAACAGAACTTGTAGTGTATGCAGCTGAAAGTTAAAAAGCAAAAAGAAATGTATGCTGCTTATCTGGATACCATCTCTGGTATGTGTGACAACTATGAGAGCAATTAGTGAAAGGGTATGAGAACTCAAACAAACGTGTGGAGAAAAAGCTCAATTGGCAGCCATATTGGTCAGGGTATGCTGAGCAGCCATATTGTGCAGGGAACACTTGAGAAATGATTTTGCATGTTTGTTTGAAAAGGCTCAAAATCCTGTTGCTGTAAAAACGTCAGTCTGACGCCACTTACAGGAGAAGCATCATGATCATTCTGATTTGTATCTGAAAGTTTGTTTATCTGCTCCTCTCAGCTGGAGACAGCAAATCCCTCTCTCAGACAGCGACAGAACACCCTGCAGGATCTGGAGTGATCAGATCAGATTAAAGACTTGAGCAAAAACAGAGTGGGATGAGGAGAAGAATAGATGTTTATTTGCTTGTTTGGATACTACAAACTTGACACAGACAATAAACAAGTATTCACACCTTACACACAGGTTATATATAATATATATAAATGAGTTTGTGATGTTATAGTGTAACACCTGCTGCAGCACAAAGTAGGTAGCTCAGGTGATATTCTGATTGGAAGCTGTACAGGTAGTGTAGTCGCTCTCTGCTGGATCTCCCTGTCGGCCTTCACACAGCGGCAGGTGGGGGACCTGAGTGGTCAGATTTCTGCTGGAGTGTTTGTCTGACCAGTGATGACGGAGGATAAAGATTTGTTTTTAGTGTATTTTCCATCCAAACTGCCTGCCCTTCTAACACCACGCACAAAACAATCAGTGACCGTTTTCCTGTTTTGGTTTTTAATTTTGTTTTGACCTGGCCCTGTTCATGGAGGGGGCTAGGGGGTTGGGCTAAGTCCCCCCAGATGTTCAGGTCGCCCACCTAATGAAATTACCATGGTGGGGAGTTTCATTCATTTATAGACCAGTGAAACATTATGTACACATACACATATCTGATATACACAACCTGAGACGTATTTGGACCAGCTCTAAGCATAATTTCATAGTAACAATCCACTCATACGCACTGGGTGTAAGTATTCTGATAGAGAGGATTAGCCATGCCTTAAACATGCACTCCTGTGTGTATGTTACCCACAGCTTTATGCTGGACCTATCCAAGGACATTTTGAATCCTAATTCATTTGTTAAAGTTTTTTGCTATTATTCTGTTATGTCAAAAGCTGAAGCAGGAAGACAAATAAAGACACTTGGAATGTGAATACCATATGTTACATGTTTTACTGTAGAATTATTAATGCAGTAATGCAATATTAGTAAACACTCAAAGGCTGTAGCACTGTGAGGCAATAACAGTGTGACAGAGCCAAATAAGAGACATTATTAATGAAACAGATAAACAGTATTTACAGATACAAACATAACAAAACCAGCCTGCCAGAAAAAACTGAGGGAGTGTAACTGAAGGCTAAACAGTGACCTCTGTGGACAGATGATTAAATTACACCCACTGGCTTCAGACTCTGAATCTGAGGGATTTTGGTGAAGATCACCTGATGACCAAAGCACAATGAGATTGGCTGAAGGCAGTCATGAGATTCTTGAGCAAAGACTCCTATCCAATCAGAATTCTGCATTACACACCATCATTGTCTTGGCCAGGTATTGAGAAAGGGATGGAGAGACAGGAAAAGTGAGTGTGTAGATTGGGTGAATAAGGCCACTCCTCCAATCTCACATCCTCTCCTGCTGCAGGAAACCTGTTAGCACCCCAGCTGCCTGAGAAGGTTGAAGCTTGCAGTTTCTGAAATGTGAATTTTTAAAAATGTCAAATAAAGTGTTTTTCCACAAGATGAAGGACAGAGAGACCTGCAGAACTTATAAACAATGTCTAATAAATAATGTCCACTGTCATTTTTCCAACTTACATTTATTTATTCATTTATTTATTTATTTATTTGGCAACCCAGTTCATTCAGTAGATAATGCTTTCCAGTCATGGAACAAAGTTTGATAATGTGGAATAAAAACATCCTTAAAAAGTTTATTTTTAAAGTATATTCAAGAATACTAGCTGTAAATATATGTTTAAAGGTTACCTTAGGATAAACTTTCATTAACTTCTTTTGTTAAGGCCAAGCAGAGCTTCAGGGAAAGCTTTGGGGCATAGGCTTCCCCCAATTCAGTTCTTGAGTGTGAGTCGGTGCTTCCTTAGCATAGCTGCCCCTGTGAGAGTCAGTGCTTCCTTAGCATAGCTGCCCCTGTGGGAGTCAGTGCTTCCTTAGCATAGCCGCTCCTGTGGGAGTCAGTGCTTCCTTAGCATAGCCGCTCCTGTGGGAGTCAGTGCTTCCTTAGCATAGCCGCTCCTGTGGGAGTCAGTGCTTCCTTAGCATAGCTGCTCCTGTGGGAGTCAGTGCTTCCCTAGCATAGCCGCTCCTGTGTGAGAGTCGGTGCTTCCTTAGCGTAGCTGCCCCTGTGTGAAAATCTGTTTCCTTAGCATAGCTACTCCTCTGTGACATTCAGTGCTTCCTTAGAGTAGCCACTCCTGTGCACTTGGCTCAGTCCACCATTCTCTGCCTCTCACAGGAACACAGGCCCAAGCGGGCGGGGAGGAAACAGCTGATTCTGACTGAAGGCACAAAACAGCAAGAGCATAAAGGACAAGGGCGTCTTTGTAGTTCACCTTTTGTGTTGAGCAGGCAGTGAAGCTGGGGGGTGATCATGTTATCCTGTATTGTGTTTGCTATGGAATGCTGCAGTAAAGATAACGTTTCCACCACCAGGACCAGGTGAAGAACAGGTTTAGGGGAAACAGGGGTTGCCCACAGAAACAGGTCTCTCCAGAGACACATTAAGGTGCTACAGGAGTTACAGGACTCTGTGGGACAGATCAGGATTCATGATCTGAAGAGGGATACATGTTCCTGCAAAACACAAAAATGTGACCACAGATGGGTATTTGCAAACCACACACACACACATACACACACACACACACACACACAAACAGAAGAGCACTTGTGAAAATGTGAAAGCTGTCTTACTTGGCCAAGGGGAGCTGAAACAGGAAAATCAGGTCTTCGTGAGAGCTACAGTCCAGCAGGTTTTGTGAGAATGCCAGAGAGAAAGCGGATGAATCCAGGAGCTCTTCTATCTACTGTAATGCCACAGCTCAAAGCCCTGTGTCATGTGCGGGTGAAAGGGAGCAAGCACATCTCTGGAACAAAGTCATTGTGAGATAAAAAACAATGACAAAAATGGCAGTCAAAACAACCCAGGGATAAAGACACAGTGGTGTGGGCTGGGTTATATTTCAACTCCTGAGATACTAGAAAGATTGTAGGAGTTAAAATGTGATTGCTGAGAGTTTATATAAAATGTAAACCAAAACATAATATAAACACAGATAGGCATGAGACATATTTAGACAAACCGATTTCAGATTCCCATGATGCAATGTCTAATAGTTAATTTACAATTCATGCCGGATCTTTCCCATCCTGGTCGGAGGTTCTTTCAGCCCTGAAAGACCCTGTGCCATCTGAGGGGGCGTGGCTGGCAGAACAGGGGCGGGGTCAGAGGTTGATTCCTAAGGTATGGCGGCCAGCACCCCCTCCAGCCCTCCCCCGAGGTCATTTTACGCCCTCATGATTTGCAGTCACGGGTGTGGCCCGCGCCCTCCCCCGCCCGTCCTGCCCCCTATCACATGAGCGCTCTAATCGGGTGCAGCATCTGAGTCACACTAACCCAGAACGGCCGGGTAATTTAACAATCATTACCAGCAGAAAACAAAGCGGTCCTTGTGCCACCTTACTGTGGGTTTCAGTCCGTCGGAAACGGCGCGGCTTCACTGCGAATCTGGGCTGATTTGAAAGCAGCACTGATTCAACTTCCTGTCCTTGAATCCAGTCTCTGGTCCATAACATGGGAAAGGTCATCGTCTTTTTTAAACAACTGAAACAACTCGATGAGGACGAATTTCTGTCTTGGTGCATCATACTATATCATATAATTAACATTTATGTACTTACGGTTCTTTACTGAAAAGTTTTTTTTTTTTTTTTTCATTTTCTCCCCCTTGGTTCCTCCATTCAGTGCAGAAACATAGCCTACTGTGAGCGTGGGTTGCTTAAAAACATTCATATTTAATAATGAATACGATAATATAAACACAATCAGCAGAATGGATGACAAATGTCAGCACATTTGTGAAAGAGTAAAAAGCATTTGTCAAAAAGCCTCTGTCCGCTGCCCCACCCTCACCAGACAGCAGCGAACCCGACAGTTCAGAGTAATGATGGCTATTATGTACTGCATCACAGCAGTGTGTGCAAACACGTACAAACAAGGGTTACAAAACATGCGGATAATTAAATGTTGTCCTTACATGCGAACACTAAAAAATGTCAGCGTATGAAATGCCCTATTCAAAATGAAAAATAGACTTATTCAGCATAAAGTCGAGCGATTGTGTCAGTCACATAACTATACTGAATAGCATTTTGCCAATCCATCTATTATTCCATTTTCCACCAAAAAGTAGGTTATTTAAAGAGCCATCACACGTATCATACCAGTTAAACTCAACAATCATGAAAGTGCTGTTTTATGGGTGAACTGTGCTATTTTGTCCCCTAACGCCAAGGAGAAACTGAACCATCTAAGCAGGCCGCTGCATGTATTGGGGTCGGTGGGCCGATGCCGATAAGAATAAATAGTATCAGCAGGTCACGCTGATAACTGTCAACTACACAGCGGAGGAACCAGAGGTCCGACCTTGGCCTGTATACGGCTAGATAAGCAGCACTATCTACAGCACACGGCTTCATACTAAACAGCTGTATGTTCTGTTACAGAACTTGACCAGTGCTTCGAACGTTCACCAGTAACCAACATCTTCATCCCGAAAGGAAAAAGCGCAGTCTTTGCACTATTCTCGAACCAACAGAGGATTCAAACCCGAACCCCTCAATGCCAGACTATCGTGTTTTCCCACATCATTGTTTGTAGAAACACGTGGCTGGACAGAGAGAATTACTGGTTCGGAGAAAGTGCAGTCTGGATTTGTGATTTGGTCTCGCAGCGCGTCTCCGATAACCTCTCTGCACAGAATAGTCCCAGATGTTGAATTACGTTGGGTCGCTTTTCCTGTTGCGTTAGGGTAATCTTTCTTTTCCCAAGCGCCGACTCGGGCGTGTGCGATGCTCAAACAGAGACAAAGCATTGCATTGCCAATAGACCTAGGTAGGCTACCTTCGGCGTGCCTGAACCGAAACACAAGCCACGGAACCAAAACCCCTTTGAACAGTTAATTCGCTCACATTTTCTATTTAAATTAAGCTGTCCCAGAAAAATAAAGACACATTTTCATATCAAGCTACTACATATATAAACTTGTCAAACGCTTAGAAAATATCATTCAAATTAATTATTCTTATTATTTGATGTTGTTATATTTTATGATTAAATACGCGTTTTCTGTAGTTTACACCAAGTATTTTTGTAGCTTATATCTGTTGTCCTCACTGCCATTTCGCTTGTGGCAGAGTCTTGCCAGGGTACCCATTGGCCCGGTGGCCCGTATTCACAGCGCGGGCCTTGGCACACCCGTCCTGAGCTCGCCCATCTGGATAGGGTGGAAATTAAATGACCATAAGGGGATTCTGTTTTAATATACTAGGCTATGGTTTGGAAATACACGTGATTCAATTAAACGGGAAAAAATATACATACTGATACCATTTAAAAGGCTAAATATATATGACAAATTCCTAAACCTCACCGGTCATTCAGGAGACGAATTATACTGAGCGGGCAGGGGCGTGTGTCACTCAACCAAGCTTGACTTCTCTATGATAGACAGAGAAAATTTACATTACGCGTTCTTGACCTCAAACCAATCAGAGAAATCAATGCAGGAGTCATTGCGGTATCAGCCAATCTCTGCTTCATACCTGTCAGAGGGCGTGGTCTTTCAGAGACAATATGAGAATTTCTCAAATGAAAGAAAAGATTCTGAGCTTCAAGGGACACAAGACATTTCAGCGATTTACATTTGATGGGCGTTTTCTAGCACAAATGATACAACTGATTATGAAAGAACTAATCCAATCTTACAGAGAAAGAACGTAAAACTCGGCGGTTTGGAGCAGCGCACCACCTCTACATGGCTGCGTTCCCTGTCCCGCTATGATCATATCAGTCGGAGCGAGCTGAACGGTCTTTGCTTGTGTTGTCAGAGGACGTGCTGAACAGAGCAGCGACTGGGTAGTATCTATTGACATTTAACATTATCATCTGTGTGAACTTCAGACACGCAGGAACCATGAGCGCCCTTCAGTGCTGCATTATTGTGGTAATGGTGCATTTAGCGCTTGGCTTGGATTTTCAGGAGAGAGCCAGAATCGTCGGCAACGCGCATTCAACATTTGGAAAGAATACAAAATTGGAAAATTTTCACAGTGTGAAAAGGAGATCAGCTTTGGAGTTTCCTTTCTTGTCAGGACAACACAAAGTTACCGAGCGAAGTGCGGATGCGAGTGGAGACACCTGTAAGGCGCTTCAGGGTTACAGTGACAGGTTAACCAACAACACTCACAGTGTAAGTAACCCCGGCAGCCTCGCCAACGCCAGCTTCTTGTCGCACCGTTGCTATTTACATGCAGCTTATAACTGACTTGAGAATCGGTATCTGTGTAGCAAAATCTTATGAATTTAGTTTTAATAAGTTTGTAAAACGCTTCAGCATGGTTATCTTGACAGGGTAGAGCCTATAGGCTTTACGTTTATATGAGATCATTCTAACTTAGAATGCATTACACTAATTTGTTAAGCAAAATTTTACTTCCTTAGTTGTCATCTGACGTACGTCTCAAACCGCGGTTCCATGTCAGATAGCCGTCTTATTATACAGTGAAGATGATGTTACACCTTCATCCTTCATTTACAGTGTTTTACAGGTGCATACTGATCTGAAGAGAGTCAAATAACTGCGTGTCCGCCACACTTCATTTAACCCTGCTTAGTGACACATCACACAGTCTTGTTATTTATCCCTCCGTTCATTTTAATTGCCACAATTTCGCAATTAGAATTCACTTTGTGTGTTTCTGTACGCTTCAGTGACTTCGTGGTCTCGCAACAACAGCGTCGCACATCAGCGAGCTAACTAGCCTACTCAGGACTCAGTTTCAGAGTGCAATGTCTCAACTCCAAGAAGTGCAGAAGGGCAAATATTTGAATGAAGTGCGGTCTTTCGTCCATGGGTATTTTAATAATGGCTCAGCCTCTCCTGTTGTGACTTAAACTGTCACCGCCGTTACTGCAGTTTCCCATAAACTGTTTATGGTGGGAATCAATGTCAAGTCATACTGTATGGTTGTATGCATTCATTCCCTCTTGCCGTGTTTCTGACCAGGAATGCAGTTGAACCAAGCACCAACATCAACATTCTCCCGGGAGGTCAGGCTATGCCACAGTCAGCTTCCTTCCTACTTTCGGGCATAAACATTGAGTCGCGGCATTTCATTTTCTCGGGGTGATCAGAATAGCCTTTTAAAATAGGTCATTTGGCACAACAGCCATATTTGTATGTAATAACATTAGGATCCCATGACCACATTAGCGAAAAATAGCTTTACTCCTTGCCTGGAAAATGAGGCCTAAGCCGCTTTTAGAAGGAAAAGGGCGAGATTCAAACATTTGTCCTTAACCTTTACAATTAAATTAGAGTGTTACGCTTTTTCTCTACATCAATAGTTTGGCGTGTTAAAGTTCATGGTTTCTGAACTCGCCAAACTATTTCAGTGAAGACATTGCATTTACCTGTGAGCCAAAATGGAACGTCAAATGCTGAATCCTGGCCAAAGGCTCACGCTTTACTGACAATCTGTCTTTAAACAGGTTATTTCCTGGAACAGTCAATGATTCCCACAAATACACCAAGAGCCTTATTCAAACTTCTGTTGCATAAACGCATTTGCCTGAGTATGTTAATTTACGCAAAATAAGACGACATTAACTTTTCTACAATGGTCTTCCTACAAGTACACTGCCAGTTGGCGCTTTGGTTTCTGTCCTCTAGATTTACGGAGTGATCTGTCTTTTTGTTGGCACGGGAGTATTTTATATGGGAAGCTGGCGAAGACAAGAGGAAACTGCCGAGGAACTCAGAATATTGTGTGAGGGAAAAGAGGAGCTCTCCTCCCAGTGTATTTGGGTTGTTTTTTTGGTCTGGTAAATTGAAGACTGAAACGGCTTGTCAGTCACAGTGCTGGTTTTCAGGTGAGCTTCTGTATCAGTGGTGTGTGGCTCTGCCCCCTGGTGGTTTTCGGGTTTTCTGTGTGACCTGAGGTAGCCTCCCCCTCGTGGGTACTGCCTCTGCCTCTCAGTTTGACCCCAGAGAGTCCTTGTGTACCCCCAAAACACACTCACTTAATAACTTTATCAAAGGTCTGGGAAAAGTACCACAATACCAGACAGATAGATGAACTGTAGTGATCATTATAGAGTGCCATAGCGTAAGAACATAGGTGTGTGTGTGTGTGTGTGTGTGTGTGTGTGTGTGTGTGTGTGTGTGTGTGTGGGTGTGTGTGTGTGAAGTGAGAGTGAGAAGGGACAGAGAGAGTGTAAAGTGTAAGAATATGTGTGTGTGTGTGTGTGTGTGTGTGTGTGTGTGTGTGTGTGTGTGTGTGTGTGTGTGTGTGTGTGTGTGAAGTGTAAGAATACAGGTGTGTGTGTGTGGGAGATTGTGAAGTGTGAGAATATGGGTGTGTGTGTGTGTGAAGTGTAAGATTATGGGTGTGTGTTTTGTTGTTGTTGCTAAGATTCCACTCCTGGGCTCCTGCAGGTCTTTCAGGATGCTAAACTGGTTTTGAAGTGGATAGACATTCGACATGATGTGTTCCTTTATTCAGAAAAATGGCTTTGCTTCCTTGATGTAGATAGAGATATGCACCCACCCCCGATGGTCTCTCCTGTGCTTAGTAGAGTGTGGCATTCAGGGAAATCCTTTTGATGAGACAGACTGAGTTCATTTTGAGTTCATAATAGTGCTGAGAGGTTTTGTCAGGACAGTTAGTTTGTTTAAACACAGAGTTGCAGAAGTTCTGCTGTCTTTAGATGTGGTCCAGTCAGTAATTCCACGTTGTGATCACTGGCCTTCAGCTTCTCCCTTTACACATTATAGTGTGTGGGCTGAAAATAACAAACAGCATTCACATTCTGCACTGCACCGGCTTTCTCTGTATCAGGCTGGAAATATTTGACTAATGTTTTGTAATTTGGAGAGTAAGGAATGGTTGAGGGAGGCAGGGTGAGGTTAAAGACGGGCTAGGCCGAGCTGTGGTATGATAGCTGCTTGTGAAACAGAAGGAAGTGGGTGCATTTTCTGAATGGGGGTTAATTCTTTAGGCACTTTCAGACTGGAGGAACTTTTTCACAGTTCTAAGAACTGTTGGAAGAACTACCCCCTTTTTATTGTGTCTGCACTGCAGGAACTGGGAATGGTTGTAGTTCTTAGAACGCCGTTTTGAGGGACTTTTTTAGTTCCTATTTCAGGGTAGGTACTCTCCCAGCACAAGAGGAACCTTGAGTGGCATAAGTGTACAGTGATTGGTCCAGATGTAAGTGTACATTTATTGGTCGAACACATGAGCCAATGCAGCATCGGCAACTGCCTTTTTTAAAAAGTAACCGCGCAGAAATGACATTGGTATACTAACTGCCAGCTTACTTTACTTCAGCGTTCCTGGCGGTGTGAATACAAACAAAAAGAAGCCCTTGAAGGGGTGTACTTGTTGGGGAACTTCTCCATGGGGATGGTTCTTCTCAAAAAGTCCCCACAACTGTTTGGTCCAAAAGTGCCTTTTGTGAATTTTTCTCCATAAACTGTCTGACAGTGTGAATCAGGACCACTCACTTCAGGAGCTGCAGGTTCCCAGGAATCTGCTCCAGTCACTCACTGCACCACCTTGTGCCCAAGTATGTGGATGTAGCAAAAACCTGCAGACACTGTCCCTTCCAGGACTGGAGTTAAATCTGCAGACACTGCCCCCTCCAGGACTGGAGCTAAACCTGCAGACCAGCAGACACTGTGGCCATCCAGGACTGGAGTTAAACCTGCAGGCACTGTGGCCCTCCAGGACTGGAGTTAAACCTGCAGGCACTGTGGCCCCCCAGGACTGGAGTTAAACCTGCAGGCACTGTGGCCCTCCAGGACTGGAGTTAAACCTGCAGGCACTGCCCCCTCTAGAACTGGAGTTAAACTTGCAGGCACTGTGGCCCTCCAGGACTGGAGTTAAACCTGCAGGCACTGTGGCCCCCCAGGACTGGAGTTAAACCTGCAGGCACTGTGGCCCTCCAGGACTAGAGTAAACCTGCAGGCACTGCCCCCGCTATAACTGGAGTTAAACCTGCAGGCACTGCCCCCCTCTAGAACTGGAGTTAAACTTGCAGGCACTGTGTAAAGTGACATATAGTCATGAGCCCTGCAACAGCGGTGCTGTTTCAGGCTGTGGTCAGAGGACCACTGTGGACCAACCTGACCAGAGGAAGTGTTCCACCAGTTAGGTGTGTTCATTTCATTGCTCTCTGTTGGCCACTCCTGGCCAGCTAGGCACCTGTACATGCATGAACCGAGTGCATGCTGGCTTCGCCTTCCACTGATAACATAGGCAGTGTGTGATCTATCTGCATGCAGTGCAGAGAGAGGTGAGTGCGTCTCAGCATGGGAGATGTAGTGAATGTGTGTCATGGCTGCTTCCTGAGCTAAACAGTTTGGCCGTGTTTAGGTGGGGAAAAAATGGGAAATATGTCAAATAAAAAAATAGTGGAGGTTCTAGGTTCTTCTTCCATCGCTGTCACTGACGCAGTGTGGTCTGACTGGTTCTGCTGTGGAGCCACAGCGCTCCGGAATCAGGACAATCAGCTGGGGAGGTTCCCTGAGAGCTATGAACCTTCAAGGGCTTTTTTGTGTTTGCATTCACACCGCCAGGAACGCTGAAGTGACGTGCGCCATCATTTACTATACCAACGTCAACAGCAAAATGGAGGAGTTGGAAAGGAGACATGCAAATGTGCACTGTGCGGTTGAAAGAGCAAGAAGAAGGAGAGCTAAAAGGCGAAAACTTCTGCTGCATTGGCTCATGCGTTTGGACCAATCGCCATACACTTATGTCACTCAAGGTTTCTCTTGTGCTGGGAGAGTATCTAACCTGAAGTAGGATCTAAAAAAGTCCCTCAAAAAGGTGTTATAGACTGAGTCAGAGTCAGACGCACCCAACGGCTGTTGGCCCCTCACACACCTGCAGTGCTGTGAGACAGACTTGTCTTTCCTGCAGCCCTTTTGCTCTTTGCCTGTCCCAAGTGGGGCATAGATGAGTCCTCTGTTTTCCTGCACCATACTGTGCAGACAGGCGTTTTCATCCAGTGTTTAGATGCGTGGATGCTAATGTCATTAGCATCATATGACTTCTGCAGTGTGTTCTTTCTCTCACAGTGGCATGCTCACTTCTCCCCCTCAGATGGCCTTCTGTCTGAGAATACAGATTTCAAATTAGCTGGATTGCTCAAGCCCCCAGCCTGCCATAGCTCTGCTGCAGAGCCAGCTGGCTTTCCTCTGTTCCAAAATAAAAACTCAGCTGCAGCATGTCTGCTAACCCTCTATCACTCACCTGTCTCAGCTGCAGCATGGCTGCTAACGTGTTAATGATCATACCACTGCATTGATAAAGCTGTTTTGCCAATTCAAATGAGACAGTCTCTCTCCCCAGTGCTGGGTCACCACACATACGGAAGCACACCTGTTTTTCTGCTCAGAGTTACTGTACATTTCTCCTACAGCTGTATAGGCACCCTCACAGTGTCATTTTGCCAGAGTTGTTTGAATATGTGTGTGTGGCAGTGTCTGCTTTGTAAAAGATATTACCTTAATTATGTCCAGTGTGTTTGAGCTCTGAGGGGAGAATATGTTGATGGTGTGTGTGTGTGTGTGTGTGTGTGCGTGCGTGTGTGTGTGTGCGTGTGTGTGAGAGAGAGAGAGAGAGAGCTCTGTATTTCAGATACAGCAGTGCCTTACCCTGCAGCTGATTTAAGCAGTCAGGGCAGATACACCCAGCTGCTTAAACAAACCTGCTCAGGCAGTAAAGAAGTAAACACCCTGGGTCAACAGTGTGTTTCCAGCTCTTTATCTATATCAGAGTCCTGCAGCCATGTGTGTTTCAGTATGGCCTGCAGATTCTGCATCAGTGGAGAATCAAGTCCCTAGCATTGATACTGATAAATATGAGAGCCGCCTAGAGCTCAGTGCAGTAGTTCAGTGTGGAAGCACAGTGCGGTATCTCAGTGCGGAAGAACGGTGCAGCATCTCAGTGCGGAAGATCAGTGCAGTATCTCAGTGCGGAAGATCAGTGCAGTATCTCAGTGCAGAAGATCAGTGCAGTATCTCAGTGCGGAAGATCAGTGCAGTATCTCAGTGCGGAAGATCAGTGCAGTATCTCAGTGCGGAAGATCAGTGCAGTATCTCAGTGCAGAAGATCAGTGCAGTATCTCAGTGCGGAAGATCAGTGCAGCATCTCAGTGCGGAAGATCAGTGCAGTACCTCAGTGCGGAAGAACGGTGCAGTTTCTCAGTGCGGAAGATCAGTGCAGTATCTTAGTGCGGAAGATCAGTGCAGTATCTTAGTGCAGAAGATCGGTGCAGTATCTCAGTGCGGAAGATCGGTGCAGTATCTTAGTGCAAAAGATCGGTGCAGTATCTTAGTGCAGAAGATCGGTGCAGCATCTCAGTGTGGAAGATCAGTGCAGTATCTCAGTGCGGAAGATCGGTGCAGAAGATCGGTGCAGTATCTCAGTGCGGAAGATCAGTGCAGTATCTCAGTGCGGAACATCGGTGCAGTATCTCAGTGCGGAAGATCAGTGCAGTATCTCAGTGCGGAACATCGGTGCAGTATTTCAGTGCAGAAGATCAGTGCAGTATCTCAGTGCGGAAGATCAGTGCAGTATCTCAGTGCGGAAGATCAGTGCAGTATCTCAGTGCGGAACATCGGTGCAGTATCTCAGTGCGGAAGATCAGTGCAGTATCTCAGTGCGGAACATCGGTGCAGTATCTCAGTGCGGAAGATCAGTGCAGTATCTCAGTGCGGAACATCGGTGCAGTATCTCAGTGCGGAAGCTCACTCTGTCACTCATCTATTCACTCACTCACTAAATGATTTCGTGTGTTTTAGCCTCATGGTGTGTTTTAGTGTGTTTCAGTCTCATGGTGTGTTTTAGTGTGATTTAGTCTCATTGTGTGTTTTAGTGTGTTTTAGTCTCATAACTAAAGTTTTGCACACAGGGTCCCAGATCACCCAGTTAACTCTGTGGAACAAAGATCTCGTTCTGTCCTCAATAAAGAAATCACAACATTTACAGTCAGCTACAAAAGTAGAATTTTGAGTAAACTTTGGGTACTTTGTGAGTAAGGTACTCTTTTACTCTCTGTATTCTTAATTTTTCATGCAGCCTTTGGGTTGAGTTTTAAGGTGTGTTTGTTTTTTTGTTTGGAATTGTGAAAAAATTTTTTCTGCACATATTGTCTGTTTCAGTGCTTGTTTGTGAGCACTGAGGTCCTGGCTGATGTGTTTTATATATGTGTAATGTATGTGTGTTTTGTAACAGCAACAGCAGCATTGTGTTGTTGACACAATGTTGTTGTGTCCCTGCACAGAGTGGGGGAAACTGGGAGAGCGATGGGCATAGTGATTACAGCTCCAGGCCAGCTGCTGTATCTCTGCGTCTGGCCTGCCTTATGTTTGTAACGACATCATCATTATGTTTGCTAAAGTCTATTTTAGTTCTGTTTTTTCTGTTTCAGTTTTGTAGCTACAGCACAGCACACACTTGGAGCTTTTAGGGTATTAGACAGGAACAAAATAAGTGTGATGAATGGGCCCAGTTTAATGATATAGTGTCCTAAAAAACACACACACAGCTACTCATTGGCATCTTCAGAAACTGAGAGCAGCAACACGGAAATAAGAAAGAGGCTGACTGGCGTGCGTCATGCCTCTGTATCGGCAAAGATAAAGGAGCCCTGTTCTGACCCTGGGTTTTACAGGCAGAGTTGTTCTGCTGTTCATCTGTGCTGGCAAATCCCAGCTGGGGGGGGGGATGACCTCAGGTTGCTATGACACCCGAGGGTTGTGGTATCCAGAGCGATGAGGGCGGCAGACTCATGTCACTGTTCCAGGCTGCTCCTTACTCCTGATCCAACTCTCAGGCTGCTCCTCACTCTGGCTCCTCTCTCAGGCTGCTCCTCACTCTGGCTCCTCTCTTAGGCTGCTCCTCACTCTGGCTCCTCTCTCAGGCTGCTCCTCTCTCAGGCTGCTCCTCACTCTGGCTCCTCTCTCAGGCTGCTCTCTCAGGCTGCTCCTCACTCTGGCTGCTCCTCTCTCAGGCTCCTCTCTCAGGCTGCTCCTCTATCAGGCTCCTCTCTCAGGCTGCTCTCTCAGGCTGCTCCTCACTCTGGCTCCTCTCTCAGGCTGCTCTCTCAGGCTGCTCCTCACTCTGGCTGCTCCTCTCTCATGCTCCTCTCTCAGGCTGCTCCTCTATCAGGCTCCTCTCTCAGGCTGCTCTCTCAGGCTGCTCCTCACTCTGGCTCCTCTCTCAGGCTGCTCCTTACTCTGGCTCCTCTCTCAGGCTGCTCCTCACTCTGGCTCCTCTCTCAGGCTGCTCCTCTGTCAGGCTCCTCTCTCAGGCTGCTCCTCTCTCAGGCTCCTCTCTCAGGCTGCTCCTCACTCTGGCTCCTCTCTCAGGCTGCTCCTCACTCTGGCTCCTCTCTCAGGCTGCTCCTCACTCTGGCTCCTCTCTCAGGCTGCTCCACACTCTGGCTCCTCTCTCAGGCTGCTCCACACTCTGGCTCCTCTCTCAGGCTGCTCCTCTCTCAGGCTGCTCCTTACTCTGGCTCCTCTCTCAGGCTGCTCCTTACTCTGGCTCCTCTCTCAGGCTGCTCCTCACTCTGGCTCCTCTCTCAGGCTGCTCCTCACTCTGGCTCCTCTCTCAGGCTGCTCTCTCAGGCTGCTCCTCTCTCAGGCTACTCTCTCAGGCTGCTCCTCACTCTGGCTCCTCTCTCAGGCTGTTCTCTCAGGCTGCTCCTCACTCTGGCTCCTCTCTCAGGCTGCTCCTCACTCTGGCTCCTCTCTCAGGCTGCACATATTTTGCCCATAAATGACAGTGGCAACAAGGAAGCATTTTGTTTAGTTCAGTAAGCAGCAGTGAGCTTGTGTGCAGACTGAAGGTCTAGACACAGATGAACACTGTTCACAGCTTGGGCTGAGTTAATAGTTATACACAGTGGTGTATTCCTTTGCACTCTAACAGTGTAGATTAGGGCTGCACAATAAGCCTTTAAAATGTTATCACAATAAATGTAGACATTTTGGCGATAATGATAACATGTCCCAAAAACAGTTGTGGTTTCAAGTCTGAATGACACATGGCCAACTTTCAACAAATACAAATAGAAATCAGGTCAAACACATCAGTCAGTAAACCGACTGATAACTTCTGTGCCGGCCACAGACTCCGCCTATGCAATTCTCATGAGGCAGTAGACTAGATCTTGTGAAGTAGGCTACAAAGCACATTTAAAGATGCATCAAGCTAAATGCGTATTTATCGTTATCACCTATCATGAAAATGAAGATGACAACAATATGGTCATACTCATGATGTCGCGCAGCCCTAGCATAGATGTGAGTACAGACCGAGAGGCGTTCTCATTAGCAGGGTCCCTGCTGGGGTGTGCTGTGTCCCACACTGTGGTTTTCTGGGTCATGTGACTCCCCCTGTGTGTCAGGGCTGAAGCTGAGCTGTGTGTGTCAAGGCTGAAGCTGAGCTGAACGTAGTGTGTGTGTTTTAGCAGCTGCATATCCTGTAGGTTTAGTCCCTGTGTCTGGCCAATGGAGGCTCTGCCTGGGAATGTGGCCAGTCACACGCCGGGTTGAGATGTTTCACAGGCAGTGCACCACCTGGTCATCTTTTAATCTACCAGCTGGCCAGTGTCCAGACTTCCTAACACCACAGCTCAGCAACAGTGTACAGCATTCAGTACATTTACTACACTGAGCGTTTAAAACATGACTTACACTCTCCTTTTAGAACTGCATTCATGAGGGCAGTTCAGGTGCCATGTTTGTGTAATTAAGAGTGAGGGCGTGTGTTGTGTGTTTGCGTAATTAAGAGTGAGGGTGTGTGTTCTGTGTTTGTGTAATTATGAGTGAGGGCGTGTGTTGTGTGTTTGTGTAATTAAGAGTGAGGGTGTGTGTTCTGTGTTTGTGTAATTATGAGTGAGGGTCTGTGGTGTGTGCTTGTGTAATTAAGAGTGAGGGCGTGTGTTGTGTGTTTGTGTAATTATGAGTGAGGGTGTGTGTTGTGTGTTTGTGTAATTATGAGTGAGGGTCTGTGTTGTGTGTTTGTGTAATTAAGAGTGAGGGTCTGTGTTGTGTGTTTGTGTAATTATGTGTGGGGGTCTGTGTTGTGTGTTTGTGTAATTATGAGTTAGGGTGTGTGTTGTGTGTTTGTGTAATTATGAGTGAGGGTGTGTGTTGTGTGTTTGTGGAATGACTGCTAGGGTGCTGTGTTGTGTTGTGATGTGTCGTGTTGCGATGTGAATAACCCCTGTCTGTTTCCCTCTCCTAGTTCACCTTCAGTGACCTGAGTGGCTCTGTGTCTCTGGCCTGGGTGGGGGATGGAACAGGGGTGAGTGTTCTTCCTCTCACCTCACCTGGCAGCCTGCACCCCTTACCTTTAGCACCCTCTCACTGAGAGATGTACTGCCACTTACATGGTTGATCATTGTGATAATTGTTTGAGTTGTTTAAAATGTTTCAATATTTTAAAGGCAAGAAATAAAACAATTGAATTTCATGTTAAATTACTCCCAGACTGATATTGGAGAAATATTACAGTAAATTGGACACATGTAACAGAATGTATCAGTGCTGGCACTGTTAGTCTTGAAATACTGGATACATCCGCAATTAAATAATGATGGGAAAAAAGGCTTAACTATGAAAAACATGATATAGTGACCAAATACTACATGTTAACAGCCGTCCAAAGAGGGGTGTGGTAGTGAACGGCATGTGTAATGGGGCAAAGTGGGGTTAGCACAGTGAGGCAGGGTTTGTCTGGCACAGGGTTAGCACAGTGAGGCAGGGTTTCTCTGGCACAGGGTTAACACAGTGAGGCAGGGTTTGTCTGGCACAGGGTAAGCACAGTGAGGCAGGGTTTCTCTGGCACAGGGTTAACACAGTGAGGCAGGGTTTGTCTGGCACAGGGTTAGCACAGTGAGGCAGGGGTGTGTTTGGCACAGGGTTAGCACAGTGAGGCAGGGGTGTGTTTGGCACAGGGTTAGCACAGTGAGGCAGGGGTGTGTTTGGCTTAGGATTAGCACAGTGGGGCAGGGTTCTGTTTGGCACAGGGTTAGCACAGTGGGGCAGGGTTTGCCACAGTACACAGTGTACTATCACAGGGCTGTATCTCCACAGGTCCTGCTGGCTCTGACCACCTTCCAAGTGCCATTCTTCATTCTGCGGTTTGGACAGTCCAGACTCTACAGGAGGTGGGTGCTCCGTTCCTGCAGTCTGCCGTCACAGTCCCTGCATCAGACCGTTAGGGTTACAGCACTGCTTATTAATAAAGTGTTAATAAAGCACTGAGTGTTAGTGTAGCTCTGGGGATCTGAATTAGTGTGCAGGTATATCCTTTCCTTCCCCTGCTTTAGTCTGCACAGTGTCCTGCTGTATACGTGTAGGTTTGTCTTTTCTGTTTACAGTACTACTGTCTGCTTCAGGTAAACATATCAGGAGGAAACTAAAACCGAGCTTTAAAATGAACTGTTTTTCTAATAGTGTGTAAAAATTGTTGCTTATTCTAAAACAGGACCTTCAGAACAACAGCTCCTGTCGTGGCAGTTTTTATTTTGTTTGATAATTGTTTTGTTGTTCTGATTTAGCAGTATTTCTGAAAGGGACTGCATTCAGCAGTCTTATAAACTCATTATATTTATACCTCTCTCTCTCTCTCACTCTCTCTTTCTCTTTCTCTCAGTGAGAATTATGGAAAGTCCTTCCAAGATATCACATCTCTCATCAATAATACCTTTATCGAGACAGAGTTTGGCATTGCTATTGGCCCAGAGAATTCTGGGAAGGTGAGACATGCAGAATGTTGTTGAGCTGAGCTGCACAGGGAGGGTATTGTTTAGGTATTTAACTGGCTTGATCATTTGACTGAACCTGAGCTGGTGTAATGTTTATCATTGGATAAATATTTACATAAACACACTGGCCTTCTGTAGATCCCTAATATCACACAATAACAGGGCAGTCCAGTTTTGTAGACAAACACGGAGCTTGTTTCCTGTCTGTGCAGTGTCAGGGTGAGGCACAGCTCTCTGCCCTGCTGTTTGGTGAGTGTTTTGCTGTGTTGTTTGTTGTGCAGGTTGGTTTGGTTCTTGGCTACAGTGTTTTGTTGTGCCCAGGTGATCCTGACGGCGGAGGTGTCGGGCAGCAGGGGGTCTCGCATCTTCCGTTCCAGGAATTTTGGGAACAGTTTCACGCACACAGACCTGCCCTTTCAGCCGTTGATGCAGATCATGTACGACCCCCGCGACTCCAATCTGCTGATGGTGCTGAGCATCACGGTGAGAACTGCCGAACCCCTCGCCTGTGTCTGCGCACCTGTGTCTGCATACCTGAGCATTGCTGTACAGAACCCAACACAACTCCCAATAATAATAATAGTGGTGGTGATGTCACTGTGTTCCAGAATGATCTCTGGTTGTCTGAAGACTTTGGGGAAAACTGGAGGAAGATCCATGAGATGGCTTGTCTGGCGAAATGGTGAGTCGCCATGTATCTGCAGTCACACCTGCTCTGCCACCAAGAGAGAACACTCCGGAACAGTGATGCTCTGATATGAGATCACACACACACCCATACATACACACGTACTCACACGCATACACACACACACACACACACACACACACACACACACACACACACACACACACACACACAGACACACACACACCCACACACACACACGCACACACATACACACGTACACACACACATACACACACACACACACCCATACATACACACGTACGCACACGCATACACACACACACTCATTCACAGACACACACACACACACACACACGCACAGATACTCATTCACAGACACAAACTGCAATCACTGTAACACAGTGTATGATCTGTATGAAGACTAGCAGAGACAGCCATAATGCAGCTGGCTGTGGGTTTCTCTGGAAGCTGAGCATGGATCACGGCATGCCCTCAGGGCTGATTGTGTGGCTCCTCAGCCCCTCTCTGTGCTCCCTCCCTGGGCTGTTTTTATGGGATCATGTCTGCCTGGTGCACTGTTGCAATAAACAGGCTCACTCTGTGTTTGTTCAGTAAACGGGTGCACTTATTCTGTTGACTCTGACCAAAGCGGTCTCAGGAGTGAGAGGAGCATACCCTGCTTACATTACAGAGAGTTAGCATTAGCTGCTCTCAGTATATTACAGTGAGTTAGCATTAGCTGCTCTCAGTATATTACAGTGAGTTAGCATTAGCTGCTCTCAGTATATTACAGTGAGTCAGTATTAGCTGCTCTCAGTATATTACAGTGAGTCAGCATTAGCTGCTCTCAGTATATTACAGTGAGTCAGCATTAGCTGCTCTCAGTATATTACAGTGAGTCAGCATTAGCTGCTCTCAGTATATTACAGAGAGTTAGCATTAGCTGCTCTCAGTATATTACAGTGAGTTAGCATTATCTGCTCTCAGTATATTACAGTGAGTCAGCATTAGCTGCTCTCAGTATATTACAGTGAGTCAGCATTAGCTGCTCTCAGTATATTACAGTGAGTCAGCATTAGCTGCTCTCAGTATATTACAGAGAGTTAGCATTAGCTGCTCTCAGTATATTACAGTGAGTTAGCATTAGCTGCTCTCAGTATATTACAGTGAGTCAGCATTAGCTGCTCTCAGTATATTACAGTGAGTCAGCATTAGCTGCTCTCAGTATATTACAGTGAGTCAGCATTAGCTGCTCTCAGTATATTACAGTGAGTCAGCATTAGCTGCTCTCAGTATATTACAGTGAGTTAGCATTAGCTGCTCTCAGTATATTACAGTGAGTCAGCATTAGCTGCTCTCAGTATATTACAGTGAGTTAGCATTAGCTGCTGAATGTTTAGCACCTGATCCAGCAGAGGGGGTTTTTGCAGGGAAAGTACCAGAAACACCCAACAGGCCCCACCCTAACCTTTGAAAACAAGCCCAATAAAAATAGGTGAAAATTCAGGAACCGGGGTATGTGTATTTATACTTTTACTGTCATTATTCCAGCTGTAAAAATTACACCAGTTAAACCAAAGCATATATTTGAATTGCGGAAGGGGTGTATGTGTGTGCATGTGGTCAGTGACTGCCACCTCGGACCCCAAAGCAGCTTTTCCCTTCATTCCTTATTAATGTTCATCCAATGAGGGACATCCTCACACATGCAGGTGTTTGTGTTATGTAAGGTCTGGGTGTTGTTTAGTGTGATGACTTTGCACAAAGATGTAAGACAGGTGGTTTCATGTCTGTCTGTCTGTCTGTCTGATTCCAGGGGGATGGACAACACCATCTTCCTCACCACCATTGTGAATGGATCCTGCAGTGAGTTGTAGCTCAAATAAAATGATTAATTAGGCTCTGATTGGCTGGGCGTGACCTCAATAACCCCCTGCTGGCCACTTTGTGTGTTGCAGATGACAGGGGGATGCTAGAGCTGAGGAAAACCACAGACTATGGAAAAACCTTCAAAACCATCGGCACCAAGATCTTCTCATTTGGCCTGGGTGGAAGATTTGTGTTTGCCTCAGTCATGACTGGAACGGTAGGATTCAGAGGAAGGAAGACAGAGACGGGGAAACAGAGGCTGTTGTAGTGTGTAACTGGTGTGTGATTGTGTGTCCCAGGCCATGCTGCTTATGATCCTTTTATATCAAAGTGTTGGTGTGTAACGGAATGTTACTTTGTATAACCCTAGGTGTGCATGTGTGCGTATTTGTGTGTGTGTGTGTGTGTATGTATGTATGTATGCATGCATGTGCATACGCGCGTGCGTGTGTGTGTGCATTTGTGTGGGTGTGTGTGAGTTTGTGTGCATTTGTATGAGTAGTGTATGTGGTATGTCTGCAGAGTGTGTGTGTGTGTGTGTGTGTGTGTATGTGTGTATGAGTAGTGTATGTGGTATGTCTGCAGAG